>OZ025218.1:6503453-6880953 GCA_964019055.1 Anthopleura xanthogrammica | reverse complement strand
AACGAAGGTTGGGGATGACACATTGTGGAGGAATGAATTGGAGGACATCCAGCTGTATAAGCTGTAAAAAAAACTAGCCGTCTTAGAAATGACGAATAATGACGAATGATGTTTGTTGTAAGTTGATGATATGATGAAAATGGTGATGTTGATTATGAAGGTGGGAGTGGTGATGACAATCACGTTGATGATGATGATGACGTTGATGAGTGGTGATGACGATGTGGATGATGATGTTGACGTTGATGATGACGTTGATGTTGACGTTGATGATGATAACATTGATGATGACGTTGATGATGATGTTATTAATGATGATGATGTTATTAATGATGGTGATGATGATGATGATGATGTTCGTGATGATGATGATGACGTTGATGATGATGACGTTGATGATGATGACGTTGATGATGACAGGGATGATAACGATAAGGTTCATGATGAAGATGACGATCATGACTTGATGACAGCGACGATGACCACCATCATCATTAGCATTATCATCACCACATCATCACCCTCATCATCATCATTATCGTTATTACAATTACTAACCTTAGCATATTCCCCAGTGATAGACAAAGGATAAGGCCATTCAATATATGGAAACGACTCCAGCATACACGGCGTCAAGTGGTAAAAGCTAACAATAATTTTCAGCTTTGAAACAAACGCGTCGACGGGGCTCCTAGCACCAGGCTCCCGCCTCCTCTGCGCTCGAATCTTCAACACAACAGACGCAACGAGTATCGCAGCAAAGACGATAAAAACCCTTATCGCTATCATCGTATCTGATGGACATTCTTTACAGTTGAACATGGTCTTGTAGTATCCTTTCTTACAGTTCTGACATAGGACTCCATAATGGCCAGTTGCGCAGCTCGCAGAGACTCCACCGCGGCAGGGAGACTTGTGAAGACATGGGTAAGGTTTTGGTATACTTCCGTTATACCAGACTGTGTGTCGGTTGTAGCTGTCATCATCGATGTCCAAGTTACAAGAAAAATCTTCATACTCAGTCCTTTAAATCAAAGAGAACGAATTGTTTCCCGCGTTCAGTTTGTCTCGATGTTTTTCATGCTTAAAATAAAACTGACAACTATTTTTTATTTTTTTCTTATTCTTCAATAAATTCAAGGCTGCCAGAATCCCTTGCTGGAGAAAAAGCAGTAGAAAAAGCAGCTCTTTCTTTTCCCCTGCGCCACCCAAAAAATAATTTTCGAAGAAACTTCAGGGTTTCAAGGAGGGCGCTAATTAGGTAGACTACTGAATAAGCGCCCTGGTTTCAAATGTAGATTAGCGGCAGACGAGTGCACTACTAGGGTTTTTCTGCGGGGCTCCTATTTTCCTAACTCCACAAAACTTACATGCTAAATTTGAGTTCAATCTGTGAGTAAGCCGTGGCCTGACTTGGATCAGCCCAGAAGTTGTTTCTGGGCTGCATCTGTGAGTTAACAGCGCCCTGACTTTTACCAACCCATGCAGGGTCATTCGTTCTAATGATTATTTGAATACACATCTTGTGGAATGGTTCCAAGTGACTTTTAGCAAAGGATTAGATTAAGTTCTGATCTTACTTTTTCTTCAAATCATCCCATATCCAGTAGTAGCCTGGCAAGAGAGCAATATATTCACCGGAACAGTCTACACCAAACAGAGGGCATTTTTCACAGTCTCCAAACCTGTAAAACCGGTGGAAGCCATCGAGGCATTTGCACGCTCTGTAACCTGCGGCTTCATTGGACTTTGTACCTACATATAATTTATACACCTATTTCAATTAACGTTGATAACGGGAGATCTGGAATAGTCGATCTGAGACCAATAGGAATTGGTGGGTGTCAACATGAATTTTTGTGAATTAATGCGATAAGTGACACAAATTAGCAAATCAATACCATTCAAGCGTGATTGCAACTATGTATTTGCAATATTTAAGAGATGAGCATTCAGCCTTTCACAATTCTCAGATCGACCATTTCAGATCTCCCGTTATCAACGTTAATTGAAATAGGTGTACACATGTTAGAGATTATAGGAATGGTAGTGGTCTACTTAATGTAATAGCGGTGGAAGGCATAGCGAGAGAAAGAATTTGCAGGCTCTGAAATTAAACAGCTGCAGCTTCATTGGACTTATGGCACCTATGACACATATAATTATATACCTATTTAAAAAGACTGTCAAAGGAGATAGGCGACAGGCGATTGAAGATAGGTCGATCATTCCAAGATCCAAGGATACCTGGAATGACTTGTGTTTCTTATCAGTCTCAGGGGCGGATCCAGGGGCGGATCCAGGGGAGGGGTGCAGGGGGTGCGCACCCCCCTTGGAGTAGCTTTGTCCCCCTGTTTTGATGTTTTCTTTCTTTGATTCTTGGGCCTGCACCCCCCTGGGCTGACTTTGTGCCCTGCACCCATCCCTGAACAAAATCCTGGATCCGCCCTTGAGTCTTTACAAGAACACGAAGCCGGGTTAGTAATGAGATATCAAGTGTTGTTTGTAGTCAGCTCTGGGAAACTGAGTCCTGAAAAAATGGGACAGCGAAATAAAAGGAAATATCAGAAAAAAATTGTTCTGTTATTTTCGTCTGTTGAAATACTTACATTTACATAGAAAATGTCGAATGGAAAAATTGTCAGATGAAGTTTTATAGCCAAAAAACCGTAAAGACTCAGTTTCCCATCATGCTTTATGCTAGAAATCCGAGCTCTTGCACATTTGCTTTTTTATTCTGTTTTGAAATGATCTACCACCTATCTCCTTTGGGTCTAACACCCTCTCAAAATAAGTATATACGTAGGGGTAATAGCGGGTCAACATACCTGATGGACAAACCTTGCAGTGTGACGGATCTTTGCCGGGGTTTTTGTACGGTTTCACATAAGTACCACGTGAGCAGGATTTACAACCAATACCAAATGAAACATCACCATGGTGACCAACGGAATTTTGAAAGAAGCCACCTTAACGTTGCATAGCAACGAGAAATGTGTCGTCAGCAATTTACAGAGCAAAAGGGTAGGGGAAGTCGCTTGCGGCTTTTTCGGAGGAGCGATTTGACAGTGCCGGATAAAGAAATTTTAAGCAGGTTAGGGAAGTAAGGTGACTGTTACCAAGGCTACTTGTATGTTCCTATCAATTCCCAAATTAACTAAATGAAGAAAGCGCTAGTTGCTAGGGTGGTGGAGGGACGTGGTTACCATCTTTTGTTGACGGTTACATATAGATCCCTTTTACGTGACGTCAAAACAGCTCAATTTGGAGGACAAAACGAAAGAATTTTAATCTCCTGAGAATTGGAACCTATTGTTTTGTCCTCCAAATTGAATTGCATTCCGACGTGCTGCAAGGGGTCTACTGGGAATAGTAGATATACAAGTTCCACTCCATTGCCTCAAAACAATTGTTTCAAGTCGAGGTATTTGGGTCAACAATACAGTGAATGTATAGAAACTGACCCAAATGCCACGACTTGTCAAACAATTGTTTGAAAGTAATTGGGTGAAATGACACATATTTGTTATAATCATTTTCATTAAGATTACAACCACTAAATAGTCAAAGTTGTTTATGTAATGATCCCTCTAAGTCGGGTGACCCCTAAACATAACCCTATGGGTGCGCATGCGCAAAAACATTTACCGCTGAATTTTATAGATTGGCTCACCTGGTGGACATGGGAGACACTTATGACCGTCACGTGATGTGACCATATATGTACCATAGCTACATGGCTTACATACACCAAGAGAGTGGTTACAATGAAAACCGCCAAAAGCAAACGCGTCGGTCAGGAGCCTGTAGTGTTGGGAGGTGTTCCTGAGAACAATTTCTGGTGGGGTGCAGTGATAGGATCTGAATAAGAAGAATGAAAAATAAATGAAGGGAAGGAGCTCGAGAATGGTATCCAGCTGATCTGAAATAGTGACGCAGAAATGACGTCACTGCAAAACTGTGGTGTCATGAAGCGTGCGAAAATCGACTTACAAAAATTGATATCTGAGATAAATCTAGATTTTTCAGGAGAGGTTATTGATATTTTGTATAATATTAGTATGATATTAATCATTTGTGAGAAAATAAAATAAAGAATTAACCGTTTCTGGAGTCTTCTGGCTACTATAAAGGAGGACCCCTCAGTTTTGCAAATTTTCTCGATTGTGATTGGCTAATATTTTTTTCTCAGATCAGCTGGATGGATGGATGGGTGGGATGGATGGATGGATGGATGGATGGATGGATGGATGGATGGATGGATGGATGGATGGATGGATGGATGGATGGATGGATGGATGGATGGATGGGTGGGTGGGTGGATGGATGGATGGATGGATGGATGGATGGATGGATGGATGGATGGATGGATGGATGGATGGATGGATGGATGGATGGATGGATGGATGGATGGATGATGGATGGATTGGTGGACGGACGGACGGACGGACGGACGGACGGACGGACGGACGGACGGATAGATGGATGGATGGATAGATGGATGGATAATGGACTGTTTTTACAATATCTGACTGCCCGACTGACTCACACAAATAGTTTCGTTTCTTTAGCTGACGTTACTGTCCCAGTGACTCTGAAATGCTTCAGAGGAATATTCAGCATGAACCTACAGAAATAATGATAACAAATATAACATTAACAAGACCTGATGGCTATGACGTCATGTGACACTTCCATTGGCGGCATGACGTCAACCGACATATCCAACATGACGTCATATGTCATGCAATAATGACGGGTACATATGGCGTCATTTTGCATACCAACCATGGCGGCTATGATGTCATATAGCATGCAATAATGGCGGCTACATATGGCGTCATTTTGCATATCAACCATGGCGGCTATGACGTCATATAGCATGCAATAATGGCGGCTACATATGGCGTCATTTAGCATACCCAACATGGCGGCTATGACGTCATAACATTGGTGACACCAAGATAAAAACAGTTATATAATAAGTTTTATATTTTAACGAATGTACAATCAAATTCATCCGGAATATTCTTCAGATTGAATTTCCATAGGAGATAAACAAAGAAACTTACAGTTTATCAAGCTTGGTAGTACCAAATGCTTGCAGAGTCATGTTCGTAACTGGATTATTGGACAGGGTCCTAAAAACGAAAACATATCTTAGTTGGGCTACCTGTGGTTTAACCTTATTGCTGAATTTCAATCAGCTGAAAAAAGTTTACATAAAAATTCTAAATAATTCGATTAAAAACTTGTTTTGACCCCCAGATGGGAATAAGTCAAGGGGTTTAAATATTGCATTAGTTTTGATATCCCATATTTCCGGCCACTTTACTCACATGACTCGAATACTATCGGCATCCAAGAAGAATGTATCAAGAATGCTTTCCATTTCGTTGTCATTCAAAAACCTGTGTAGCAAAAATCCGTCACGTGAATGTTACAATATATCTTTCTTCTTCTCACTTTTGATCAACTCGTTCAAGGTGTTTACCATTTACGAAAAAAATCCGGAAATTTCGATTCTGAGGTAAATGATAAACGTCATTTTGGTTCGAGTTTGAATGAGGGTTTATCAGGTCTTGCGTGACATTTTTAAATTTTAATCCAACAAAAACGAAAATATGATATTTGAAAAGAGCATACCAAAATTAGTAAAAATGGACCGAAGTTGGCTTCCTTTACAAAGAAATGTATGGAAAAATATGTTGGTAGGCAAGCGTTGCCATATTTCGTTTTTGTTGGATTAAAATTTAAAAATGTCACGCAAGACCTGAAAAACTCTCATTACCATTTACACATTCCATGGGGTTGTAAATGGAACAATCCAGTCCGGCCCAAGCGGGCTTTTTCCATCCGAGATATTTGCATTCCATTTGAAGGACTAAAAACCGGTTATCCCAACCGAAATTTCCGGATTTTTTTGTAAATGGTAAACACCCTGAATTTCTAATTTTTTTCTTTGACAACTTTGCGCGCTTCGAAGTCAGAATTTTCAATTTTCCGGTACATTTTAGAGCGCTAAATTCAAGGCCTTCAGTAAAATACCTTTTTAACATATTTACCAAGTTTCTTTTTCTCAAAAGAATAAATGGATTTTCTCTAGACTTACAGATAATAAAGAGACGATAGGTTGGCAAAGGCTCTGTTGTGGATAAAGTCAATCTTGTTCCCATTGAGTAACCTTCAAAAGAATAACCAGTAATTATTAGAAGAAATAGGGAAAGTTGGAGAACTTACGAAAACTTGAGTGAGTACTTACAACAAGTACAGCTTTTGCAAAGCAATAAAGTTTTCGTTTCTTACAGACGTCAGTTTGTTTCTGGAAAGAAACCTGGCGAAAAAAACAACATTTGAACCAGGCTATTAAAAATAAACTTCGGTTCCAGAGCGTCAAAATCTACGTACTTTTTGGATTTCTAAATAGCTTTCAACTTTCAATTGTCAAGCTATTATATAGAATAAAGCTAAAGGCTACAACGGCCAAGTTTGAAATAGAATACGTTCATTTGAAGTTGGGTTTGATATACTTTTATAGTGGAATCCATGTCACTCATAGAGATAATTTATTCATCAAAATCATTAAGCAGAATTTATGATATTCTAAGAAGTTAAAGTTTTAAAAAATACATACAGTGTCTCAAGATTTGTGAGTTCGTCAAAAACTTTTCGTGGAATCTCTGTTAGAAGATTATCATTTAGAAATCTGTAAAAGGACGTTTTGGAAAAATCAGTTAAAAAATGTTGGGTCAATAACAGTTGTTGTCTTTCGCAACCTGTACAAAAAGAAACAAACAAAAGGCAAACAAACAAGCAAACAAACAAACAAACTGAAATAAAACGAAAGAAAGAAAGAAAGAACGCCGAACAAACGAAAGAAAGAAACAAAGAAAGAAACAAGGAAACAAAGAAAATAAGAATACAAAGAAACAAAGAAACAAAGAAGAACGAAAGAAAGAACGAAAGACACAAAGAAAGGAGGAAACAAACAAACAAACAAACAAACAAACAAACAAACGAAGAAACAAACAAACAAACAAACAAACAAATGAAGAAACTAAGAAACAAAAAATAGCAATTTTGCAAGAGTCTCAGAGTGCTAGCATTTTGGCGAGAAAATTCCTGCAAAATCCACTGAGACTCCAACGGCCCTTTCCTAACTGCTGAAATGTACAAAGCAGGGGCGGATCCAGGATTCAGGGAAGGGTGCAACCCTCAGAATCAAAGAAAGAAAACATTAATTCGTATAGGTATCTTCAAAATAGGGGGACAAAGTTTCTCCGAGGGGGGGATGCGCACCCCCTGCACACCTCCTCTGGATCCGCCCCTGCAAAAGCTGTTCTTGGCAATTCAACTTACAGTATCTGAAGATCATAGAGTCCGCGAAATACAATCTGAGGTAGCTCCTTGATTTTATTCCCTTGAAGGCCTCTGAAAAAGAGAGAAGAAAGAAAAATACTAAATAAATCATATTGGATTTTTGAATTTAGATTATTAAATTATCGAAAACTGGAAATTAAGATATTTGGTTGCTGGATTATAGATGGTGGTGATGATGACGATGATATTGAATGATAAGTGGGAAACTGTCAATATTAGAACCATACTTAGAGCCATAGTTTTTTTTATAGGCATGAGCAAATGTAGAACACCGCGTAACATTTTTTGAGTCCACGGTACTTATTATGACAGGGTTACTAAGTTACCAAACGCATGCGCAACAAAGAAAACGGCCTGGACCTGCAGAGTCTCCCATTTTCTCTGCCAGGATTTGTGTCTACACGGGAGACTCTGCTAGCAGGGAATGTTGAAGCGCAATATTGACTGTGCACAATGAACCAAATCAAGTATGACTGAAAATACTAGTTTCGGTACTATTTTCATGTACGAACGTTTTGAAAGTGTACAATTTTCATTCTAAGATTACAAAGAAGTGGATAAATAATTCCACGCAGATTCAGTTACTAGATGTTATTAAATAAGAAAGCGTTCAAAAATGTGGTTTTCTTTTCAGTAAATTTAAACAATCGATCTCTACCCTATAGAATTTATCTCCTATTTTAAAACATTTTTGAAAAAAAAAAAATCGTTGCAAATTTTCATTCTCTGTGCACGATCAACGTCATATAACAATACAAAGAGTCGAATATAACAAAAACTCCATTAACTATGTTAGAACTTACAGAGTTTGCAGGTTCCTCAAGTGTGTGAATGTCTTATTCGGCAAAACGCTAAGTTCATTTCTCCCAAGGTCCCTATTGTATCAAAAATATGGTCAGAACATTCCAAACATACGTACATCACCGTACCTAACTTCTCATTCTGGCTACTAGCTAAGCAACAAGACTTTGAGAAATATAAATAACTTTTGACATTCTCTCAAATTTGAACACAGGCAGCCCAAGCAAACTTTCTGTGCATGTTTTATAGGGAAATCCATACATTACCCTATAAGACATGCACAGAAAGTTTGCTTGGGCTGCCTGTGATTTGAAATAATGGCATGGGAATGTTCAGGATTTTACATGAGAGGGTCCCGTCGTTGATCAAATTACCCCCCCCCCCCGGCTCCCCCAAAACATAAGCACGTAAAAAAGGAATTGTTAGTAGGGAGGGGGGGTAAGGACTTGCCATGAGAGAGGGGTCACTCCACACTAACATCAACAAGTCACCCTTCCCTCACCTCCTCCCCCCCCCCCCCCCGAAAAACACACGCATTGTAACAAATAAAGTGCCAATGAACGAGAAGAGAGATCACAGGCCGGCAGCCTTGGCTCATCTTTCAATCATAATACTCACAAGAAATTCAGATGATATAAACCAATAAATAATCTCTCAGATAAGTGCTTGATTTTGTTTCGCGCCAAGGACCTGTAAAAAATATCAAATGCTATTATTATAAGTTTTATTATCATTTTTTTCATTTTTCAGGCCCCGGTTGTACGAAGGGTGGATAGCGCTATCCGAAGGATAAGTCTTATCCAGTGGATAAATTTATTACATAACAGCATCGACTTATCCACTGGATAAGGATTTATCCATCGGATAGCGCAATCCACCCTTTGTACAACCGGGCCCAGTAGTTTCCCGCCACAACCATTACGATTCTGAGCGGAAGGTGAGGTCAGGCTAGGATTTGCATAACGGTGAAAAAAAAATTGAAACGGTGTTTTTCAATGCACCATTTAAATTTGTTTACATTTGTGTGAAAGTTCTATCCTGACCTCGATCTCACGGCCGGAATCGTAAGGGATGGTGGGAAACTACGGAAAGGAGCATAACTTATTATGTGTCGTATGTGAGTAGAGTTGTTTGTTGGCTCTCTCCCGTGCTTGGAGGGTTTTTCCTGCTTTTTCCGGTTTTTCCTCCCTCCGCAAAAATCAACTTCTAAATTCGAATTGGAATGCAGTGGAAGAAGAGCCACTCTGTGGAATCATAGTTAACTATTAACTATGGTGGAATCCACTGTTAATTTTAATTTATCTTTTTTTTCTCATTATTTATTTATTATGTGAAGCCTACGAAGCCTTACTTTAGTCTCCCCACTATTTCGATATTCTATCTTGATCGAAGAATAGTGTATAATAAACAAAGAATTGGAGGCCCCCATGCTCATTGTCTCAAAGGTTGTTAATGCGCATGCTCAAACTGTTATTTGGGGCAGCGAATCTGACACAACGGTACTGACCAACGCTTTCTTCCGCCATCTTGGATTTTGCAGTCATGAGTAACCATGATGCATTACTTTTTTGAAAAGTTAATGGGGATTTTGCACACCTTGCGTGACATTTCAAATATTGCTTCTCTGGTCCCGAAAATATCATATCTCGAAAGAGCATCCTAAAATTAGTAAATTTTGAAATTTTGAGGGAAATCAAATAAATACGAACGAAGTTATGAATTTTTAAAAGTGACCTTTTTTATAAAAGTGACCTTTTTTATAAGGAAATGTATGTGGTGGGCAACAGCTTGCCCACCAAGACAATTTTCCATACATTTCTTTATAGAAAAGGTCATCTTTAAAAATTCATAACTTCGTTCGTATTTATTTGATTTCCCTCAAAATTTCAAAATTTACTAATTTTAGGATGCTCTTTCCAGATATGATATTTTCGGGACCAGAGAAGCAAAATCCCCATTCTGAGGTAAACTCGAGTCGAACGATAAAATGCTGTCTAAACCTGCTAGGTAGCTAGATACAGATTATTTGGAAATATTTTGTTGTACTATACTTACAGATGCTGAAGTGCTAAGAGATATTTGAACACAGTGCCTGGCAACTCAGTAATCTCATTGTCTTGCAATTGTCTAAGAAAAATGGAAAAAAATTATAGCTCTCATTAACAGAAGCACTGCTCCCTCCCATCCTCCCACCAGCCCACAACCTAGCACAGGCTTCAAGGCTCCAATCTGAAGTGCTCAGCAGTTTGCCTTATAGGTTAACATATCTTACATCTTTTCTAGAAGACGTGTTAACGCAAAAGCATCTTGTCGTAGAAAGGATATTCTGTTCCTGGCAAAGTCACTGTAACAGAAAGAATGAGGTGGAGTTTCAATCATTGAGAAAATTTATCGCTTTATTTAAGCGGTTTTTAGAGGAATAGGACCTGGAAAAACGTCATGTACAACTTTTAAGTTAACCGAGTTTTTTTTAAAGTTTTTTGCTTTGCTTTGTATTTACTTTCAGTATTTAGACTTACATCTCTGTTGTGTATGAAGACATGTTACGCGGGATCGAAAGGATATCCTTCTCTCTGCATCTTATACTAATATGCCATGAAAGGCTTCTCTCACAAAGGCATTTCGTGAAACACTGAACAGAAACTGGCCCTAAAAATGAGAAAGAAAATTTTATGATAAACATTCACTACACGCGTTGTCCGTTGTCATTTACGCCCATTTTGATAATTACGCGACCAACACAGCCCAAGACGTCTGGGTTTTTGGCTTATGTCAACAAAAACTCAGTTCTAGCTCAGCACAGGGGCGGATCCAGGATTTTCTTCAGGGAGGGGTGCTGCGTTCCCACGCGAGAAAAGTTCAGAAAAAGACCGGACCAAAAACAAGATATCATCCAAGAAAGAGAAAGTTAGTAAGGGCACAAAGTCGACCTAGGGAGGGGTACTTCCTTTAGAATCACAGGGAAAAAATATTATTTTGTATTGGTTATCTTCGAAGTAGGGGCACAAAGTTGACTCTCCCCTGGCTCCGCTCCTGCTCAGACCGTTTGAATTCTGTTCGCTGGAAGCCAAAAGCACTAAATCTTTCGTACCTTGCTTTTGAATGACTATCTTTGAAGATGTAGTGTGGACCAGTGTAATCAACACTACAAGAAGGTAGAAACTTTGTCCTTTCATATTGTCTAGAAGAATGAGAAAATAATATCAAATTTACAACTCATATATAAGTCAGGTTGAATAGAGGAAAGGATAAAAGGTCTAAACAAGTACAGGGATGAAGACAATCTTCATTATTGGGGAATCAAGGAGTGGCGTAGTGGAAAAATAGGCAGGAAGGTAAAGCCAATATTTTACTTCGAAACAGCGGGGAGTTCTTGCCCAATTCTCCCGAGCCAGGGGCTCATGTACACTGAAGCGTTCGAACGTACACACCTGCAAATTCTCAGCTTTCGCAAATGTTGTCTCTTAGCATGATCGAAGCCCGTCACGTTTCTCGACTGAGTTTAGGTTATCAAACAATCTTCTAAGACACTTCTTTTTCAATACTAAATATCCGAATGGATATTACCAGCCAACTGAACTTCCATCAACTCAACAAAGAACACTTCCACAATCTATTGTCGTGCTTTGAGTTCGCTTAGTTAACATTGAGGTCTGTTTTTGAAATCGTTTTATAATGAAACCCATTAAAAAGTCTTTGAAGCAACGGTTCGGAAGAAAAATAAATTGTTTCGTGTTAAGAACGTTTTAAACATGGTTTTTAATTTCCTGAGAAAGAATAGAAAATTAAAAGTGAGCGACTACAGGATGGAAAGTTTCCGTCATCGACGAAATTTCTCACGGGTCGATACAAAAAAAGAATACAAACCATTCGAACTTTGCGTTTCAAGTTTTTAAATAGAATTTTTTAAGGGTCGTAAAAAAATTCCATTAATTTTCTCATGGTCCCTTTTGTTTGTTTGTTATATGTTATTTTTCGTTCTCCCCAAAGAAAAATCGGCAAAGTGCCCACGAAAAAATTTACATCGTATTTCGAATAACGTTCATTTTTTGGGAGAGCTTAAAAACTAGGACAAAAACATCAAAAGATCGCATATTTTTGCCTTAAATCGAAAATTCGATGTCTTCTGACCACGGCTGTTTCTCTCTTTATTTCTTTTATTTATTCATTTATTTATTTAAAACGGTGCTCTGATAGAGAGAGGGGAATAAACTGCGCACTAGGTTTCTTAGTAGAGCAACTACATTTTAGCTGAAAGAACGTTGACATTAAATAAACTTCCCTTATCCTTATCTAAGAAAAACCGTAAAAAAAATAAGAAGCTACTTACCTCGAACAACGATGAACGCTCACCAACCCTTAGAGCGACAGTTCTACTCTACCATGTTTCTTTATGCAGTGTTGGTAAACAAGATCTGCTTCAAGACATCCGTCAGGTTTTATGAAACACATCTTTAAGCTGATAGGTGCGATTTGAACCAATCACAAAATGGCAAGATATAAATAGGCCTAAATTACCTAATTACTCTCAGAGACAAACGGCTTGAACCAGTGACGATGCGACAGTTCCAAAGTAGGTGGAATGGGAAGGGCGCGCGTGTTTTTGGCGCGAAAATTCTCACCAATTCCACAGGAACTCCATCAGGTCTTTTATGTTATTTCCTAATGAGGTCACGGCTTGTTTACGAGGGTAAGAATAATAGAAATTTAGGCTAAATCTTCTTTCGTTCGGGATATTTAATGTATTATTTAGCTGTTCTCACTTTTCCCATCTCAGAAACCCAATTTTATTTTAATTCCATGGTGACCATTAGAATAATAGATTGTTTTGGTGTGGCGTCATTTTTTTTTTTTTTTTTTAAAAACAGATAGATAGACAAAAACTTGTTATAATAAACAATATTTTTGGCTTCTAAAATTGGCTAAATCTTTAAAAAATATAATAGTCGCATAAAATAACACGAACTTCTCAAGAATAATCATAGAAAACTTCGAGAATTTTCTAGAAAGGTTTTCATTTCGCAACAAGTCATTTAGAAAGGGTTGTGGTACCGTGCGTGTGCCACTCTGGCTTGATATATTGTACTGTACACGTTAGTTCTCAATCATTGGTGACGTGAGACCCTTCTTCGAATTTCGTTGTTGAGAATCGTAGCACCAAACATCCAAAGTGACTCGGGTACAAGACCCAGAAACCAAGACTGAAATGAAAAAAAAAAGATAAGATTTTTGCTTTAGTGATCAATTAAATCAAGCAAAAAGTCAAGAATGTTCCAATCAAACTCAGTAATCGGAAGAGCCACAGGGCTCGTGAGCTTTTACATTGTTATGGAGTCCCACCTTTCCCTTCAAGAAAGACATGAGTTTTATCGAATTCCGAAACAACCTCTGGGCTGATCTAAGTCATGGCATGGCTAACTCACAGATTGAACCCTGAAACAACGTCTGGACTGATCTAAGTCATGGCATGGCTAACTCACAGATTGAACCCTGAAACAACGTCTGGGCTGATCTAAGTCATGGCATGGCTAACTCACAGATTGAACCCTGAAACAACGTCTGGGCTGATCTAATTCAGGGCACGGCTAACTCACAGATTGAACCCTGAAACAACCTCTGGGCTGATCTAAGTCAGGGCACGGCTAACTCACAGATTGAACCCTGAAACAACCTCTGGGCTGATCTAAGTCAGGGCACAGCTAAATCACATATCGAACCCTGAAACAACCTCTGGGCTGATCTAAGTCAGGGCACGGCTAACTCACAGATCAAACCCTGAAACAACCTCTGGGCTGATCTAAGTCAGGGCACGGCTAACTCACAGATCGAACCCTGAAACAACCTCTGGGCGGATCTAAGTCAGGGCACAGATCGAATTGGAATTTAGTGTGCTGGATTTTGTGACTGGATGCTTAGTCCAGGAATTAAACCACGAGGCGAGAGGCGAGTGTACTACTGCTACACCACCCTTGTTTTCCTCCAGACTTAGTCTAGTCAGGTATTTTTGTTTCGGACATGTGGGGAAGGGGGAGGGATGGTACTGCAGTCGGCACGTGGTGCTTTGGGTCCAATCCAAATTCAGTGGAAGAAAAGGCACTGTAGGTCTCCTTTGCAACCGACACTAAGAACGTCTGCAAAGAAGACTAAGGCATTGTTATACCACTGTAAATTCGCATTATCTTAGCCACTGGGCCATACGTATGTAGAGAAGTGAATACAGACCTGAATAGCATGACACCAATACCCACAGTTCCTCTTTGACACACCCAGGGTGGGTAAGGCATGACGAACATATGTTTCTGGGGAGGGGATGGCTAGGTTTGGTTTGGTATGGTAGGTCATGGCGGATGCTACATAGTATGGTCTCAAAGACTGCAAATATAATCAAATTATACGATAGTTAGAAAAGAAAATTAATATCCTTTATCAATGAAACAACCTCTGGGCTGATCTAAGTCAGGGCATGGCTAACTCAGATATGAAACACTGAATCAACCTCTGGTCTGATGTAAGTGAGGGCACAGTTAACTCTGAACCCAGAGAAAAACCCCCTAATCATTAAGAGAGAGACCCAACAAACTCTATTCACATGTGATGCTGCATCCAAGAATTAAGACTGAGATCAGAAAGGCAACAACTACTCGTGATTCCTGCCCCTTCCAGCCACAGTCCTCATAAACCCCCCCTCCCCCCTCTCCATAATTGCAAAAACTCAGTAATCATGATACCTGAACAGTTACGCCTTCTGATGAATATTCATAAGCCAATGCCCTTGAAAAGTGATCAACAAATGCCTGGAAAATAAAGAATATACACTAGGTATCAGCAGAGGCTCTATTTCGCTTCCAGTGCTTTTAACGAGAGAGCTCCGAAGGCATGAAGGAACAAGAGAAACCTCAGGCTACATGTATTTCTTCTCAAGACTTCCCGTCAAAACAGTAAATGCCGGAGCAATAATAAATTATCTCTGGACCGCAGGGTAATTTGATGCTGATGAACAATTAAAACACTTGGATGAAAACGTCCCAATTTTTGAAATCTGAATAACTCAAATATTTGAGAATAATATGACTCAATTATGATTATCAAAACCAGATTGGCAAAAATTTTAGCCTGGCAGCCACTTGCAGTTTAAAAATTTTGGTTTAAAAGCTGAAAGAACAATAGGGTTGAATGTATGACATCTTTTACTCACGACATAGATGCTGAAAAAAAATGATAAATAAATTTTTATCCGGCACTTTTGACTTTGAAGATAATATGTTGCATGGATACTATTGGGGCCATATAGATAGGTTTAACCAAGTTTCAATATATTTCCAATTTTCATTGATTTTCATTCAAGTATGATTCATATATCCATTCCATAATTATCTGTGATTAACCTTAGTTGCAGCATACACAGTCATCTGAGGTGTCGGTTGCTGGGCAGCACTGGATGACATGTTGATTATTGCTCCATTTTTCCTTCGACAAGAAATAAATAACAAAAAGTTAGATGAGTTGTGATTGGCCAATTTAGAAAAGAGCTAGAGACTGGGACAAGTTTTGAATTTTAAACAAATTAGCAAAAAAAATTGGGTGTGTTGCTAGTTGAGCGACCACCAAGCACAAAGGAGGGAAAACCATGACTTATTGAATCAGCCTTTTTTTTTATTTGTGCAGTACTATACATACCTTTTCACCATTTGCGGCAAAATGACACATGTCATCTATCCAAGAAAAAGAATAAAGCAGTAAGTATATTTTGAGGGTCATCGGTGAAAGTTTGTGAGACTGACCTTGATGAGGCCATAAGTCTTCATCTAAACTTGGATGCACCTTTATCTTTGATAAAGTCATCCTCATTATAATAAATGTACTAGTATTTTGTATATAAAGACACACATGTCTTTATATAAAGGTCACTTGTCTTCAGGAATGCTAATGAAGAAGACTTTATCGGGTATAAAGGTCCATGCACATGATGTGTATGGGTGCTACAATTGGACCAAAGACTTAATATGAATTATTCATGAGTTTTTGAAATAAAAAATGTAAGGTACTAAATGCTTTATAAAAAGTAACAAGTAAATATATAAGGTCGACTGTTCAGAAAATATATATACTGACAACAAAAAAAGAATATCTCCATTACCATTGTAGTTGCAGCCATGTTGATGTTGAACAACTCCCACAAACGCTAAAAACATTACCAAAGAACAGAGTTTATTTTTGAACCTGACACATATACAGTAGATACACACCTCATCCCAGTTTTGAATTCTTGCTCAGGGCTAGTAACTAGACTAGTATAGTAAAATTCCCAACCCTTTTCTATACCAAAACTCACAAATCCCCACCCCTTTCAGGCGGAGCATCCCTGTATAGTCTATCATAGGTAGTACGTACCCCGCCCCCAGGGGGCAAACCCTGAGCAAATGAGTAAAAACTAATACTCACTTTATTTAAAACTGGATAAACTAACTAAAGGTCTTTTCTTTAACATACCTTTTCAGGGACATCTAACAGTAACTGAGGATAGTCATACATGACACCAACATTGTTTACTGTCATGAGAGAGAAATATGAGAATGGTCAACTATTAACAATATTTATTCAACTGCCGGCTGAAAAAAGAAAAGAATATAGTCTATGCTCTTAATTTCATCTCATTCTCCCCATTTTCCTTCCTTCATTGCCAGTTGTCAGTAGTCCAATGAGCAAGAACTGATGATACAGTATATTGGTTAAGCAATGACAAAGTTCATTTTAAAGTGAGGGGGGTGGGATTGGGGGTAAAGTGGAGGGGGGCTAAGATTAGAAAATATAAAAGACAAGTATGCAAAAGGAAAAAAATCCCCCCCCCCTCCAGCTCCGCCATCCCTGTGGTTCTCTCTTATATTTTATGGGTTTCCCCCCAGATTCTCCTGGTTTTGTCCCTCCCTAAAATTCAGCTTCTTACTGTAATTTGGATTACGTAGGATCCTTCAGGGAAATGTCATTGCTAGACCTTATTATAGACCCCTTGCAGCACTTCAGAATGCAGTTCAGTTTGCTTTGACGTCATGTGCAAGGGGTATATTCTGAAGGTGATATGGATAATCTTTATTTTCAGGGAATATAATGGCAGATATAATTTTCGAGTAATTACCTAATATCCCAATATCAAACTGGTCTAGTTCTCTTGCAATTCCTCTATAAATGTCTTGTTGGCTGAAGTCAGTCGTTATAACATATGTCTGGACTTGAAACTCAGTTTCTAAAATGTTCAGTAAAAGGATAATCAAAGGATAATACGTATGAAAAGTGCAGTCATAGTTAGAGCAGATTTAGTACTAGCGTAAAAACACACGGCACGCGGCATGGTTATGGCATGGATGATAAAAGGACAATATCATCCATGTTTACGGTTAGGTGAATGTTGAGGTGAACAGCACCGAATGTTGAATGTTTTCATACATGGTACAGCACTGACAGGGTCACGGCAGGGCATGCATATGGTCCCTGTCATAAGTTCTTCATATTCATACGAAAACTACTCTTCTTACTAATATAGAGGGAACTAGTTAGGAAACCTGGCAAACGTCAAAGGGATGGGTTAATAGACCATTTTCGAGATGCATGAGCGCTTTCAAAAATATTGCATGCTTTTTATGTCTGCGCCTCGCCTGTAATATTTTTGACAGTGCTCGCACATCTCGAAAATGGTCTATTACACAGGGAGCCCAATTTTGATAAGTGCTAGCTGAAATTTTATAAGTGTATTGTTTCAAATTTAATCCTCTAGTTGCAGTAGCTAAGCTACATGTACATGTCCAGAAAACCAAACTCAATTGAAAATAAAACTTCTGAACAAAAGAAAGCTGCCTTACCGATCTCTTTTGCAACCTTCTCAAGCTTTGTGGTGGTTCTGCTTATAAGTATTATGTTCATCCCATATCTTGCAAGCTGAAAAAAGATTTTTTTACTGATTTTAACACAAAAATGTTTACTGATTTTAACACATTATTTATTAAATATTTCTCTTTCTCTTTCTTTTATCAATCATCAGTCTAATATGAATTTATAATTCAAACTTTATATTCTTAAGTTCCAGAAACATCCATATGCTCCAAACAGAAGGAAAAGAAAACCCACTTAATTACCTCCCAGGGCTCTCAGTTCCATTAAAAACTAACCAAACCCTTCTCCCCTTTCCCTAGTCCAGAGCTGAACCCATTTTTATTGATGCGCACATGACAAGAACAAACAGAGTAGTGGAAGGAGACTGGTAAGAATTGTGAAGATAAAAGTATTCTATGTTTTGTGCGTGCTGCTGTTTTTTATATTATTTTTGCGATATGCATTAATCAGTTACTGAGGAAAGTGGGTCCAGTTCTGGATTACCCTTTCCCTAGAGACACCTTTTGAACATCTTCTGTCACTTATTAAAGCATTTTACCTCTCTGGCAAAGGCCTTTCCAATTCCATCAGAAGCACCAGTAACAACTGAAAAGACATTATGTTTTCCTAACTTACTTTTTAATTTATTCCATTATCTTTCTTTTAATTCAAACATCCATTCATTTATCCATCTACTGCATCTACCCATCCACCCATTCATTCGATTATCCATCCATCTACCCATTCATCCACCAACTAATCCAGGGGCATAGCCAGGATTTTGCCTTAGGGGGGCCCAAAACCCGTTTTCAGAATATCAACCAAAAAAACAGCCAACCAACAGCCAACCAAAGAAACAGCCAACCAAAAAAACCACCAACCAAAAAAACCGCCAACCAAAAAACCACCAACCAAAAAAAAAAAAAAAGAAAACCCAAAAACATAAATCCATTTATCCATTCAGTCAGTACCAATTAAAAGTTTGCAATTTTGCACAAATAAAAGCTCTTCGAATTTGCTAAACATCAGCAATGCAATACATTACCAGCCCATTTGCCACCATACTTGGAAGCCAAATCCTTTCCAGCCAACAATCTCGCAAGGACGTAGACTCTAAATCCACCGAGCAAGGACAAGCAAAAGCACAAGGAGGTCTTGGCAACCCAAGCAAAACCTGTAAAAAATCTAAACCGTGAATGAAAATGTCTATACAAATAGAGGGAGAATCCAGAGGAAACGTTTTCTTACCTAAAACTGCCAAGAGATTTCGATATCCACCGAAGAAAGCGCTAAATTCATCAAAGGTTTCCCAAAGCTGCAATTTGTCCGCCATTTTGATTTGTGTCAAGAACCGGAAATAAAATTCCCTATAGACAGCTGACCGGAAGTGAAACTAGACAGTGCAAGTGTTTGTTGATTAGCATCTGTCATTTGATCTGGTTTCAGTAAGTTGAAATGCGATAGTATTTTGATGCCAAAATTATCTAGATCTACCTCATTTCCGTTGAGGTCACTGCAGTCTCGACTATAGAGGCCTAATAGAGGGACTTCGAATCCTTTGAAGAGCATAAGAAGGAGATTTCTGTGCGAAAAAACGTAAAACAGAGAGCTGAAAAGTCCAGTTGCCACAACTGTCATGGCAGCTGAGCCTCTTGTTAAACAAGACGAACTGGCTGAAGTCCTTCGGGAATGGGACGATGAAGAAGATGAAGTTGTTGAGTTTATACAGCACTCAAGGCCGGATTCTGGAGGTACACGTCAGAGAGCTGAGAACGGCTCTCCGCTTCAAGATGTCGATATTTCTGATAGCACCGGGCCAAAGCCTCCTCGGGAGAGGTCCACTCTGACAGGGAAGCCTTTTTATGCCCCATATATACGATTCTTTAAGACGACTTGCCTGTTTATGTCATTTTTTGGCCTGGTAAGACGTATTCTTATTGCATATATAAACATAAGCTTAAAATCTAACTTAATTTACTTCAACTAAAGTTTCTGTATGAGAATGATTCATCAAGAATTCAAATTTTTCTGTTCATGAAATTGAGTAAAATCTTCATTAAAAAAAAGAGATTTTTATAAAGGTTCTTTAAAGTACCCGTTTAAATATATTTTGTCAAGTTAGAACGGGTTGTAAAACGAGCTTTGTCGTGTTGGTATGCTCGCTAGAGGCACTGCCACGTTGCTTCAGCTTAGAGTGTTGCGTGACTGCACACATGGTTAAGTCCAATATTTTAATGAATAAATTAATACCAGGATTAATTAGTATAATTTATTCAGTAATTAGTTATGATTTAATAATTTTTAATATTAATACTTTATTAAAAATTTATAACATCGTAGTCCAAAGACTATGTTAGATAGGCTATATACAATTGCTTACTATCAATCACGTGACTTTTCTGGATTTGACTGGGGGCAACAAATGGTTGACTGGGGGGCAACTAGCGATTCTTAAATCAAATCATGTCAAAATAACTCCTCAAAGTATTCTATCTGACTATTTGTACAACATGAAACCAGAAAACAAGATATACAGACAACCTTCAACATTCTGCATGGCAGTCAAAACACAGATACTGTACTACCAAAAGTGACGTCTATTGATAGTAAGCAATAGTAAGACACAATAAAAATGTATCAATAATAATATATTGATCAAAGATATAATAAGACATCAGATAATATGCCCTTGTGTACTTTTCCACAGGTAAAATTATTTTAATGAACAGAGATTTATGTACTGTTTAATAAAGAAAAGAAAGAAAGAAAATGGTCTATTAACACAGGCATTCACATTTTGTCCAAATTTCTATGCTTGTTATTGAAAATCTAAACTTACCATTGTCTGCCAAGGAAATTGAAATTCCACCAATTAATATAAACCAATATTTGTTTTTTACACTCTTTTTTTAAATATTTCATTTTTTTATCTTTAGGGAATATCTAATGCAATATATGGGACAACACTCCTGGACCTGGCATACCACACCAGCACCAAGCTTCAATACATGTCCTTCGTATTTACGGCAAGGTCTATAGGATATTTAGTAGGAAGTATTGCCGGTGGTTGGACATATGATAAATATGGTAGTTATTTAGTCCTCGGATGTTCCTGTTTGGGCTGTGCCTTGGCTATGATTGTGTTTCCTTTGGTTGGGAGTATTTATGCATTGATCATGATTGCTTCTGTCATGACTATTTGTGCTGGTTCACTAGATACAGGTAATAATTACAAAGGGTGATCACTTTATACAGTCCTCAGACTTTTGACATAGACAGCTGATACAACCACTCTCATAAAGCAACCAGCTCTATCATGACCATGATTTGCATTTAAGAAATAGAAGACGATTTTCCATGTTATATAGCCTGATCTAAACACGTGTGATGTTGGGAGAACACGAGAGAGTGTAGGAAAAGCACAAGCCGTTAGGTGAGTGCTTTTTAGCTCTCGAGTGTTCTTCCAACATCACAAGTGTTTCGAGCAGGCTATATAACACGGAAAATCGTCTTCTATTTCTTTTATAAAATATTTTTTGAGGCTAAATCGGAATATTAATTGCTGATAAGAATAGCAATTCTATCTAAATTATTTTATAATGCTGCTTATAGAGCCCACTGGCTAGTGACCAGCTCTAGTTATGACCACTTACAGGGCTCAAAATAGGGGTCTGCCAATGGCCAAAATGCAGGTCAAGTTTTACTACTGTCAAGTTTTGAACTGCCAAATGGAAAATAAGAAACTGTCTGGCTATTTATCTTTTCTATTTTGAGCCCTGACTTACCGTTATTCGATATTCCGTGGTGGTCACTTAAAAGAGCTTTGACTGTATTTCTATTTATTTTATTTCCTACTGCCAGGTTAGTGTAGTAGCCTGCTACACAGACATTCTCATGGACATCATGTAACGTTTCTCTCCCAATGAGAGTGCTAGAGAGAGAGAAACATTGTGTGACTATGTGATCAGATGATCAGAACGTCTGTGTAGGAGACTAGTGGTGTAGTGATTAATTGGAATCTCCAAGGGATGAGGGTGTATTGCATAGTTCCACAAAACATCTATACTTCTCCCCATGCAGAGGGATTGGAATAAAGTGGTGGGTATAGGGTGAGTGTGCAATGGTTGCAAGTGGTCCAGCACCATTTGACTCTTAAGGAACATGTGAATATTTTCTGGAAATACACAATGACATTACTATGTGACCCTGATCAGGACTAAAACTAATTTGGCCGGTCATTGGGACCGTTGACTGACCAGCCATTATTTTAAGCCCAGGTTGATACATTATACTCATGCAGTAATGTTTTATCCTATTTTTAGCCGGCAATGCCATTTCTTTTGTCTTGTGGCCCAAGAATAAGTCCCAGTCCTACTTGCAGTTCCTTCACTTCACCTTTGCCTTGGGTTCATTCATAGCTCCTCTGCTATCAAAACCATTCCTCCTACCAGACGATGTGACCGACCCCCAACCAAACCATACCGACAACAGAAACATCACTCACTCTGGAGGCTATGACCCAGATGATATACTTCCAATAACTTGGGCCTACTGGATCGGCAGTGTTCCTCTCATTGCTTCTGGGCTGTTTTTCCTAGCATGTTCTTTCTTGAAAGGTTTAAAAGAATCAGTTGTCAAGAAAGAGGAACACCACTCATTAGTGAATCACCCAAACAGTAGATTATTCAAAGCAATTGTCCTCTTCCTCTTCTTCATTCTACTTCTTCAGTACGTCGGCATGGAGATTGTATATGGTGGATACATTTTTACATATGCAGTGAAGTCCAAACCTAACATAAGTAAAGACAAGGCCTCTCTTCTAAATGCTACATACTGGGGAACCTTCGCGTTGGGAAGACTCATAGCAGTGCAGTTATCCAAATACGTCAAACCACCTAAGATGATTTTAGCAGATTTCATAGGTTGCTTGTTGGCAGGAGTGATTCTGATTTCTCAGGCTCAAAATGGATGCGACGCAAACTCTGGCCCCAAACTTTGGGCTGGAACGATCATCCTAGGATTCTCAGCTGCATCAGTATTTCCATCAGCCTTGAGTTGGGCAGAGTACTTCATTGAAGTGTCAGGTCGAGTGGCATCATTACTTCTCGTTGGTGCATGTTTAGGCGAGATGACCATACCTATTGCAGTAGGGAACACTTTCGATACCATTGGCCCTTGTTCTTTAATGTACTGTATATTTGCCCTGAGTTTTCTTGGCATATTAAACTTTGCTGCAATACTACTGTTTGGTCGTCATTACAGGTCGCTTAGTGCTTTTTCAGGTGTTGAGTTTCATAAGAATGATGTTGTTGATGAGCCGCCAAAGCCAAAACAGCAGGATGAGGATGAGGTGTTAAAACTTCTTGAACAAAACAATGAGATATTCAATGGCAATTAACTCCTGGATATTACTTATTGACCCCTTGCAGTACGCCAGAATGCAGCTCAATATGGAGGACAAAACAACAGGTTTCCAATTCTCAGGAGATTGAAATTCTTTTGTTTTGTCCTCCAAATTGAACTGCTTTGATGTCAAGGGGTCATTCCCAAGAGAATCAAATGACAAAGATGGCTATGTTGGTGGTATCAACAAAGGAAGCTAATGAGAAATCTTCAGTAAAATACCACCAACTTTGCCACAATGACATAATGTACAAAATAAATGAAGAATTTAGTGGATTTTTTAAATAGATGAAAGACCTTCAGTAAAAATGTTGCATTATGTTGCTCAAGGTGCCTTTTTTTAGTCTATCATAATGCAATATTGGGCTGTTCCCCCAGAAACACTGTAAATGCACCAATGTTATGAATACATATCCTTTGAAAAGAAATAACTTTTATACACAATTATTATTGTACAAGATAATTATAGGATAAAAAAATTGTTATAAGAAATAGTACTATGCTTCTCAGTTGTTTTGTCACAAAGTTGAAAAGTGCTGTGTTGTCAGGGGCAACGTCAAAAGCATTCAATAGGAATCAAGCATGATATTGACGTCACCGCAGTGGCAATTAAGCTCTTGAATTTTTCCCATGCTATGCGATTCAAAACTTTGGACGTTGCCCCTGACAACATGTACTTTTCATGACAAAACTTTGGGACAAATGTCGAAATGCTAGTTTGCAAAGGAGACATCAAACTTTGGGGGTCACACTTCAACAATAATGGTTGTAAGCAGCCAAACCTCTTTTTAGTGGCCACTTCGTAAATCAGCTCAAAGGGAGGCCCTTCAATAGAAGATAGACTGTACTTTTGTGTTTTTAGAGTGGTTTTTATAAACCTGTGAAATACACTACTTCACTCTAATTCTTTTGTTTTCTATAATTATTGTGTTTATCTGACTATTACACTCATAAATTAGTAGACTTTGTTTCTGTGGGTTTATGAAAGCCACTCCAATAAGGCAGTGTAAAACCGTACAATTACAACAAAAACTAAAGGGCCAAAAGATTTTATTCACACAATCTGAAACTTTATTTAAATTTAATTTGTTAAATAACAATGAGCTTAAATTTCATAAAAAGTGACTTAATTTCCATGTGATTTGTAATAAATTATTGCAACCATTTAAAGTAATGTTACCATATTTTCTGTAGTCAGAACTTTGGACTAATCGACATGATTGGTCAAGAGGACTGGCCTAAGGTAGGGCATAAGTACCCACTTTGGCCAGCCAGACATTGTCTGTTGACTGGCAATTATCTTTAGCCCCGATCACGGCATGGTATGGTAATAATCATGGTGACTGTCATGGAGTTGCCGCTTGCACTACACGCACTTGAGTGTAGTCACTGCATTGACTGCCTGAGGAAATCGCGCATTGACATGTTAACATTCCCATGAGCAGTCTGTACTGTATGGCATGTCTTTACCATGAATGTCACAGTCATACGAAAACTGCTCAATGACTACTGACAACAGTAATTAGTTCCTTACTTAAGTACTGTACAAAGTAGCCTAGTTTTTATATAATAGGCACTGATGTTCTATTGAGGTAAAAATCTCTTTTTATCTGAAACCAAACCTCTTGCCGTGGGGTACTGTTTCGAGTTATCGTCCTCCTGCTGGGGTGGGGCAGCTGTTTGGGGGCGCTTGCTTTTTCGCCTAATTTAAAATAAAAACCGTTGATAAAATTTGAATAATAAAGATTTTGAATGTATAAATATTTATCATGAGTAGAACTCTGAACATTAACATTTCAAAAGCCTGTTACTACTATTAATATTTTATCATAAAAAAATAAAATTGAGAGAAAGGAAGGATGGATGGATGGGAATAAGCAAGGATGGGAATAAACAAGGATGGGAATAAGCAAGGATGGGAATAAGCAAGGATGGGAGGGATGGATGGGAAGGAAAAGGAGGGACAGAGGGAGTCAAGCTAGAAGCTTAAGATTTTAAAGTTAGATTAAAATGCTTCTTACCCTGTCTTTGGTCTGTCAGGTCTATCTGGTCTGTCTCTTCTCTTTGATCTCACTTTTGGTTTACTCAGAAGGATGCTAGAACAATACGAAAAATACTTTCAGGAATAATTAATTATGATTCCCATGAGTTAACTAATTGATACATACTCGGCATCAAGAGTGAGATCTTCTTCATCCTGTAAAGCGGCATCAAGTGCAGCCTGTACTCTTGGTGCAACAGCAGGTCCCTCGTAATCTCTAGTGGTTCTGTTCGGCATGTCTAGCTCAATAAGTATGATGTTTTCACCCTATAAAAAGCACAAGAAATGGATGAAATATTAAGTACTTAGCAAAATTAATGATATAAAGTATACTGTCTAGGGGTGGACACTTAGATGCCCCTTGAGTATATTTTTTTGTTTTGTTTAAGGGTTGTGCATGAGAAGACACATGAATAGTAGAGGAGGACATTTGGGGGTCTCGAACACCACAACAATGCAAAAAGAATATGAAATCACCACAGACCAGTCACCCTTCATTCTGATGCTTTTCCTTGTACTATCAACTGTGATACCAGGGAAGGTATAATAATATAAAAAATGCTGCTCAATGTGATGCCAAGTAACAATGCTTAAGGAATTGAACTGGAGACCCAAGAGGTTAGAGGTGACTGATGACTACCACTTCACCACCCTTCGAATTCGTTCTGATGTTTTCTTCTTGCACTATCATATGCATTGAACTGTGATACCAGGAAAAGTATTTACTGACCTTGAATCTAGGATGACCACCCATTGCAGCAGCTATTCTTGCATACTCTGTTATCGGCCTTTTGTTACCAATTGCAGAGACTGGTCTTTTAGCCATTGCTTGTTGACTATAAAAATATCATGAAACCATTATACTGTCATTGTGCATCATATATTATAGTGTTACCCAATCATATTCTCACACTAGATAGGACAGCAGTGAGAGTGAACAGTGTCTTGCTGGTTTTGATTACTAAACTCCAACAACCTTTGGGCTGATCTAAGTCAGGGCATGGCTAACTCACAGATCGAACCCTGAAACAACCTCTAGGCTGTTCAAAGTCAGGGCATGGCTAACTCACAGATCAAACCCTGAAACAACCTCTGGGCTGATCTAAGTCAGGGCATGGCTAACTCACAGATTGAACCCTGAAACAACCTCTGGGCTGATCTAAGTCAAGGCATGGCTAACTCACAGATCGAACCCTGAAACAACCTCTGGGCTGATCTAAGTCAGGGCATGGCTAACTCAAAGGTCAAACCCTGAAAAGTGAGGAAAGGCCTGATTCAGAATATAAAATAAATATACTATTAAACTATGTTATTGTACCTGTTATTTTCTGCCAAGGGTTTTAGTTTCCACAACTCATTTTCTTCATCATAATATGCTCGGCTCATTAACTTTGTCTTTTCCTCAGGTGGAATAAAACTTTCTACTATAAGTGTTCTGAAAATGGTAAAAACAGAAAAGAATAATAAATAAATAAATGAAAAGAATGGATGGATGGATGGATTGATGGATGGTTGAATAGATGAATGGATGAACGGATGAATGCATGAATGGATGGATTGGTGGTTGGGTGGGACAAGATGGGACAGAATGGATGGATTGATGGATGGGATGAATGAAAGATAATGACTGATCATGCTTACTTCAGTTTAAGCTCTCTAGTCAACTCTTCTTGTGCTTGTTCAAGTTCTTGTCTTTCATTTATATGTTCTTCTTGTTGATCTGTGATCTCTGATTTGATTGATTGTAGTTTCATAAACAGCTAACAAGAAACCAGAAATTAAAATGAATGACTCTCATCATGCAGCACACCTTCAGCATCCTAATCCCAAATGTCTGCGGCCTTATATTTGATGGTTGTAGCAAATACCCCTCTCCCCCACCACCTCCTGCATCCTTGTTATCATCCATTTTAGCACAAGCTGTTCAGGTTCAAGATGGGACATTTCTTGAAATGATGGGATAGTCCAAGGAAGTGATGGGACACTCCTTGCAGTGATGGTACAGCCCATGGAGTGATGGGACACTACTTGCAGTGATTGAACAGCCCAGGAAGTGATGGGACACTCCTTGCAGTGATGGGACAGCTCATGGGGTGGTGGGACAATCCTTGCAGTGATGGGACAGCCCAGGAAGTGAGGGGACACTCCTTGCAGTGATGGGACAGCCCAGGAAGTGATTGGTCACTCAATTGAATTGACAAAGCAAGCTACATATTAACTAAAGGCATTATAAATAGTATATAACTGTCCTCACCTTTTTTAACTTCTTGGTTTTTATTTCCACTTCTTGTTGAAGTGTTGTGTAAGTTTCTCGAACTTCCAAGGTGTCTTCATCCTTGGATTCCAGCTTCTGTTGCATTTCTCTTTCTCTGCGCTTTAAAACAAGAACACAAAGTTTAAAAAACAAACATATTTCATATCACATTCCCTCAGCTGATTGATATATACCAAGCGATAGTCAAGAATACTCTCTGCCGGTGGTTGAAAGCACATGATGGGCAGTGTTTGCCCTGTCATTGTACTAGGCTGATTGATCAATCAGCTGAATGGAACTCAGATTCATGAGTTCCATTCAGTTGATTGACACCAAGTAACAGGTACCTTTTGCTCTGCTATTTCCTGGCGTCTCTGTTCCAGATCTCTTTCCTGTTCTGTTGTCTTGTCAACAATACTCTTGCCTCCAACCAACAACTTACTCTCCATCATCTAGATAAAAAGAGTTATTTATAAAATTTAGTCTATGCATGTGCACAGGGCTGCAAATGACCACCGGTCATCAGACAAATGTTCAGTAAAAATGACCACTTGACTGGTAAATGATTTCCATTCTCTAGACATTTGACCAGCCCAGTTGGGTTCAACAGGTCAAATATTCTTCTGGCCTGACAAATGAACTGCCTATCAAAAAAATGTATTTGCATCCTTGATGCATACCCCAAGATGGATGTTTTTGGGCTTCAACATTAGGGATCTTAAACATAGACAAGCACAAAGGATGGCTATGCTGAAACAATACCACAAGCTAGTTTTTTGTTTTTTGTTCATGTGCCATGCATGTCCTTGGCATTGTGTTCCTCACTAGAATAGCAATGCCAAGGATGACCGCATGCACATCAAAAACTATTTTGAAAACATGCTCAACATGTCATTGTTTTGGCATCTCCGTTCTTGCTTGTCAATGCATAAGATCCCTACTTAAGGCATCAAGAATATCCCATACATACTATACCTTTATTTTGGCCGTAAGAGCTGACTGTGCCTCTGTCTGCTTCTTCATCTCTCTTTCTTTCTGCTGGATCACACCAAGTAATTTCTCTCTTTCCTACAATACAATTATTACAAATTATTATATTTTTACCAAGGTACAACTTAATGGCCAGGTAACAACAAAACTGGGGAGGCTTTTATTCCATGATTGAATTGAAATTGTAGGGAGGAACCAACCAGCAACTCTACTCACATACAACACTCTCACTACTATGTCACCCATGCTTCCCTAAACTTGCATGCTAATTTGCATGCTAAGAGAAAAATAAATATCTATAAGACAGTAAAAAGTTGCTTGCATCAACACAAGTTTGGTACACTCAAAGTATATCCTTACCCCTGCAACCATGCTTTGATTTTCAAGGAGGGCTTTTTTCTCTTCTTCTAGTTTAGCTTGTTCTGTCTTCATCAAGTCTTCTACTTTTCCTTCATCAGCTTCTTCATCTTCTTCTTCACTTTCTATCTCAGTGCCTTGGTTATACAAAGAGAAAATAAGTACTTCGTATACATGGCTGGCATTGCAGTACATGTAGAATAATCAGTTTGTTTACTGCCTTACTGTCTGTCTGTCTATGAGACTACCTGTCTACTTAATATTGTCTGTCCACTTGTTATCTGTCTGACATTCAACAGTGTCTGTCTGTCCATCTGTGTCTGCCTGCCTGCTGTACATCTGTCTGTCTGTGTCTGTCTGTGCTCTCTGTGTTCTGTTTGTGTCTGTCTGCCTGCCTGCTGTCCATCTGTCTATCTGTGCTCTCTGTTTTCTGTTTGTGTCTGTCTGCCTGCCTGCTGTCCATCTGTCTGTCTGTGCTCTCTGTTTTCTGTTTGTGTCTGTCTGCCTGCCTGCTGTCCATCTGTCTGTCTGTCTTTCTGTCCATACTCCTTGTTTTGTGGCTGTCTATGTGTATATCTGTCTGTCTGTCTACATCTTGCCTGTCTAAGACCAGTAGTTTATTGTCACATTATCTACAGTATGGGTCTTTCTATTTTCTCACCATCTGGTGCTCTTCTCTTCTTCTTTTTCTTAGTAGACTTCTTCCCACCTCTTCTTTCCAATTCACTTTTCAATCTGTTTGAAAACAAAGAATTAATACACCACATCCTGGAGGGTCAACAAAATTTCTTACTTACTAAGAATATGATTCATCAAGATAGCATGGTTTAAAAATGATATTTGAATATATATGCATGTTATATTGTGAAAAATTGTGTGCTACCTGGCAATCTCTTCCTGGAATTCCCTGAGCAGTGCATCTTTAGGATCTTCATTGATATGTGGTTTGTTCTTGATATTCTTTGCTCTGTTAGCATACCTGTCATTGAAGGACTGTCAGTATCAAGATGATGGAAATTTCCTGGGAGCAGTATGTTTGGGTTAGAACGGGCATATGATTGTGGGTGAGAGGGGGAGTTGAGTGTTGTTAGAGTAGGGTGTTGGAAGAGTAGAGTGTTGGGGGAAGGGAGAGGTAGGGTGTTAGGGGGAGGAGGAGTAGGGTAATTGGGGAGGAGGGAGTAGAGTGCTGCTGGAGTAGGATGTAGGGGAGGATTCAGTAGGAGTACGTCAAGCCTCAGGCTAACCTTATAATAAATTATATTAGGTAATTGCTGATGCACTAAATTATTGCGACTTAAAAAGGCGTGCCATCTAATAATAATAATTATAATAGTAAAAATGTAAAAAATGTAATAATTATGTAAATCTTATTAAGTGTAGTCTAATATTAACAATGTAGTACAATCTAAATTACATACAAGTGAGATTTTTTTAAATTAATTTTGCTTTAATTTCCTATAAATAAATAAGGTAGTAGAGGAGCTGACGTTTTCTGGAATCAAGCAATTACCTTAGTGTGGTTATTGATTCTTCATAGTTATAACTTGCTGGACCCTAGAAAAGTTTTAAAAACAGTTTCATTGATCAATGGCTTAATTCACCATTTTCCATACATCATTTCATTGGTCACAGACAAAGTATTCAACCAAGGCTGCAAAGTTAGTTTCAAAGGATTATTCAAATTTGAACCTTGCAGCCATGACTGAATGCTTTGTGTTTGACCAATGAACTGATGTATGGAAAGTGGTGAATACAAAGATTCAAATACAAATTTGTCAACTTCTAAATTCCAATTTGATCATGGAACAAGGGCCACAGGTTTGTTAACCACTGGCTATAATAAGAGCTACTTTCATAAAAACAGGGAGTTTTTTAATCAACAAAATGATGATGTTAACTTACAATATTGGCAACCATGACAGTCCTTGCATTTCCTCCCAGAGAATCTACAAAAGGCAAGTTCCAAAACTTTAAGCAAATGTTAGAAATGTTATAGGAGAGAGTCAGATAGCCTGGCTGAAGAGAAACTCCATCAGCTGAGAATACCACTGCAGATCTTGATATAATGACCAGCCAGTCACTTTTTTATTTTTATTTAATTCTTTTTCTTTTCACCAGTCATGATTACTGGCCTTATAGTACGCACGACAAAATTACTCGATTGTGATTGGTCTAGAGGAGTACAATTAGAGCGTTAATTGGTACTCCGCGGGAGTACCAATTAGGTCGCTATGGAAACACGGCCAAAAGCGGCAAATTTCCCCAGTGAAATGAGTGAAATTCCCAAAAAAATCAGTGTTTTATAGATTAAAATGCAAAAATTTCAGAAAACTGTTCAATACACACATAGGAAGGCCTCAAATCATGATAACTAGACAAATTCAAGACCTAATAAATCATGTTTTGTAGTAGATAGTCGTTTTTTCTTTCTAGTTTTCGCCAAACAATTTGAGTTGGAGTTTTGAATGTTCTCGTTTTACTACCTGTTGTCTTCTATGGTCTTCTCGAAAAATATATTCAACACCACATCTACCATAATTGTACAATATGTAGAAAACAGCTAACAATAGTTTTAAAGCAAATTTCTTTCCGTTTAGCGAAAAAACACAGCGAGTAGAGGCTCGTTTTTTGTTTTGAAAATAGTTAAGATCAAATCTTACCGGCAAACTGTCGAGTAGTTGTAGAGAGACAAATGCAGCTATTTATCACAAGTTAATTGATCCTAAGTTGTCAATCCAGTCTTGAAATAATAAAATCTTCAGATAATTCACCATTCAAAGAAAATAGCAGCGAAATTCTTCAAGCTACAGGAGGGAATAATATCCAAAGCACATGGTCTGATCACTGGCGACTCGTTCACGGCAAGCTGTACTTCAAAACTTTTAACTTGAACGACATATTTGTCGCTTTTATCCCTTTTGATGTTGTCCAGCTAACTTGTTTTCAAAGAAAGTATTTTTGAAATTGTGTTTTAGCAGTTATTAGCAAATGCTAAGAGGAAAAAAACTTAAATTAGCGAACTGTAAACTCTCAACTTTGGCTTAGTTTTCACACAGTACGTTTTCAAAGAAAAGTCGCTTCTTCATTCGCTGTTTAGCTGTCAGTACTGTCATTCAATAGTTGTAAACATGCATTAAAATGGCTTTTTACTTGAGATGTAAAATTATTTTCTAGTATTTTGTAGTTCAAATCATACATAAAATACTAATCTAAAAAGGTTTTACAGCAACGTTAACACTTTCTATGCTGTTCTTGACTTAGCGTTCATGGAGAAGAGTCGGTTGTAGCAAAGGCAATGAAGATGAATGAATGCCTTCGCTTCGCATGTTTTATAAAATTTTGTCGAGTGAACTATAAATAAAAAATCGCACGACCTTCTCGTACAATTTGGAATTAATAGGCACTCGTAATGTTTTGAAAGTTCTTTAATTGCACTCGCCTAAAGGCTCGTGCAATTACAAGAACTTTCAAAACATTACTCGTACCTATTAATTTCCAAATTGTACTCGAGGTCGTGCGATTTCCTATACAAATTACATGTAGTTTTATCTTGGTAATACCTCATGAAGGCAAAGATTTGACTGAACAAGTTCCAATTCTGGCCCGGCATTGTCAGATGACTGGCTGTTAGTTCAATCCCTGCACTGACTGGCATATTATTTGAATTCCATATAAAATAAGTTGTACCTTGTAGTAGCCTTGTTAGCTTGGAATCTCTGTAGGGTATGTGTGTACTCTTGCCATCAACCTACATTATTTTACATATTATTTATTAAATAACTGTAAGTTATAAATCTCACATTCTGATTGGTTGGGAGCACATGCTTTATGAGAGCACACAGCATGCATGTGCAGTTCTTATTTCCTCATTTGTGTCATCCATCCATCCTTGTCCCATCCATCGGTCCATCCATCGGTCCATCCATCGGTCCATCCATCGGTCCATCCATCGGTCCATCCATCGGTCCATCCATCGGTCCATCCATCGGTCCATCCATCCATCGGTCCATCCATCGGTCCATCCATCGGTCCATCCATCGGTCCATCCATCGGTCCATCCATCGGTCCATCCATCGGTCCATCCATCGGTCCATCCATCGGTCCATCCATCGGTCCATCCATCCATCCATCCATCCATCCATCCATCCATCCATCCATCCATCCATCCATCCATCCATCCATCCATCCATCCATCCATCCATCCATCCATCCATCCATCCATCCATCCATCCATCCATCCATCCATCCATCCATCCATCCATCCATCCATCCATCCATCCATCCATCCATCCATCCATCCATCCATCCATCCATCCATCCATCCATCCATCCATCCATCCATCCATCCATCCATCCATCCATCCATCCATCCATCCATCCATCCATCCATCCATCCATCCATCCATCCATCCATCCATCCATCCATCCATCCATCCATCCATCCATCCATCCATCCATCCATCCATCCATCCATCCATCCATCCATCCATCCATCCATCCATCCATCCATCCATCCATCCATCCATCCATCCATCCATCCATCCATCCATCCATCCATCCATCCATCCATCCATCCATCCATCCATCCATCCATCCATCCATCCATCCATCCATCCATCCATCCATCCATCCATCCATCCATCCATCCATCCATCCATCCATCCATCCATCCATCCATCCATCCATCCATCCATCCATCCATCCATCCATCCATCCATCCATCCATCCATCCATCCATCCATCCATCCATCCATCCATCCATCCATCCATCCATCCATCCATCCATCCATCCATCCATCCATCCATCCATCCATCCATCCATCCATCCATCCATCCATCCATCCATCCATCCATCCATCCATCCATCCATCCATCCATCCATCCATCCATCCATCCATCCATCCATCCATCCATCCATCCATCCATCCATCCATCCATCCATCCATCCATCCATCCATCCATCCATCCATCCATCCATCCATCCATCCATCCATCCATCCATCCATCCATCCATCCATCCATCCATCCATCCATCCATCCATCCATCCATCCATCCATCCATCCATCCATCCATCCATCCATCCATCCATCCATCCATCCATCCATCCATCCATCCATCCATCCATCCATCCATCCATCCATCCATCCATCCATCCATCCATCCATCCATCCATCCATCCATCCATCCATCCATCCATCCATCCATCCATCCATCCATCCATCCATCCATCCATCCATCCATCCATCCATCCATCCATCCATCCATCCATCCATCCATCCATCCATCCATCCATCCATCCATCCATCCATCCATCCATCCATCCATCCATCCATCCATCCATCCATCCATCCATCCATCCATCCATCCATCCATCCATCCATCCATCCATCCATCCATCCATCCATCCATCCATCCATCCATCCATCCATCCATCCATCCATCCATCCATCCATCCATCCATCCATCCATCCATCCATCCATCCATCCATCCATCCATCCATCCATCCATCCATCCATCCATCCATCCATCCATCCATCCATCCATCCATCCATCCATCCATCCATCCATCCATCCATCCATCCATCCATCCATCCATCCATCCATCCATCCATCCATCCATCCATCCATCCATCCATCCATCCATCCATCCATCCATCCATCCATCCATCCATCCATCCATCCATCCATCCATCCATCCATCCATCCATCCATCCATCCATCCATCCATCCATCCATCCATCCATCCATCCATCCATCCATCCATCCATCCATCCATCCATCCATCCATCCATCCATCCATCCATCCATCCATCCATCCATCCATCCATCCATCCATCCATCCATCCATCCATCCATCCATCCATCCATCCATCCATCCATCCATCCATCCATCCATCCATCCATCCATCCATCCATCCATCCATCCATCCATCCATCCATCCATCCATCCATCCATCCATCCATCCATCCATCCATCCATCCATCCATCCATCCATCCATCCATCCATCCATCCATCCATCCATCCATCCATCCATCCATCCATCCATCCATCCATCCATCCATCCATCCATCCATCCATCCATCCATCCATCCATCCATCCATCCATCCATCCATCCATCCATCCATCCATCCATCCATCCATCCATCCATCCATCCATCCATCCATCCATCCATCCATCCATCCATCCATCCATCCATCCATCCATCCATCCATCCATCCATCCATCCATCCATCCATCCATCCATCCATCCATCCATCCATCCATCCATCCATCCATCCATCCATCCATCCATCCATCCATCCATCCATCCATCCATCCATCCATCCATCCATCCATCCATCCATCCATCCATCCATCCATCCATCCATCCATCCATCCATCCATCCATCCATCCATCCATCCATCCATCCATCCATCCATCCATCCATCCATCCATCCATCCATCCATCCATCCATCCATCCATCCATCCATCCATCCATCCATCCATCCATCCATCCATCCATCCATCCATCCATCCATCCATCCATCCATCCATCCATCCATCCATCCATCCATCCATCCATCCATCCATCCATCCATCCATCCATCCATCCATCCATCCATCCATCCATCCATCCATCCATCCATCCATCCATCCATCCATCCATCCATCCATCCATCCATCCATCCATCCATCCATCCATCCATCCATCCATCCATCCATCCATCCATCCATCCATCCATCCATCCATCCATCCATCCATCCATCCATCCATCCATCCATCCATCCATCCATCCATCCATCCATCCATCCATCCATCCATCCATCCATCCATCCATCCATCCATCCATCCATCCATCCATCCATCCATCCATCCATCCATCCATCCATCCATCCATCCATCCATCCATCCATCCATCCATCCATCCATCCATCCATCCATCCATCCATCCATCCATCCATCCATCCATCCATCCATCCATCCATCCATCCATCCATCCATCCATCCATCCATCCATCCATCCATCCATCCATCCATCCATCCATCCATCCATCCATCCATCCATCCATCCATCCATCCATCCATCCATCCATCCATCCATCCATCCATCCATCCATCCATCCATCCATCCATCCATCCATCCATCCATCCATCCATCCATCCATCCATCCATCCATCCATCCATCCATCCATCCATCCATCCATCCATCCATCCATCCATCCATCCATCCATCCATCCATCCATCCATCCATCCATCCATCCATCCATCCATCCATCCATCCTGTCCCATTCATCCATCCATCTATCCATCTGTCCATCTGTCCCATCCATCCATCCATCCATCCATCCATCCATCCATCCATCCATCCATCCATCTGTTCATCCTATTTGTCTATTCAATTACATTCATTCATTTGTTTTCAGTAATACTCACCAAAGCAGAGATGACATTACCAAGGGCAGACAGTGACAGATTGATTTTAGTGGCTTCTTTCAAACGCTCCCCCTAAAATAAAATAATAAAATAAATTTAAAAATAAATAGGTTTTAGCAGTGGCATATACACAGCAGCTCCTCATCCACTGAAATTCTAATTGGAATTTAGAAGTTGGTTTTTGCAGAGGGAGGAAAACCAGAGAACCTGGAGAAAAAACCCTCAAAGCACAGGAGAGAACCAACAAACAACAGCTTATTTACTCGCATATATGACACCAAGCCCTACAGGACTTACCACAGCTCCAGTCTTGGATTGTCTCTCACTTCCAGCTAAATCCACCAGGTTTAGTTTTCCTACACGAATATGAGCTTCACCTTCAGAATCAAGCTGAAACAAACACAAAATCACAGACAAATATTTTTCTGGGTCGTTCAATTTTCCTCTCTCCCTTAAAAGAAAAATCATTTTATGAGTATGCATAGGATATTGAATGTTGTGGTAGTAGTGCATGCATTATATGGCTGAGTGGAAGTGGGCCCAATTGGAAACCAACAGTTGTTGCTGTTATTGCTGCTACTTCTGTTGTTGTTGTTGTTGTTGTTGTTGTTGTTGCTGCCGTTGTTACTGTTGTTGCTATTGTTGTTGTTGTTGCTGTTGCCACTATTGTTATTGCTGTTGTTGTTGCTGTTGTTTTTGCTGTTGTTGTTGCTGTTGTTGTTGCTGTTGTTGTTGCTGTTGTTGTTGCTGTTGTTACTGCTTTTGCTGTTGTTGCTGCTGTTGTTGCTTTTGTTGCTGCTGTTGTTGTAGCTGTTGTTGCTGCTGCTCTTGATGCTGTTGTTGCTGATGTCATGTTGTTATTATATATTATTTGCATCATTTACTACTTACGACACTGCATTCCACAGTGATAATGAAGATAGCATGTGATCTGGATGAATGCTCATTCATATTTGTAGCTCTGTGAAGAAATCATTAACACAACCAAGGGTTAAATACTGCAGTAATAATAATGTAATTTTATAATCACTAAATCTGTAGTTCCTCATGGCTGATACAAGGGGAGGTCATAGGGTGCCTCTTTCTAAATTAGAATTAGTGATTGGTTTGAAAATTAAAGATTGTGCATTACAGGTACTTACAGTCAAAATGGCTCAAGTGTACCCCCTAAGGCTCCATTAATGATTTCATTATTCGAATATTGAGTTGATTGAGTTTATTATTCACTCTGAGTTTTCATAACAAATCGAAGAATCCAAACTTCACACTCATTTCACAACTAAAATTGTAAGTGATGGCCTTTCTGGGGAGTTTTTTTACCTTAAATTGGCATGGCATTGAAGAATCGAATCAAAACTCAAGTAGATAATTCTTTTTCAAGTTTGGAGTCAGAGTGAATAATTAACTAGTAAATATTTGAATAATAAATTCATTAATGGATTCTAGGGGGGTATGCTTGAGCCATTTTGACTGTAAAAGGCGCATCTTCTTAAGTATGCGAAACCCTGTCTTAGATTCCTAGATCTACAGGTGATACCACATCAGAATGACTTCTTTTATTGACAGACCTACCCAACAGCTCTGTTCTGGTTGCCGACACTCATAACATGTTCTATTTCTTTGACACTTTTGCAGACAAAAGACTGAAGATCCTGCAAAATAATATACCACAAAAAAAAAATCAATTAATTTATCTAAAATAATAAAGCATTTAAAGGGAATCAAATGTAGTGTCATACAGTGTAGTGCATGTGCCTCTGACTTCTGGGCTGAACTAAGTCAAGGCACACGTCAGGTAATAACTCACAGATAAACTAAACATGTTGGGTTCTGTGAGAAAAAGGAAACCAGATAACCCAAAGAAAACTACCGGTACCCTCAAACAAACTGTCTACTCAAATGTTATCCCGAGTCCAGAAATCATGGTTGTTTTTACGATGGGTAGCACTTAATAGCCAGCAGCTACAGTAACAAACCTGTGGCCATCATTACAATATGATCAAATTGAAATTATTTAATAATCATTATGTTAAGTTGAGCTTTGTAGTTGAGGGAGGAAAACTGGAGAACCCAGAAAAAAACCTTGAAGCACATGTACAGGTCTGGAGAGAACCAACTAAACTCTACTCACATATGACATCAGAGGCAAGTGTACATTGTATATAACATTGAAATGAGAAGTTAATGTAGTACCACTACAGCACCAACACTGCTTCAAAAAAGCCTTACTATACCTTGACATACACTCCAGTGTCAGGCCTCTCTTTCAATTCAAGCCTCTTTTTCATATCTTTAGCCAACAAATCTTTGATTTCTTCTTGGTAGATTTCCAGGTAAGATGCTCGGACTAAATGCTGTTGGTTTGTGGTACGAGCAATATGCGTAAAAATATGCTCAAATGAGTTGGGGATCACTCCCTTGAGTTCTGGATCTGACTTCACACCTATAATACAAGTATCAAAATTGTATTTAAATCTCAGTGGTAGAGCATCCGACTAGCATATGGAGGGTCGTGGGTAGTTTGGGTAGGCGAGTTTGTCCGTAGGCGAGTTGTCTGGATACCGAACCCCATCTGGGGCTCAGTCCATTCAGTATGGTACGATCACATATACATTTCATGTATTTAAATCTATTATCATAATGAACCGTGCACTAATGTGTTAGATATAAATAAGATTTATAATATCATAATATTATTAATATTAAAAAAAAAAAAAACTCTTTTGCCTCTGCCTGGCTAGGCATTTGCGATAACATGATTGCTATTAGTAATTCTTTGTGCAGGCAATTAGGGCTAAAAATTATGGTTGGTCATCACTCATCACATGATGACTGCAGCCAAATTATTTTTTGTTTGTTCTATACCTCAGTTTCTGGCTCAACATTATTGATCAATGAAAATGACTGTCAAGAAAAAGATTTGACCAAACAACTTATAGCTTGTCCAATGACCAGTCGTTATTTTAGTCCTGATAGGAGTCATTAATCAGTCATAGAACAACCCAGAGAAATCAAGGAAGAGGCCCATCAAACACTGCTCAATAAAATCCCAATATTATATCAAAAATAGAAACCAAGATCACTGAAATAAATGCACCCTTGATTTAGGCCATGCAGTGATTCCACACTGTTATCACTAGCTGTTATCCATCCATGATGGAAGTGTGTAATTATATTTTTTAAATCTTACCTTCCATTGTAAATGTCTTACCAGTTCCAGTCTGACCATAGGCAAAGATTGTTCCTATGAAAAAATTGAGGAAATACAGTACCAGTGTTAGTGAATGTATGACATTTTATAGTAAGTTGTGGTCTAGAGAATAATTAATGTGTGGCTCTCTGTGTTTTAAATCCATGAGATGGGACCATCATTTCATGATGACTCATCTGTACCACTGTGAACATCTATAATTGCCATTTTACAGGGATTTTTCAGTTCAATGTAGGTCTGGCTGGGGCTTGAACCCATTACATTCCACACAAAAGGACCAACACTTAACCAATTTATTGGTTTGTAGCACCTTTCTACTTAGATATCTGGAGACTCATAATGTTTGGACCCATGACCTTCCACATATAACTGATTAACGCCCAACAAACTGCAGCATCCGTAACTCTGTTGAATTTACAGGGCTTAAAAATGAATGGCCAGTCATGATCATCACACAATGTCTTACCAAAATTGGATCTGTCCAGTCAAATTGTTGCTTTGCCAGTCATTCTGACCAGTAATGTTGAGCCAGAAATGATGTATAACCAAGCTAAGACTAATTTGGCTGGTTATCATGACCGACGACTGATCGGGCATTATTTTAAGCCCTGATTCATCCTGATTACTCACCATTGTATCCCTCCAAGACTGAGTCTACCAGCTGTCTGAAGGTTTCATCATAAAGATCCAACTGCTTGGAGCTAAAGGGTTTTATAAAAACACATTAGTATGAAGTTAGAGTGCAAAGGGTAAGGTATACAATTGGGATCCCTGTGGTAATCCAGAACCTCTATCTCCCTATCCAATCCCAGACGGTAAGATATGGTACGGCTAATGTAAAGCTATGAATATACATGTACCATATTGGTTCCCAATCATACCAGACAAAGTAAACAACAGTTCTATGGTATATATACGATGTATCCACGGAGAAATACAGGGGAGTATAACAGTTATGTTTCATTAAGACTTACTTCCAGTCGTATACAGCATCATATGTAAACACTTTGGGAACTTCATTTGGTTTTAATAAATTCTTGAGTTCCACTGTTCCTTTCTTCACATTCATTTCTATCACTCTACATATGAAAATAATAATAATAATAAAAACAAAATCTTCCTCACGGTACATATAGTTTGGGGGAGTGATATAATATTTTTGACTGAAAGAAACCAAACCCCAGTCATCATGGGCTGTATTGGCTATATATGCAGTAGAGAGGAACGGATCAGGCAGGAGGGAGAAATAGCTAAAAAAAAAACAGATGGAGGGGAAACAACGGGGAAAACTAGAACAGGGAGAAGGGAGAGTCAGGAAAGAGGAAAAGGAGGAGGAAGAAACGACTAAAAAAAATTAGGGAGGGAGAAAAATGGCATAAAAAAATCTAGGGAGGGAGAATATTTAAATGCCTGTTCCTCTCCGCTCAGTGTAAAATTTGACGCGACTATTCGTAGTATATTTATCCTCCACCCCTCACCCCTTCAACACACACACACACACCTCCCTGATGTACATGTACAGTAGACACAATACCTTTTATGTCCAGCTGCTATCTCCTTCTCGTTCATTGGTCGACATCGTACCACAACTTTTACAGACTCTCCTGCCTTTGCTTTAATCGACTGAGCAAAATAAAACATCGAAAATTGATCTTAAAGTCGACATTTTTCTTTCACAAAATTATATTTATAAGCTTACACTAAATTCAAGCTAACATTTCTGATATGACTAAATATGAAATTACAGATCTACTATTATTTATATTAAAAGTTATTTAGCTGGTTATTTTATAGGAAAGAGTGAAAACAAAGATTAAAAATACTCCTAAATATTATAATAACAAACCAAGCGAGGTCTGCTTACCATGGCGACAGCGACCGTTTTTTCTTCTCCACCAAACGTAATTTCGCTTCTCACATTGAATTTTCTAAGTGATATTTCAATATATTCTCTTATTTGTTGTTTTTCCTTGCTACATATTTTAGTTTTATGGTATTTTTTTTCAGTAAATGTGCCGATTATTTGCCGACTTCGCTTTCCGCCATTTTCTTTATCGTCATGGAGAAAGTCGCCATGGGGGATGCCGCTGTGCGTAAGGACTGCGCGAAAGGTTTTCTGGGAGTCAGTTTGGTGAGCGCTTATCAAGTCTTGTCTGTCTGTCCGACTGTTTGAATCCTCTCAATACAATCAGGACAATCAGAGCGAGGCCTGAGTAAGTTAGCAAAGGGCTATCCTAGTAAGGTACTCCATCAACAGTTAAGTGGCAAGATCATGGACCGCGGAGCACCCTAAAAAGTGTTGGGAGAGACTATATAAGAGACTGGTCATGGGAAATTGACGTGGTGGGGCTAAGATTGGAAAATATAAGAGACTAGTATGGGAAAAGGGAAAAAGTGGTAGGGCTATATCCCTACCAGCCCCTCCCCTCGCGCGTTTCCCGAAGATTAGAGAATATTAATCGGGATTTTACGGTATTGAATGTTAAACAGACAAAAAGCGACGCAAACGCTACCTGCTTGGGCTCACTTTATCCAGGTCAAACAACATGATGCCTGATGAACTTGATAAGCAGCAGACCGGTTCAACCGGCTCGGAACAAGAGTTTGTTTGCGCCCCGGAAAGACTACTTGAGCATGCGCATCATGCTTGGCACTTAATTTACAGACGCTGGCAAGTATTTCGAATTACCATGGCAACTACATCTAGTTCTTCCGCTCTAAGCGCCGTTAAAAAGCGAACATACAGGAGGTAAGCAAATACAAAGAGCTAAACGGCTCAGATTTGTGGTTTAATTTTACTTCTTAAATGTGTAACAAATCCTTAAAAAGAAGTTTCTTAATCCGCGAAGTAATGCAAAAAAATCTCACTTTCTGTTTTGATTTCTTCGTGGAATGCTTACCGTTTTTAAAATACTAACCTTTCCAAATCTAAATACCACAGGTACCTTCATTTTTTCTAGATGTCTGTTAGTTTCCTAATGACTTCGCCGATGATGCGTATTAATAGTATATTAATACATCAATCTAAAATCTTCATCGACCATTGATCGCATAAGGAACCACTACAATAACCTCAGATTATCGGTCATATTTTATGTTATATTTTGGCAGATATAGCAATAAATAAATAAATTTTTATTCGTGTCCGTACTGAATAGAGATCTAGTAATAAAAAGAATTGCAGCCGCACTCTGAGCCGCACTCGAGCTTTTCGTGCACCAGCCTGAGAAAACCCCAGGATCGAGTTCAAATATAAGGAAGCAAATTGTGCTTCATGAGCATATTATTCTTGAGTCAACTTAAGAGCGAGAGATTCCGTTTTTATTTTGCTTGATTATTTCCTTTTATGTTTTTATTTCATTCATTCATTCATTCATTCAGCATTTATCCAGTTTACTGTAAGATACTCATAGCGGGTGTTGTTATAGGCCTTTCTTGATATTTATGCATGAAATCCTCACGTCATACTGATCGAGTTCATGCACCTCTGGCCACCAGTTTTTCAAAACGGTGTCTCAGATTTTCGATCGCGATAAACGCGTTTGTCGCGGAAATATTTGTTGACAAAGTTGATGGATATGATTTTTACCTCTTTTACGCATAAATCGTTAAATTCCAAAAACTTCTCGAAAATGACAATAGTAAAAAAGCACCCCGGCCGCTGATGTTCAGAAGTCACTTATATCTGACACAGTCATCGCGAGTTCGGCTTCACTTTATGCCGAAGAGGCCGAATATTCGAATGGTTTTTTCTCTTGATTGTCGGTAGGATCGGATCCTCGTTCGATCTCTACAGTCGATCGATATCTTTTAGCCCTCTTCTTAATTGAAGTAAACGGATTTTTCCGTTTTGGCATCGGTAAATGAGTTCTTAGAAGAACTGTTTATAAATCGAACAAAAAGACTGCAGACAGAAAGGTCAGAAAGTCACAATATGCAAAATAAGTTTGCAGACAAACGCAAAGAAAATGTCAATTTTCTGAAACTTTGCGAGTTGATACTACAACATAAAACTCACAAAATAAGCCCCAAAAATAGGTCACCGACGGCAATATGATCCTGCGAGTAAGATGACTTTGAATGAAGGTGATCGAGAACTGCGTGACGAGTCATGAAGTAGTCAAAACAAAAAATAATTCCGGTAAAACAAATAATAAATTATATAACACTCTTTTTTTGAGGGAAAAACAAAGTACATCTCGAACAAAACAGTCGCTTTTTATCGTTTTTTGCGGGTTCGAGAAGATGCAGAAATTGTCGCTTTTTGGTGCGATAAATATGAGTGTCCTTTTTTTGAAAAACTGAATGAACGCACATCTTTTGCATTTCTTTAAATACATGAAATAAAAAATGGGGGTCATCGTTCGTTTTGAAGAGATTTAAGGGTTTGAAAAAGTCAGGAAAAACGTTTTTGTGCCCATCTAAATATTTGAATGGCGTCATCACGATGAGCGCACGTACCTAAATCATGTGAGAGACCCGACTGCGAACGGACATTTATTTATTTATTTATTTATTTATTTATTTATTTATTTATTTATTTATTTATTTATTTATTTATTTATTTATTTATTTATTTATTTATTTATTTATTTATTTATTTATTTATTTATTTATTTATTTATTTATTTATTTATTTATTTATTTATTTATTTATTTATTTATTTATTTATTTATTTATTTATTTATTTATTTATTTATTTATTTATTTATTTATTTATTTATTTATTTATTTATTTATTTATTTATTTATTTATTTATTTATTTATTTATTTATTTATTTATTTATTTATTTATTTATTTATTTATTTATTTATTTATTTATTTATTTATTTATTTATTTATTTATTTATTTATTTATTTATTTATTTATTTATTTATTTATTTATTTATTTATTTATTTATTTATTTATTTATTTATTTATTTATTTATTTATTTATTTATTTATTTATTTATTTATTTATTTATTTATTTATTTATTTATTTATTTATTTATTTATTTATTTATTTATTTATTTATTTATTTATTTATTTATTTATTTATTTATTTATTTATTTATTTATTTATTTATTTATTTATTTATTTATTTATTTATTTATTTATTTATTTATTTATTTATTTATTTATTTATTTATTTATTTATTTATTTATTTATTTATTTATTTATTTATTTATTTATTTATTTATTTATTTATTTATTTATTTATTTATTTATTTATTTATTTATTTATTTATTTATTTATTTATTTATTTATTTATTTATTTATTTATTTATTTATTTATTTATTAGATTCGGCATTTGAAAATAATATAATAAAATAACAAAAATAACTAATTGAGAGTAAATGATTAGTAACAACAAGTAGGAGGACGAGTAAGGTTACGACAGGAGTTACACCTCGGACAAATTGTCTTAAAACTACGAATATCTTCAATGTTAAAAGTGTTTTCCAGAGATGAAATGTAGTATTTTCTTATTACTGTTTTAAAATGTTTGAGACTGTTCATACATAGGTTAAGTTCATCGGCCAAGGTGTTCCATATTCTGACTTCTCTTATTAAGAAGGATCTTTGGTAGATAGTTTTCTTGCATTTGGGAATAGTGTTCTTGATGATATCTGTTTTGCTGCTAGATCGTGTGCATCGCGAGCGGTGTTTACAAGGGACGACGGTGGGATTTAGTGTAAGAAGACCAAGTCTAAGTAATCATGCGAGTAACAGATTGGTAGCAATGACAATGACTGCCGTCTAGCAGTGTAGCTAACAGAAGTAGCAAAAGGCAGATTCAGTATGTATTTTGTAGCACGCCTCGAGCTCTGAGTTCGTTCTAGTGTTCTAATTAAATCTATACTTTGGGGTGCCCAGACTTGCGTTGCATAGCCTAAGTGAGATCGTACAAGTGCGAGATAGATCATTCTTCTCACGGTCTTGCTAAATACGCATGTTGTTTGTATTTCTCCGGATATATCCCAAGAGCTTGTTAGCGCGGGCTGACTGGTCCATGACTTGCTTCTTCCAGCTGAGATATGTGGTTACCCAGACGCCAAGGTCCCATTCTGCTTCAGTTGGATTGATTCTAGGGTGGTATTCTTCATTCTGCAGGTGGTTGTAACTGGTTTGCGTTTAAACTTACGGGTGATTGTTTGCGAACTTCCTTTAGCGATCAAAGTCGTCTAAAATCTTTGTTAAATGGCCGGTGTAAATCTATGCAGCCAACTATTTGTACAAATGGAACATCTCTGTGCTAGTCAGTGTTTGTACTATGAGTTGTTACTTACATCTTCTACTGTTTATCTTATAGGAATTTTTGGTGAAATGGCCGGTGTAAATCTTAAAGCAGCATGCCTTCCCTCTAAGAATGTAAATTTTGTCGGCCGAACCGAACTCTGTAGTACCGTGGTTTCCTATGTGGAAAAAGGGTATCGTTTGATAGTCATGAGTGGTGCCCCTGGTTGTGGAAAGTCTGAAGCCACTATCATGATTGGTCATGACATACAGGAGAGCCAAGGCTTTGATGTCTTGTTCTTCAGACTAAAGGAGGTTACCACCCTGTATGATGCTTCAGTACTCATCCTCGAGACACTAGGAACAGTTGCCTCAACCGAACCTGTTATTCAGCTGCAGCAGTTCTTGAAGTCCTTGTCAAAGAAGACTGTTTTGATCCTTGCAAGAAAATGCAAGATTTCTGGAGTTCCTGAAGGAGATAGGAGAGTCTGCCATCGACGTGTGTACTCTTGTAACAACTACGGAAGTACTTTGGCAGCCTTTCCATGTTAAAGTCATTCCACTGGAGCCTCTCAATGATAAAGAATCCATGCTGTTGTTTAAGAAGTATGTGTTTGACAAGGATATCCCAAGAATACAAGCAGCGGAGTTGTGTAAGGCATGTATGGGAATTCCTTTGTTCTTGGAAATAGCAGCATCTCAAGTCAGCATTGGTGTTGATATCATATCACTGATAAAAGAACTTCAATCAAAACCGCAGCTACTTCTAGAGGAAAACGATGTTTACTTTAAATGCATGAAAGTCTTCTTATCTCGGCTTCCTGAAACTCTTAAAGATGTTTTGGCACACTTAGCAGTGTTCCCAACAACTTTTACTTTTGATGAAGCAAGGTTGCTCTTTCTCAATGATAATTACCACGAGCTTCAAAGCAAAATATGTAAACTTATGGACTATGCTCTTCTGAAGTTTGACGAAGAAAAGAAGACCTACCAGCTTCATGATGTTGTACACTGGTCTGTTTGCAAATCCAAAATGGATGCGGTCATGTTGGAGAGCTACAACAAAGCTGTTCTTAAGTTTATTGATTGGTATCTAAAGTTTCTTCAAGAGATAAATGTCTTGTTTATCAGCCATGATGGCAGAAGCGCTCTTGATAAGTATTCTTTGAACAAGAGAAAAATCATTCATGCCTTGTCTCTTGCCATTGAAAAAAAACACGAGCCAGCCATTGACGTGTCCACAGAAGTCGTAAACCTCCTTGCAAAGTGCTTAAACATCGAAGAATTTAACAAGATTTATTGGGGATTTGCTGACATAGCAAAAGCCAAGGATAACATGAAGCGTTACAGTGATTGCCTGACGTCACTTGGGTTCAGAAGTCTTTGTTTTCATGGCAAAGAGAACACCGACGAAGCGTTTGATTTGCTGTACAAGGCGAATGACCTAAAGCATCAGCTACCAGAAACCGAAGAAACAGCCCACTGTAGCAGTAAGCTTGGTGTGTGCTATGCCAGGCGCGGAAACGCAGAACGTGGCGTGGAAATGATTAAAAGAGGGATCAAGATCAGAAAGGAGCTCCTTGCAAGGTTTGGTGGACCCATCAGAGAAATGCTGGTCTTTGGAGGTCACTGTGACCTTGCAAGTAAGAGGACACAGGATCTGGGGGGCACTTGCTCCCTCTTGTCCCCCTCGCTACGCCACTGAGCTCATTAGTTGGTGGTTTTGCTTGTGCATGGCAATACATGATGTGCTGTTAACGCAGGGGCGTAGCGAGGACCTAGGTTCTGGGGGGCACCTTCTCCAAAAATCGCCGAAGCAAAGATAAAAAACCGCGATATTTGCGACGAAATAAGGAATAAAACTTTCTTTAAAAAAAGTGGGGGCACCCAGTACAAAAAAAATAAAAAAACAAAAAAACAATTACCAAATTACCAAAACTTTTTTTGGGGGGGGGAGGGCACGTGTCCCCTATGCCCCCTCCTTATGCTACTGTGTTAACAAAAATGTATTTAATCATTAAACTTGTCCTTCCCGGCACCAAAACAAAATTAATTCAAACCTTTCCAGTCAGTTCAAAGAAGAAAAGAAGAAGGTAGTAATTGATATTAATTTTCCTCTAGCCTACGTGCAGCCCGACTTTAACTCTGCTCCAGAGTTACCGTAAACTTCTATCACATTGAAGTATTTTTTTCCTGATCTCTTCCCAGTGGCGTACTATACCAGAGGCAACTTCAAAGATGCGGTGAAGATCTTGGAAAGCACTTGTCTGCCGGGATATCGCCGTATCATGAACAACCATCCCTTCACTGCTTCTTTACTACAGTACATTGGTGATGCCTACCACAAACTACAGAACTATCAAAAAGCAGAAGATTATAAGCAACAAGCACTTGACATGCGCATACACCTGCTGACCACAAACCATCAGGACACCGCACGCTCATATTCCTCCCTCGCGGAAACCCTAGAGAAGCTTGGCAAACCGCAAGAAGCAGTGGAAATGTTACAAAACGCGCTCAGTATTCAATCCAAAGTATGGGCCTCGCCAGAAGATATCTCGGCGACCAACAGAGAGATTATAAGAATACAATACACAGTTCCTGAAGTATGATGGGAAGATGCAGTATCCTTGGTAACAGAATGACATCATCAAGTGAGGTATCAGAGATACTGTTCCCCTTGTAGTTATTACACGTTCCACAAGATAGGACTAGAAGTCTCTAAACAAGATCTTGATCGATTGATAGTCGACCTTGATCGATTGATAGTCGAACTTAAGCGATTGATAGTCGACCTTGATCGATTGATAGTCGACCTTGATCGATTGATAGTCGACCGTGATCGATTGATAGCCGATTGACGGTCGACCTTGACCGATTGATAGTCGAACTTAATCGATTGATAGTCGACCTTGATCGATTGATAGTCGACCGTGATCGATTGATAGCCGATTGACGGTCGACCTTGACCGATTGATAGTCGAACTTAATCGATTGATAGTCGACCTTGATCGATTGATAGTCGACCTTGATCGATTGATAGTCGACCTTGATCGATCTATAGTCGACCTTGATCGGCGATTGATAGTCGACCTTGATCGATTGATAGTCGATCTTGATCGATCGATAGTCATTGCAAACTCGTAGATTTGCGTTTTTGAAGGTACGTAATCCAAGACTCCATTCTCATTCATGAAGTTCTTATCAAGTTCTGAACGTTTTTAAAAATCCTTGCTATCCATAAAATTAGTGTAAAAAGAAATTAGTTTAAGACTTGAACATTTTAAGCGGTTTTTTTTATACCGTTAGACATTTATAACATCATATGCCTCATATATATAGTCGTTAGGAATGTAACGCTTTCTATTGCTGAACAGACAAATCATAAAATCGAAAATCCAATCATATTGTAAGAAATCTCTAATTCTTTCAGAGTGGAAATAAATTATGTATAAACTCGGTCTAATATGTACAAAGTATTTCTTCTATATATATACATTATATACTAGTTTTCACAGATCTATAGTGACGCGCACTTTTTTACAACTGTTCTCGCCTTATATTCTACTGCTTCCTAACTTTGCGCATCTTTTCCTACAAACAGAGACCAAGTGGATCTTGCATGGTTTTTGACACCTGAACAGTCACCAATGACCCAATTTTTTCGATGGACTCAAGGGTGGGGCAGCGAAAGTGCACCTGCTTTTCACCTCTGGGGGCTCGGGTTCGATTCCCAGACTCGGTATCACATGTGAGTAGAGTTTGTTAGGTCTCTCCCTTGATTCGAGGGTTTTTCTACGTTTCTCCTGTTTTCGTACATCCACAAGACTTTACACGCTAATTTAATTTGATCTGTGAGTTAGCTGTGCCCTGACTTAGATCAGCCCAGAGGTTGTTTCAGGGTTCAATCTGTGAGTTAGCCGTGCCCTCACTTAGATCAGCCCAGAGGTTGTTTCAGGGTTCAATCTGTGAGTTAGCCGTGCCCTCACTTAGATCAGCCCAGAGGTTGTTTCAGGGTTCAATCTGTGAGTTAGCCGTGCCCTGACTTAGATCAGCCCAGAGTTTGTTTCAGGGTTTGATCTGCGAGTTAGCCGCGCCCTGACTTAGATCTGCCCAGAGGTTGTTTCAGGGTTTGATCTGTGAGTTAGCCGTGCCCTGACTTAGATCAGCCCAGAGGTTATTTCATGGTTCAATCTGTGAGTTAGCCGTGCCCTGACTTAGATCAGCCCAGATGTTGTTTCAGGGTTCAATCTGTGAGTTAGCCGTGCCCTGACTTAGATCAGCCCAGATGTTGTTTCAGGGTTCAATCTGTGAGTTAGCCGTGCCCTGACTTAGATCAGCCCAGATGTTGTTTCAGGGTTCAATCTGTGAGTTAGCCGTGCCCTGACTTAGATCAGCCCAGAGGTTGTTTCAGGGTTCGATAGAATTTGCAGGCTTTTAGAACATATTATACCAGCCCCTAAAGGAACGGGTAGAAGAAATCTGACGGAGCTTTTGCTTCGAATGTTGGTCGTGGCTTAATCAAGGTATCTGGTTTAGTAGACACGTCTATAAACTCGACGGAAGTGACCACTTCAAACGTTTGATTCAAGGCTGTGTTACCTAGTTGGCAGTATGGACCAATACACTGAAAAAAATAATAACAGACCGTGTTTGTAAAAGTGGACAAGATAAGTCATGGAGACAGGTATTAAGTATGTCCTTGTAAAAAAGTCTTTCTTTGATATATGCTCGGACACAGAATGCAAAGGTTGCATGTAAAGTTGCTGGTGACAGAGATTTCGTGGGATGTCATTCCATCACCAAAACTATAAATTAGGAAAAGCTACTTATCAAAGGATTCTGGTCTACGATACAGTGAACAAGTTTTATCATTCAAATTATTTTTTCCGTCATTTTGATTGGCCGAGAGAACTGCAAATAACTGCCTGCAAATAACGGTCTGCTCATGCGCATTACGGTACAAAGCCATTTTGCTGCAAATAACGGTCTGCTCATGCGTAGTAACGTTGCATTTGACAATAGCTCGCTTCCCTGAAAAAATGAACTGACTTCTTTGTTATTGTTTGACTCGTGCGCACTGCCCCTCAAAGATTAGAAAAAATAATTTGAATGATAAAACAATTATTGAACTCGGTTATCGTAAAATATCGAGATTTGTTAGTGTCTTGCAAATATTTTGCTCAACCTCGTCCAATAATTGCTTAATATTTAGTTGGTTGAAAATATCACATTGACAGCTACATTGTAGGTCGTGTTCACACAATAAAAACGTTACTGAAGTAGATATCGATCCTTGCTTCTGACATGTTGTGCTCAACATTGCAAGAGTGGAAATATGGTGTACCAGCAGATATCAGAGCGTTCTATACATTTGGTTCCGGTTGTAAGAAGGGTGGATAGCGCTATCCGATGGACAAGTCCTTATCCAGTCGATAAGTCGATGCTGTTATCCAATAATTTTATCCACTGGATGAGGTTTATCTATCGGATAGCGCTATCCACCCTTCGTACAATCGAGCCCTGCTGTATTGTTGACCCAAATGCCTCGACCTTAAATAATCTTTTGAAGGCAATGGAGTGTAACTCTGATATCTGTTATTGGGTGGTAGCGAATGATATTGCGCGCAACACTTGAAAGGTGTGTCTAGGCCCTTAAAAGGAGTGAAATCTTAGCTAGTTGTATACCTGATATTTGATGTCTTTAGGGTCGTCATATTTAAACTGTACACCTACAACCTGAATAAGAAACAAACAGAATCCATTACATATGCTAAATACTAGTTATACAATGGTTTCGAGTGGCATACCGTGGAATATCCCACGAGTCACTTGTAGTTTCTAGTGTAAACACGAGCCTTTAGGCGAGTGTGTATACAAAGAAAATACAAGTGACGAGTGGGATATCCACGGTATGCCACGAGAAACCATTGTATAACCATTTTATTCCACACCACAGAAAATACAACTGCGTAGAATCAACACGCAGTGCATGATGGGAAGGAAGAGTGAAATACCGACGAATATACAACGGCTTTCCTGCTTTCTGATTGGCTGTATTTTCTATCGCGTGGGATAAATCGGATTACATACGAGTGTGAAACACAAGGCCACATTGTAAATATGAACTGACGACACCCGTCGTACAACGTCACGGCCACGGTACGAAACGTTTGTAATGCGCAGTTTTGCGAAATCTCTATGCCATTGGTAACCTAATGTACTTCGTATTGTTTTAACACTTAAAAGTGTGAAAATGACAAAAAAGTAATAGGTCCTTTGCAGCATATTGTTTTGTCCTTCGAATTAATCGGCTTTAAAAATTGCTGCAAGAGGTCATTATGTGATGTTATACTCATACGTAAGGAAGTAGAGGAATGAGACTCCTTTCCAGACAATCCCAATAGATTCCGACCAGCCCCACCCTCACCCCCCCCCCCCCCCCCCAAAAAAAAACTACAAACTACAGAGTAGGTGCTCTGCCCTTTTCCATTCCAGTACAAAACAATAGAGTCATTACCCTGGGTTGTGGATTGGCCAAGAATCCAAAGTTTGCGTAGAGCACCTCGATTTTTAAACCCATGACCATGTTGGAACAAACACCGTTTCCCCCATCAACCTGTCGATACAAAAAATTAACTTCGTTTAAATTCTTGGAATGATGCTCTGCGTTGTAAAGCTGATTCAGGAGCATTTTTCGTAAGACGACAGTAGAGATTAACGATATAGGTTGTGCTAATCAAGGCACGCAAGATAACTCGGTGTCATTTAAAAATAATTTTCGCACAAAGTCACGGCAATCTTGAAATCGTATCTTGAAATCGTATTCTGAGTTGCGACGTTGATTTCGAGGCATTTTTCGTAAGACCGTGAGAAATCTTAGCGCACGATCACGGGCGCGGCCTAATAAGCCAAACACGGGTAAAGACACCGGCACGGCAATGGCACGTCTGTTATATATTGACGGCATCCGTTGAGCCAATTAAGGCAAGCAAGATGACTGATCATTTAAACAATGTTCACACAAATAGCAACACCACAACAGCACGGCACAACATACACATAGAAGGGCAAGACATGTCTGTGATCGCTTCTAGGGACCCGTCAACAGAGATATCATTTCACTCGAAAATACAAACTATTTTACCTTTTGTGTGGGTTTGGTGTTAAGAATCTTGACCCAGTCACCAACTTTATTAACATCGGAGTTACCAAACGTTGCTACATGTGTGGGTACACTGCTCAGTAAGGCATTGAGAGCTGTGTTCTGAAGAACCTGACATGCAGAAGAACTCGTAGACAAGGATACACTGAGAAGTAAATTTGAAAGAAAAATAAAAATACCGAACCATGTGACATTCAGATACCCTTGTAACAAGGGTTCCTTGCCTAAAGGGGTGTTAAACGAGTCATACATTTATCAGTGCTTTATACACTTATATGGTCCCAATATTGTCCCCTGTGGCATGCCCCAGTAAAAGGGAGCCTTACCCCACAGCTCTTTACACTTCTTGAGGCTTTTACAACACATACCTTATCGTGCAGCCAGTTCGGACATCAATACCAAATGAGACTGGTATTCGCTGTGTTGACTGAGTACAAGAACCATCAGCTGATGGCCCTGCTATTGTTAACCATGTTGCTGGGTCAATACTTAACTGTATTGTTTCTCTAGTAGTTGATAGTTACTAAGTTATGGTCCATATACAATAAATTATTCATTGATTTATATTTATTATGAAGTTAATATAAAAATAGAATTTATGTTCTGCCAATCCTGCATGCTTTATAACTGCACAAAGCATGTACGCATGTTTTCTATTTCGTCAACAGTGAGCTTGGATTGTACAAAGGCAAGGGACAGACAGGGTTCAAAATTCCCACAAGATAAATGGCTAAATGCGAGTTGAAAATCACAAATATCGAGTTAAAAGAAAGTGAACTCACATTTTCTAGCTAGTTCCCATTCTAGAAAATAATGATATGCAAAGAAAAATAGAGTCTTTGGAAAAAATTGTTGGATGATTTCAATAAACAGTTTTTGATATATTATTATATTTTGTTATTTCCATTTAGCTTGAAGCTGCTAAGTGCACAAGATAAGTTTATTTTGTCATTAAAAAATGAAATTCTACCCCTAACAGAAGACTTTAGGATTCAGGGGTTTCAATAATATTTGAAGTAGATGGATGGGATTCAAATGTACATGTAGGCGCCTGTGTCCACTAATTTTACTTCTTATTTATTGAGACTGATTCATAAAATAGCCAGCAGTATGAAGTTAAGTACCCGGCGATCGACCGGTAGCCACCTTCTATTGAAACCCCTGAGGATTGCACAAGAACTATTTCTAAATCAAAGGGATATCCTGAAAAAGGATACTTCTTGGTTATCTCATCAGTTTGTAGTGTACCTGCTACCAGCGGCTTACCAACAATGTAACCAGGGTTACCTGACCTCTGAAATGGCTCACTACCCTCCTGAAGTACATGAACAAAAGATTAGCAGTTCACATCAACCCTTGGGATGCATAACAAATTTGAAGAGGACTAGGAATCGAGGGTGGCAGTAGTACACTTGTCTTTCACCTCTGAGGTCTCGGGTTTGATTCTTGAAATCAGCATCATATATGGGTAGGATTTAATTTGTTAGGTCCCTCCCTTGATTTGAGGTTCTCTTTCTGGGTACTTTTCCAGTTTTCCTCTGTTCACAAAACCTACAATAACATGCTCAATTCTGGTTTGATCACTGCGTTAGCCGTGCCCTGACTTTGGCATTCCAGAGGTTGTCTCAGTGTTTGATCTGTGAGTTAGCCATGCCCTGACTTAGATCAGCCCAGAGGGTATCAAAATTTGAAGGATTGATTGATAGAAATAGTAGAACAAACCTTTTTGAATATGACAGAATACTTCTGTAGAAAAGGCAATTTATTGTCAGAAGACAACGCACCCAACACAAATTCTACTCCAACTTTTGTCAAGTCTGTAGTAGTATTCCACTGAAGAGTGTATTTGACCTGAAAAGAGCGAAAGAAAATAATCTCTCCAGTCTTCAATCTTATTTTAGTGTAAAAAAAAATTCACCTGGTAATCATAATGATAAAAGGCAAAGGCAATTAATTTTACTTCGAAACCACGGGGAGTGGTTGCCCCATTCTCCCTAGCCAGGGGATCATGTATGAAGCATTTGAAGGTACACCCTTTACCAGCTCAAACTACCAGAGCTCCTTATTACAGGTATTTAAAGCAAAAGCTACTACATGTACTACTAAAAAAAATATTCACCTCATGTACAACATTATTACACATCTTCTTCACAGCATCATAGCTAGGATTTGGAGGATCACTAAATCCACAGGCATTCAAAACTCCAAGATCATTCTTGCAGAGAATTGGCTCAGTGACATTCACATCCAGAAGAAGAGTGTCATTCAACAGCCATGTTGTCACAGGTTGTATTGACGTAGTGGTGAAGTTGGTAGCATTAGTTACACTGGTTGAGACATTCACAGTGTTGGTTGCATTGGTCGTGTTTCCAAAATACAGGGATGGATTCTGGAAAAATATGTGTAAAACTTGAGTTGGAATTTATTTTAGCAATGGTCCTTTCTTGACTTTGTTAGAGTCAAACAATGGTTCCAGGTTGTGATTGGGCAGTTTTCAGACATTTGTACAATTTATGAAGTGCAAGCTCAATCTTGAACCATTGTTTTATGGAAAATATATTCATCGGAAAGGATATTAAATGGATAGATGACTGGATGGATAGATAGTGGGAGATGTGGGCAGATAGGTCAATTGGATAGGACAGAAAGATGATGGATGGATTAAAGATAATGAATGAATAATGGATAGAGGGAGTGCGTGAGAAAGTGATGGATGGAAAGATGAAGGGAGGGAGAGATGGCAAAAGGGATGGATGGAAGAATGAATAGAAGGAGGGAGGGAAGGAGGGAGAAAGGGATGGATGGAAGGATAGATAGAAGGAGGTAGGGAAGAAGGGAGGGAAGGAGAAAGGGATGGATGGAAGGATAGATAGAAGGAGGGAGGGAGAAAGGAATGGATGGAAGAAGAGGTAGAAGGAGGGAGGGAGAGAGGGTGGTGGAAGTGGGCATGGATAGAATGTGTAACATTGAATATCATAGCAAACCAAAATTATCACCTTGGCAACCTTAAACCCTGTGTAATAGCTCTTTGCTGCCAAGTAAGGTAGACTGTTACATTGTGAAGCCAAGTCTGTAATGATTCTTGTGCACTCACTATTGCCATCTTGTAAATATCCTAACAAAACAGACAAGCATCAATTGATGACACTCATTATATTGGGAAGCATGGGTGGTGTAGCGGTGACAACGGTAAGATGAAGTATAATTCATGACTCTACTGTACCTGCAGGGTTTTCATCACCACACTCTCTTGTCAACATTGGCTTTGGAAGAGCTAGGAAACCTTTGGCACTATTTTCAAAAACCAGTAGTATAGGATCTCCTGCCTTAAGAAAGATTGGGCAGCTTTTACTTTGAGGTGTTGTCAATGTGACATACAAACTTGCCATTGTGACAAAGTGGGGTTTTGGTGGACTGTCATCAATCAAAGAAGTGTTGCCATGACAATGTCAGAAAATACGAAGGGCACTTGCCTAATGTATAATGGAATGTCTTGGAAATGATTCATTGACATCCACCAAAACCTACCTTGTCGCAATAGACTATATCACTATCACGCCACACCAATGCATTCTGGGACTGTTAAGTGGTGTGACTGGGGAAAGAGCTCTCTGGTGTGTCAGGGGTTCATGATCAAAAGGATAAAAAAAGAAAAAAAATGGAAACTAGACCAACCAGATTAGTGGCTACAACCTTTTATCCCACACCATAGAAAATATAGCCAATCAGAAAGCAGGAAAGCCATTCCATATTTGTCGGTATTTCACTCTTCCTTCCCATCATGCACTGTGCATTGAATCTACGCATTTGTATTTTCTATGGGGTGGGATAAAATGGTTATACAATGGTTTCTCGTAGGGGCATCCCCTCCCCAATACAAAGGCTAAGCACAGTCTAAAGATGTAGTTTTCTAGTGACACACGTCATATCACATAAATAAAATACCTTATAGGCAGAGGCGGCTGTAGGCTGAGGCTGAGTGAATCCTTTATTTTCATAAACAGCTTTGGAAGTTTGGCCTTTTAGTTCAGAGAACTCAGCAGCAGTGCTTGCACTTCTGATATCATTATAAACATTTCTAGAGCTATCTAAAAATGAAACATAGTCTAGCTGTACTGTACAATATGGAATACTATAAAGTTTATTCTGATGTTGACATTGATGGGATTTAAATGTTACCATGGTAACTATTGTGTTTAACTGAAACTTTAATCTGAATGTTGCCATGGCTACCAATGCATTTTTCACTTAAATTGCTAAGAACATCATTATAAAACTTACAATTGTCCCTGTAGATACAGAATAAACCAGAGCCAGTTGCTTCTGTTTTAAACTGTGTGTTTTGTGTAAAGAGGAGGTCTGAGGACACACAGACACTGCTGTCTTGGCTGTCGATCAAAATAAAAATGCAAGTTTTTAGGATAAGGATCTGGAAATTAAAGTGTGATCAGATTCGAATAAAAGTTAATGTGTGCAAGATGTATTTTATTCCATTATCGTTTTCTGTAGTTTCAATAATTTCATAAACAAGTATAGAGATTAATGGGCTGACAATTTACAAGTCAAATAAATAAGTCGTAAAAATCAATAAAAATCTACACAAACTTCACATCGGCGTCCCTGCATTCTGTGAACGCTTCCCTTTCCGCTGCAGTGCAGTCAGAATCACAACAGCAGTTCGTATCGCAAGCATTTCCAGTCAAATCACACGTACATCCTACAAAACAACGACAGAAAGAGAATTCAAACACCAAAACTACACAGGGCTAAAAATATATAGGTTTTATTTTATCTTTTAAAAATGTGTGAAAATTTTAAAAATATAAATACCTGAGCTTGAAGAAGGCGAGAAGACGGTCCTGTTACCAGAAGCTGCCTTGCTTTGAGCACAAAACAACAAAATACAAAAAATTCTTGCCCAAAACAAAATTACCGCCATTTTGAAAACAAGAATGTCACGCGCAAGGACTCGTGGGTAAAACCACAGGAACCCCTTTTATTAGCTTCTTGATTTTATTTAATTTTAAATCCTTGAAAATCAAAAAAATATAAATACCCGAGCTTGAAGAAGATGAAAAAAATTCCTGTTCTGGGAGAAGTCATGTTTTTTTTGAGGAAAAAAAAAGATACACAAAATTATTGTCCAAAACATGACGCGCAAAGTCTTGTGGGTAAAACCACAGGAGCCCCATGATTGTACACAGGCTTTGCTCGGCTAGCTCGTAAACAAACTCTGATAAGAATTTCTCGAAAATCTTGGAGAGTTTTCTTCGTTTGTTTGGAGATCAAGATGGCCTCTCGGCTCATCTTCAGACAGGTTAGCACATTTACTTTTACTTGATTTAAAAAACTGCTTGTATTTCTTGAGAGATCGCAGATAAATAGTATTGAAAAAGCAAAAAAATTGGTAAGTTCAAAATGCTGTGTCACTTTGAAGAACGTGCAGGTCAGCATGTCTTGTAAAAGAACACGAAAAACACTTTGTTAGCTTTTACTTGCAATTGAAAATTAATAGTCTTTTTTCTCTTTCATTGCATTCTATTAATAATAAACTAATAATATTTTTTGATAGTAATAAGCGTGACTTGATTAGGGTGCCTATCTCCTTAGCAATATTGAGTATTGCTCTTCAAGATTAAATTCGTGTGTTATTTATTTACACTCATTCACACTATTGCTGGTGTGCTATCTTTCCCAAGAGAATAAAATAACAAAAGACATGTGTCCATGTTGGATGATATAATGTTCAAAAGAATTCATTGGAAAATCTTTCATTAAAGTTATCCAACATGGTGGCTATGATGTTACGTGCAAATCAAGATTAGAGATGTTCACTGTTTACAAACATTGTTACAGGAATCATTTCTCATTTAAATTTGCCAAGTGAACCATAAAACAAAAGATATCTTTGTTTCAGCATCCAACAGATCTCTGGCTGGCAGTCATCAATAGGTGATGTCAGCACAAACGTTGCTATGGTATTTTTGTGAAATTGTCTTGAAGTAAACTAACTTCAATACAAGTGTTCGTATGATAATGCTTTGAAGCACAAAGTTTTCAAAGACAGGTACATTTGGAATATCAATTAAGTCCAACAAGATCTACATTAATTGTTGCAGTGGCAATAAATTATGACATTGATTTTTTTCCAGTTGCTTGATTTTGAGTCCTTCACTTTCACATACTTGCTTGGATGCAGCAGAACCAGACAGGCTGTTATCATTGACCCAGTTGATACACAGGTCAGCTATCAAATTAACATTAGAGTATTGGTTAAATGATGTTTGATGTCGACCATGGATCGATCATGTATGGTTTTAATGATGGTGAAAATAGGATTATAATCATTGTGATGGTGCTGCTGGTGATAATGCATGTAATGGTATTAATAATGTCATAGTGGCTGGATATGATGTTCATGAAAATGCATGATGCTGACAGTGATGATAGTACTATATATAGTGGTGCATGACTGATTATCTATGTTATTTGATACAAATAATGGTGCATGGTGATGTGATGATGATTATCATGCAAGATGATGGTGTTGATGCATGGTGATAAGAATGATGATGACGATGGTGAAGAAAATGATACATGATGATGATGATGATGTATGATAGTTATAATGATGGGGATGCATAGTGGTGGTGATGATGGATTAGTAGTGTCATGATGATGATGCAGGGTGATGATTGTGTGGTGAAGATAGTGATGCATGGAGATTGGCTTGATGGTGATAATGGTGGTACGATACCAGTGCAGATGATGCATGATGAAGATGCATGATGATGATAATGGCAGTAATATTGGTAATGATGGTGATTGCGCATGATTCTTGGACAATTAAGTTTCAGTAATCTATATATATAATAATTATAATATAGGTCAAGCGGGATTCAAACCTCATAGATGAAATGGATCTCAAGTTGATATATGCAGGTACATGCACATCATATAATATGCTTGATATTTTAAGATTCCATAATATAAATTATTAATTAACTAATAATATATAAATAATTTTGAAATTTCTGCTGTTAATTCCTTTATGTCTTCTATATTCTATAAGAATTTAAAAAACATGTTTATTTTGCCGAGAGAGAAACCATAGGCCAGACTAGTAACAATCTTGAAGCACAGCTAAGAACATGATTATCAACTCACACACCTTACACCTACCAAAGAGTTTGAATAGAAATCAATACATACCTGTAGTAGAATGTATATTGCATGTATACGTCCCATTCAGCTTCTGATTATATTACAAACTTTTTAGGAGATTGTACACTGTATTTCTTGGTTTTCTTTCCTTAATATGATTGTATAGTCAATACCCATGTACATGCAGACCACATCACAGGAACAGGGATGCTTAAACAGTTGACAGGATGCAAGAGCATGATCTCCAAAGACAGTGGGGCCATTGCTGATGTTCTTCTCAATGATGGTGATGACATAACTTTTGGAGAAGAAGTGAGTATCTGATGGCTTAATGATGACTTAACCAGTGAGTATGTTACCAGCTTAATAGAGATTCAAGAATTTTCAACATAAACTATTTTTTTATTTGCTAATTTAAACCTTCAAATTTTATCAAGCCTGAAACAAACTTTGATCCAAGTCAGGGCTTGGCTAACTCACAGACCATATTGGAATTTATTGGACCATATATTGGACCGCATTTCAGTCTTCATCTAAATCTAAGTCTTGAAACAAGGTCTGAAGAGACTAAAAATAAATATTACTCCCATTTCAGTCTTCCTCTGAATCAAAGCCTTGAATCACGAGCTGAAGAGACTAACAAAATATTACTCGCATTTCAGTCTTCATCTGAATCAAAGCCTTGAATCAAGGTCTGAAGAGACTAACAAAATAATACTTGCATTTCAGTCTTTAAAGGCCCAATCAACACCAGGCCACACAAATGGTAAGTAACTGGATTTCTTTACTCAAATCTCACTTCATGAGCTATCATGAGCCATGAGCCCAAGTTGCAAGGTAAACTATAATAGTACTCTAAGACTTGACTAATGAAATCAATGTGGGTGTCCATGCCAAAAGCTACTGAGAGGCCCATCATGAAATAGATTATCATTTCTCTTACGTTTTTTATTTGTGTGTGTGTGTAAGTTAGGGGGGGGGGGGGAGGTAGTCCTGTTCCATCACTGGCCCTCCCCTCCTACAGTCCCATTGGTATTTTAGGCTATAGATCTGCATGTATCTTGGTTTAAGTCAGGTAGCTAGTTGCATATCATTATAATCCTTGCTTATGTGGTTTTCACTTGGATGTAGGCTGTATGACATTCATCAGCCATGCCAACAAGATGGCTTTTACTGGCGATGCTTTGCTGATCAGGGCATGTGGAAGAACAGACTTTCAAGAAGGTATAGTCAATATACAACTAATGTACAATCAAACAATCAAACCCTGATCTAAGGCAATGAACAGATAGAATTTAGCTTGTTAGGTCTTACGGAGGGAGGGAAACCAGATAACCTAGAGAAAAACTCTCCAATCAAAGGAATGAGAACCCATCAAGAGACTCTGCTCACCTGTACATGTTATGCCGAGTCAAGGAATATGCATGCATGTTTATTTTATCCCTCATGTCTCTTTTATCTCACAGGCTCTCCTGAAAGACTGTATGATTCCGTAAAGACTAAAATCCTCTCTCTTCCTGGCGATTTTCTTCTGTATCCAGCTCATGACTATAAAGGTATTCATTCAAAAAGTTCAAAATTAAAGTTTAAATTAAATAAATGTTCAATGACAAGGGCGTAGCCAGGGGGAGAACCCTGGGGGCCCTAAACCCCCCCTCCACTTCATCCTGTTGGTAGTTGTACTGTAGATCTCAGCAGCTGATGGTATCAAAGAAAACCATAGATTTGATCTTTAGTTTACAGGTTTTTTAGTTGGCCACTTTTTGATTTTGTGGGGTTTTTTTTGGAAAGTTTTTGGTTAGCCGTTTTTTTTGTGTTTTATTTTGCAGGTTTTTGGTTAGCCATTTCATTGAATTCCAGCTTTGCCCCGACCCCCTGGCCCCCCACACCCCTGAATGATTCTAAATTGGAGCTAATATGCTAATATCATATCCAATGTTAGGCCTGACGTCCACATCTGTGGAAGAGGAACTAAAGCACAATCCAAGGATGACAAAGAGCAAAGAGGAATTTATAAAAATTATGAAAAATCTTGGACTCACCAAACCGAAAAGAATAGGTAAATAATTATTAATTGCTGTACAAGATTATGTTGAAAAGCTATTCATTCACTCATTTATTCACACATTGACTCATTCATTCATGCACGTGCAGTTCTTATTTCCTCATTCCTGTCATCAATCCATTCATCCTGGCCCATCCATCCATTAAAAGAAATTATTAAACGCAATTTTTTCCCAATTTCAGTTTTACCTTTTACGTTTATCTAGATTGGGCTCCCTGTGTAAAAACTCTGTTTATGATTTTAAAAAATTTCCATAGCTTCAGTTTTAAAGATATAAATCTAAAACTTTCAGGGAACGCTTATTTTGACATGCTTATTTGGGTTCTGTCTGCCATTATTTTTGAGCTACTCTTAGATTTTTTTGATTGACAAGGTCAAGTGACCAGGTCCTGCAAAGGGCCTAATCCCATGCTTTTAGATAAGGTAGATTAATATTGGATCTTGAAATAATTTTGTTTTCCACTAGATGAAGCTCTACCAGTCAACATGATGTGTGGCCCAAGTCAACTCGGCACATATTATGAAAGAATGGATGAATAGAAATATGAAATGGAATGACCAAATATCATACCCTGAGGAAAGCAGATGGAACTTGTGATTGATAGCTGGGAGAGTTTTTTAATACTTAGAGAATACATGGTAAGCAAAAGGTTTGCCATGTGTAATGATTTAACATCAAAATTCATTTTTATGCTTGCAAAACAAGGAAGAAAAGAATAAGAGATAATAGACCTCATCGGCTTGGGTGTAATGTTGTCCCATTTCAGACCATGTGTCATTCCCCAGAGTATCATTTCATTGTTTAACGGTTGCGCATGAGAGTATACATGAATATGGATACAACTCAAACAAAGAATCTTATTCTCAAGAGAATGACACGTGGTCTGAAATGGGAGAACAAACTACCCAAGCCAATGAGGTCTTTTGATAAGAAAACCTAAAATGGTCAAGATTCCAGTACTGTCACTAAACTAAAACATTGTGAAAGTACGACAAAAAATAAAATCTATTGTTTCTTGTACTTCAATTGTATGAATACTTAATTATCTTGAACTTCGATGGTTTCCCTATTATCTGCTTGTCACCTACAAATTAATTGCTGCGCATTTCAGAAGATTTAAGCTTTGCTTTTCCAAGACTTTGTGCTAATGGAACGTTGATTCCCTCTTCAAACTAAACTGAAAGCCATATGGGATCTTTTCTACATTACTTTTACCCAAGAGATTCCCAATGTCTGCCCAACCATATGAACAGTGAACTATGGGGGGGGGGGGCTCCCTAGGGGAGTCTATCAACAGGTTTGACACCTTCATTTTGCAAGAATTTTCCACAATAGATATTGAACAATAAGGTTGTGCCACTGATGAAAGCTAGGGAGGAAAACAAAGAAAAAAAAACTTTTTCTCATGAAATATATTTATTCTTAATAAAAGTCAATAGTATTTAAAACCTGGGTAAATAAATCGTGCGTGCATAATATTCTAATTCAAATAGCGTTAATGCGTTTAAACGACAGAAAAAGCATAACAAGTACTTTTTTAAAAAAACACTCAATTAGCTGTATAATTCCATATCGAATTGTAAGAAATTGTTGCGCACATGTAGATATTCTATGCGCGCATAAATTTAAAAATAATTACAGATTATATTTGAAATAATTGTAGAAAAAGTCCACACTCGAGCAGCTATATTGTATAATATAGCCAATCAGCGCCGAGTTTACTTTACAATGACTAATGCAAGGTCAAGGTACCATTTCGATCAAGGCACGGCACGGCGCAGTGCGCCCATACTAAGTCACACGAAATCTGATTTAACCTAAAAGGTACGCGCACATACATAAGGATGATATATCAAGAACAACATAATAACACATTAAAAACTTATATCTTGGCACCAAATTATAATAAAACCTTTAGGCGCGTGCGGATAGTTATTCCAAATAGTTGCGCACGTGAAAATGTTATATACAGTTCAATACAAGAGCATATCAAAAATTATCATAATCACATGCACCAAATGGTTAGTATATTCTTCATAACGTTAAGTAAGCCTTTTGCGCCCGCGCATCAAAAATTCCAAAGTATAGTTGCATGTGCAACCAGGATAAATATAAGAAACTGTAAAATCAGTCTCAACACAAGGGCTGACGCCTATTATGACAGAAAAGATAGAAAGATTCAACCTTCAAATTTTATCAAATCCCTAAAACAACCTCTAGGCTGATCGTCAAAGTCAGGGCACGGCTAACTCACATATTGAACTCTTATACAACTCTGGGCTGAGTCAGGGTACGGCTGACTCACAGATCTAATTTGAATTTAGCTTGTTAAGTTTTACGGAGGGAGGAAAACTGAAAAAAAAAATTCAAATCAAGAGAGAGACCTGACAAACTACATTCACATTCCTTGTTCCTAAGATTGATGACGGGCCATTTTGTTGCTAAATTCAGTAGCAGAGTCAATAGTTCCGGGTGTTTTCATAGTTGTGTAGAATCATTCCTAGGAGTAGTAACATCATCTATGGCAACATCAGCGTAATGAAACGCTTTTTTATTAGTTGGTGGCGGAGTGGCGCTGTTCTGGTTCTGGAATGTACCAAGAGTAGAAGTATTGTTGGGAACCAGACGTTGATAAACACGGTTAGTACTGCTGTCTCTCTGTGGATCTGAGGCACTGGGCTCCCTTAACTCGATGTGGCTTCCTCGTTCATATGCTGCGTTAGATACTGCGCTAGTGACCACCGTGTTGTTAACAACTACTCTCTCCAACTCGACGTCTTCTCTCTCTGTTTTGTTTTCATGATGCATTTCTATAAGAATCAGATATAAAACTGCTCCAAGTACTCCACCTAAAAGACCTCCAATTACGGGCACCCATGCCCAGTGATTACCAGCTCTGTAAGAACAGAAAAAGTTTGTTTTACTTCTATTTTGGATGGAAATTATTTTTTGCGCAAGTGTCAAAAGTTCTTCGCTATAGGAACATTTAATCAGATAGATCATCGGATTTAAATTACTGTTCTGAGAACGACTGACAATTACGTCAGCAACCATTCTGCCCTTGGATGGTATCGCCGATGTCAGGGACGGATTCAGGAGAGGGGTGCAGTGGGTGCGCACCCCTCGGAGCAGCTTTGTCCCCCTATTTTGAAGATACCCAATGTTTTCTTTCTTTAATTCTGAGGGTTGCACCCCCTGGGTTGACTTTGTGCCCTGCACCCATCCCTAAACAAAATCCTGGATCCGCCCCTGGATGTGATCATAACAGTGACGAAATATTAATTAGATTTTAATAGGTCTTGAGACGTTTCGGAAGGTGACAACCTTCTTTCATTTTTTTCTCTTTTGAATGAAGGTTGTCGTCTTCCAAAACGTCTCAAGATCTTGTCAAGACATACAACTCTGCAAACAGATATCTCACTAAGCTTTACTTGGTACGATTTTCAAGCACAGAGTTTCTAAAGTTCAACTTTACAGAATTAAATTATATTTTTTTCCATTTTTATATAAATATTTTGAGTTACTTACGTAAACACACCAAATCCCCAGCCCGCCATGGCTGTAAAGATCCTCGGTCCAAGATCTCTCGCAGGGTTGATTGCGTAACCGCAGTTGAAGCCGAATGTAGCACCAATGACGAACACAACAAGGCCGATGAGGACCGGGGCTGTACCTTTATCAGGCGCATTGTTGTTTTTGTCAACTATGGCAAAAACGCATCCCACAAGTAATGCAGTGCCTAAAATCTACAAAACAATCAAATTGCATTTTAGTTTTAAATACTGATTGAGCGTCAGGACGTTAGAGGGATGCAATTTTTTTCCCGATTATCGGCGGAAACGTTGCAAAAGTGCCCTCAATAATGAAAACAGAAAACACATGTTTTCAAATATTTGATACAATGCGCAACACAAAGCGGCTGCGCTTATCGACATATACTTTGGAGCTTATTTTATTTACATGTATTTAATTTACCTGGTCACCAAAGCCATTAGCTGTGGACAAAAATGGCTGAGGGTAGGTGGCCCATATTCCTGCTGTACCGTTAGGACCCAGTATCTGACGAACACCACCATCGAATGCGTTAAGAGCATCTTAAAATAAACATAAAAGAACGATGAGCGCTAGTCTGCGTTACGATTCAATAGGTGGGGGGAGTAGAGAGATTTGAGAGGAGAAAGATCCCCATGTACGGCATCCTTTATGTCGCTACACAGCATAGATGAGCGCTTGAAGTCAACGTCATGCAACATGAAGCGCTGAGCAATTTTGAAGATCGTCAAAAGCTTTACTGAAAAGCTGTTGCGATAAACTACAATTCAATCTGTGAGTTAGCCGTGCCCTGACTCTGATCAGCCCAGACGTTGTTTCAGGGTTGGATCTGCATGTGAGCTAGCCATACCCTAGACTTAGATCATCCCAGAGGTTGTTTCAGGGTTCAATCTGTGAGTTAGCCATCCCCTGACTTAGATCAGCCCAGAGGTTGTTTCAGGGTTCGATCTGTGAGTTAGCCGTGCTCTGAATTAGATCAGCCCAGACGTTGTTTCAGGGTTTGATCTGTGTGTTAGCCATGCCTGACTTAGATTAGCCCAGAGGTTGTTTCAGGGTTTGATCTGTGTGTTAGCCATGCCTGACTTAGATTAGCCCAGAGGTTGTTTCAGGGTTTGATCTGTGTGTTAGCCGTGTCCTGACTTTGATCAACCCTTAGATTGTTTCGGGGTTGGATCTGTGAGTCAGCCATACCCTAGGCGATCAGCCTAGAGGTTGTTTCAGGGATTCATGCCGACTGAATTGGAATTGGTGTATGTTTGAATCATCTATAAGACTCGTTTACATTATTCATGTTGGCTTATTATTATTTTCGTTTACCTACCGTAATATACACCATAAACACAAGCAGAAGCCACGAATGCTCCCACCATTTGTGCGGTGCAGTAGAAGGGGAGTTTCTTCCATGGTAATCTGCCAACCACGGCATTAGCAAGAGAGACGGCTGGATTCATATGTGCACCTAGTAAATACAAATTACAACAATTATAAATTAATGCGATGTCAGTAACTTGGTAATTTTGGATGGCGAGGTTAGCTCACAGGAGGTGAAACTGTGTAACTGTTTTAACTGGTAAAAGATCATTTCAATTTAATCCATCAATACTTATCAAGCGGTTGAAGTTTGAAACGTGTTAAAATGTATCTACCTTGTCGGTCTCAACATTGTAGCTTTTTAGGTGACTAACTTTATTGAAATGCTTATCAGTATTACTTTGAAATCATTTTCGCAACGATTGCGGCATCCATATCGTGATAATGCGTAGTGTATCTTAAACTTTGTACAACACCGACATTAGCTTCCTTACCCGGCTGCGCAGCGCTGCTAGGAAGGTCAGGGTTGCAAAAACCCTTATCACTATTGTGACCTTGTGTGTGAAACATAAAATAAACCTAGGTTGGTTCTAGACATATTTCGGTAATTACCTGACACACCGCCGGCCCAGTAGCATCCCATAGTAACGCCAACACCCCAGCCGAAGTTGATGGAGAAAAATGTACCATTTTGTTGCTTGCTGAGTACCGTTTGAGCGACCGACCCAACACCAAAAATCTGCAAAATTCAAGAAAGCTAATTGTTCAGTTTTTTGCATCCGTGAAGTGCTAATATACCCCCCTTAGAGGAAATAGAAAACGCGCTCGCGTGCGGCATACAGTCATAACGCATGCGGGCAGGGCGGATCCAGTGGGTGGATTGGGTGGCTAGCCATCCATTTAACAAATAAAACAACATTTTCCGTGCTCCTGTGCGCGAGTACTATCTAATAAACATTATCATATAGTTTGGATAGTACAACGATTGGTCGACAACTGGCTTTATTAGTTAACTGAATTTAATTACTGAACGGAGGACGGATGAATTTTTAACCGCTCAAAAAGCTGCGCATACACACGTGACAACATTGCGCGCAATATTCCAGGCAATGTTGCTGAAGTAGCTAGGATCGTTCCTCGTTTTCCAACTTCAGTAACATAGCGTGCAACGAATTGTGTCGGTTGAAATGGCTCTCGACATCGATTGCCTGCATGCATTATTGCGCGCAATGTTGCACCGTGTGTCTGTAGCTTTAGGCATTCCGAACAACATGTTAGATGTGTAGCCGCGCCAATTAAAGAGAAAGTTCCGCGTAAATGATATAAACTGGTCAATCTTTGAACGGTTAAATATTTGTCGGTTATGGTGTATAGAGTGCATTCAGTAAAAGCATGAAACATTAGTAACACTATTTTGTACTATTTTATGCTAATTCTTTTGTTTTCTTTTGTTCAACTAGCACTATTTTGCACAATTTAGTAATTAGTGTTTCATGCTTTTACTGAATGCACTCTAAGCCCACCCAAGATATAAGATAATATGTTTGATATTAAATAATATGTGAAATGAAGTGAAGTGCACTTATAACGTGTTGCCCTCAAGTATGTGATTGTGCATGGTGGTGACATACAGTGTCACTATATAACCTGATCTGATTTGACAAACATTACAAGAACTGATAACGTACGATTAGTATAAACGTGGATATGAACTCAGCCAAGAACTCCTTTCCAAGCTTTGACAGATGTGGCTTCATTCTCTTGATGTCTAAATAAAAATATTTACACACAAAAAAACTTTTAGAGTGATTTTATTTAGCCTGTGAAAGAAAGATGACTACTTAGTTACCCGGCGTGTGCAATCGATAAATCCGTTAATCGATAGCAATCAATAACAATGGATAGAAATGAACTAATTGTATCGGCCAATCGATAAAAATCGATAGCGAAAAAAGTTGTGAGTTAGTACTAGTTGAAAAAGAATAAAAGAAAACAATGGATTTAGAGGGTACTACTAACTTTTAGTTTGCCAATTTGACTCACGGACAAAGTAAAATTGCTCTATATTGGATATATTTTCGGGATTGGTGCCGCAATGAAAATACACGGTCGAAACGCTTCCTTCTAACTCGTAGCTTACTCTTAACTTAATTGTTTAAATTACGTGGAGTAGTGCAGGGCTTCTTTTGATATCAGAGGCATATTTTAAAACTACTGACTGGACTACCCTGTTGTTTTATTCATGTTTAGATAAAGGTATCCCATCTACTCCATTATCGTATTTTGCGCTGCAGGTTTTTTGAAAAATTCCAGGAGAAGAGATTAAAGCCCCTTGCGCCTTCCCCGAGTCTTCCATGGATCGTTAATTTACGGTATGTGAACTGCCGCACGAATCCCTCGTACAGAACATAAACAGTTTAAGACGAGATTTGATAAGTGCGCGACCTAGAAGTAGTAGTCCGAGATCTTGGTTCAATTCCCCGCTGTTCGAGTATGCAGAAAGCGCGTTGAATAACTGCCTAATTGATTATTGACAGATAAGGGCAAAAGGAACACGTTGCCTGCCGCTTTTTTATAAAATAAAATTTTCTAATGCACGTTTCTTTCCATTTCCGTTAACTCTCCTGAAGTGCTTTGTTTACAGGAGTTCTAAAGGTTCACCATCTTAAGCTACCTTCACGTTTTTGCTCAAACTCTAAGCAAAATAAATTCTAAGATCTGGTTAACAACTGAATACGCGTACGAGACCATTAGTCGACTTTGTCGCTGTCTCCTGATTGAAGTTTAGAGTGAAAACACCAAACCCGTAAAATAGATATTAGACAAATACCCTTAAGTTAGTAGACCCTAATTCCATTGTTTTCTTCTGTGCCTATTTGACTATTATATTACACTTTAACAAGCAATTTTTATTACACGGGTTTAGTGATTTCACTCTAATAACTGGGTTTGTAGCCTGCGTAGCGTCGCATTTTTGGGGTTTTGGGGGGAGGGGGTCCTCCTCCCCAGCCTCCCTCCCCCCCCAAAAAAAATGCGCCGCTCCGCAGGCTACTGGGTTTGTAACATATAATATCGGTAGAATATATTAGCTTGGTATGATAACAAGCATGCTATACTAAAACAATCAGTTTTACGTGATCAGCTTAGGAAACACGTGCACACTTTAAGTAGCATTTCCTTGGATTAATACAAGGGGTTGATGGCAGCCACGTTGTAGGTCAGGCACAAGCAATGCAAGATGTAAAATTTTTACATGACTAAATTTTTATTGTTCTCCAAATGAATTATTTATTATTTTGCCCTAAAACATATATGCTCTGTGAAATCCCTCTATATACCCCTTGCATGTGACGTCAAAGCAGCTCAATTTGGAGGACAAAAGAAAAGAATTTCAATCTCCTGAAAACTGAACCTATTGTTTTAAAAAAAGTAAAAAAATTCCTATCCCCTCCCCACTTGGGGGAGTATTTTGGGTGACAGAGGATCCGCCCCCTCCCTTCTGTGGCGCTATGGCTCCTCGGGTTTCTTTTGTTCATGAAAGAAAAAAACTTTCAATATAAATTAAAAACCCTTTAGTGAAATCAACTTTGGTGTAAGAATGACAATCATAGGCACTTCTAAGGTTTGTATCCTTCAGAATTACAGAATAACTGCCTTATTTGTGTTGCATGTCAGTAAATGTCGTAAGCACTAAAATTAAGCTGTCAGATGGTTGATCATAAGAGTGTCATAAAGTAATATGAATCCAAGTTTTGTACTGCCACAACCAAAAGGTAAATTCTACTTTATATCTGGGCAAAAAAAGAACATTTATATGCAAGGAGCAAGAAAAGGGTCGCGATAATCTTATCACAACAATTTTCCAGCAAAAGGAAAACGAAAGAACTTACACATCAAACGGCTGAACGATAATCACTAGTCAGGATCAAATTCTAGCTCTTGTATCAAGATTTCGATTTTCGAATAAAATAGCAAGCTAGAAAGAAATTTAAACAACTTACCAGCCTTTTGCCAGTTCTCAATTTTTGTAACTTTGTTTTCTGTTCCAAGCAAATTGTCTTGACCCAAGGGGCGTCTTATGAACCTTCTGAATAACAAGCTGTTCTTGTCGACTTATAGGTTTACAGATTAATATCCTCAAATTACTGATTGACGAACACTCTGCTATGGCCAGCTAGGACTGGTGTCGTGAAAGTGTTAACAGAGATAAAACAAATGTCCTTGTACTTAACAAGATTACTCAGAGTAGCACAGATCGTAATCAGATGATTCGATTTTGTTATGGTTTTTCCCTAATCCTGTAACCAGCGCACAAAAAGATAACCTAACCTAAGCTAACGATTTCTTTCTATTCGTAGTTCATAGACTTGGTTGGAACAAATTAGATTCACGATAAGAATGAATATTACAAGACTGATCGATTTTCGGTTAGATCGCTGTCACTTGCGGAGGATGGAGAGAATTTTCAAGGAAAATTTTATTGAATAAAAATGTCAAAAATCTTGACCTCTTAATAGAAACCCCCCATGCAGCACAAAGTCCTATAAACCATTCTAAAGAACGCAAAAATATACATAGCAATCCTGCTTTGCATTCTTCGAACATTAGAGACGCTAAGTCATCTTTTTTGAAAGATCTTGTTCCTGTTTCCGGAAAAACTGAATTTGAAATCACTCCGTTGTTGTAAAAAGAAAGGCCGCAACGTGTGTAGGGTATAGAGGGTGTATTTTACGTATCCAAAAAAAATTATGTCGTCTTTCTGCTTGGTTTATTGACTATTGAAAGGAGTATTTTTAAAAGAGTCGTTTTGGGTTCTGATCTGTTAAAAACCTCTACGTTATACTGTGAGAGGAAAAGAAGAAACGCTAGCACTCTACGGGCGGCTGCTTTGGGTCGTGGCATTCCCATTGTTGGTTGTTTGGGGGCGGTGGAGTGCGGCTCCGATATCTGCTATTATATACAACATTAGATCCTAGAACATATACGCCTATATATACATATCAAATAGAAAATATTGTACTAGACATAAGTAAATTTAGAATATTAGAAACTTTTTTCATGTCGATGATTTCTTTCAAAAACAAGTTAATCAATTTTCTTTTTCTTTTTTAGTTTTTAGTGATTACTTAGTTTTTCAATAGTTTTTAGAGCCATATAGAATTTATTACATTGTATTTCTATTTTTTTTATAAACATATAAAAGATTTCATAATTGTTGTAATGCGCATTTGAAAACAGTAAGTTGATATATGCGCACTATAAATGAATAAATTATTATTATTATTATTATTATTATTATTATTATTATTATTAAGTAGAAATATTTGAAAACTGGGCTATCATATGGACGCGAAGCTTTCGATGCATTTCGAAAGTATAGAAAGTGAGATTTATTAATATTGTTGTTTTGCGTTTAAAATCGAACTTATGTACATAAAAGTGCCCCAGCTGGCGCACATCCAAAAGTCACGTGACTAGGCCTTGTGACGTCAAACTAGTGTAGAAGTAAAATTCAGCCTTACTAGGAATTATAAACAGTCTACCATTATGTTGGCTCTGAAATGGACCCTCTTTTCAGTCTTTTCTTGCCCTGATACAACATTCCTTAAAATTTAATTTTTAAAAACATATGGCAGGGTAATAAAACATTTCTCTCACCCAGCTCCCCTCAGCTGGGAATCACACCCAATCCTCAAAACTACACCCACAGAGTGCTGGCATACCTGCAGGTTCGTGTAGTTGTGCGTGCATTCTTACACCACTGAGTTTGGTGGGTTGGAGGGTTAAGAGAAATGCACTAGTTAGAGCAAAAAATAAGCTGTATTGTTAATTGTTATAGGACTTAAGAGCCAATTAAGACATTATCTCTATCTATATATATACTCTATCTATATTACGCATACACGCACCCATTTGCGCAAACCGCGCGCACCACTCATACAATCAAAATTGAACGGTTATTCGTAATAACTGCCATAATGTGACTACCAGTATAACTTTACTGCAAAAAAATGCTTTGCTTTTGAACTTTTAAACTGATTTTAGATCTTCATAGCAAATAAATTGCTTAATTTCCCAAGTCAAATGGACTAAAGTTTTTTGCTGAACTGAACAAAAAATATGAGCCAATCAATTTCAAGTTTACTGGTTGCCATGGCAATTACTTCCCCGCTACGCCACGTGGAGGCTACCGTTCATCGTAGCGGATTTTCCCGCTCTGTTTAAACCAACAGAGGGGTGTCCAATTGGGGTGTTGTGAAGCCGACAAAACACAAGCCCTATATAAGGAATTTAGAGACAAGGTCTAAAACTGCCGAAATGACACTAAGTTTTCAGGGGATCAACGCCATTAAACTAATACAAGCGGTATCAACTAACAGCGGTAAGGTAGGGATTACTTCACAACTAAACACACTCACTCAGAAGCGCGCGCTGCCGCAAACGCTGTCTTTATTTCATTTTTATTCAGTAAAATTATGATGTGTAAACCCTGAACCCACATTATACCCAGAGCGAAGAGTAGGGGAGGAACCACGAAGCCATGGAGTCCCTGGGAACTAACAACTGCCTGATTACAACCATTCTAAACTGTATACACTGTCTAAACCCCCCAAAAAACATGCTGCCGAAACAGCAATACATATGCTACCGAAAATCAGCCGAATCAAGTCCGAAGTAACTCCCGAAAAAAATGCTCTGAGATTGGAGATATCCGAAAGATCTCCGAATACTGAAACAAACAAGACCTAAAGCCGAATCAGACCTAACTCATTGAAAACCCTATTACTTACAGACTGTGGAGATATCCGAAAAAATCTCCCGAAAAAAGCTTAAAACTAGCCTAATAGAGTAGTGGGAGATATCCGAAGATCTCCAGATCGAACCTAAAAAAACTGGCAACGAATCAAACCTGTGACTACGACTGGCGATATCCGAAGCATCCCCAGTTAAAGGAAATTCTTATCCTGAAGCCGCACATCATCACGAAAATACCAGATATTCAAAAAATCGCAACCAAAATGAAGCAAAAATTAAAAGACATCCGAAAATCGTCGAAATCCAAATGAAGGCCGAAACACCAACAATAACATTAAACTAGAACAGACTCACGGTTGATTTGATTTGAACTCCTCGCAGACTCGATGACCAGACTGGAACCATTAAGGTGAATATATAGACGTTCTGAGGAATGTAGAGTTCTGGTAAACATGTACAGTTCATTGTCTCTTATACTGGAACCATATGGTGAGTATATCAATATATCAATATTCCATGTTGTATTCTTAGTGTAGATTCCATGTATCGTGTCCAAGGGATGACCTGAAACACCAAGATTCGTAGGATGAGTGATGGTGAATACAAAACATTTTTCAAAACAAAACTTAAGACTTTTCTAAATTATAGGTGGGGTATGGTTGGAGAAATTTCTGCTGTCCCCTCAGGGGAGGCAGAGGCACATAATAATTTTTTTAAATTTTCTAATCTTAGCCCCTCCACACTTTTTCCCTTTAATTTACATACTAGCCCCCTCCAAAAATGTGCTCTGCCCTAGCTCCCTGCCCCTATTCCTCAGGGACCCCTACATTGATTCATATTGGCCCTCTTAATGCAAAAAATTTAAAACTACACAGTCCTTCTAAACAACTGTAAGATGTATACTTACATTGATTTCCATGCCAGAAAAAAGGACTTCATAGGTGAGCCATTATCGGTGGTATCATTTCATATCATTTCATAACCTAATGATAAAAACAGATTTTACTGTAAATTATAAAATAGTCCAGATACAATGCGCGCTCTGATTGGCTTTTATAAAACATATAGAAAATGTTTTCCCGTGTTTAATTACATAGCCTGATACAAACATTCGGGAAAGTTTGGGAGAAGTCCTGAGCCCTGTGTAAACCTCGCCTGCGGCTCAGTTTTACACAACAGCTCTCGACTTCCCCCAAACTTCCCTTGTGTTTATATCAGGCTATGTAAACACGGCAAACGCTTTCTATATGTTAAATATCATACAACAACAACAACAACCACTTACATGAAATAACTCTAACAAGAAAAAATTTGTATTATTACCTCTTCAGATATGGTAGGGGCATTCAATACATCCACTTCACATTCCATCACTTAGTCATTTTTCCCATCTGAAAAATGAAATATAATACTAATTACCCTCTTTCTGTTTCCTGCAGTTATCCATTCGTAGCTGTATGATTCATCAAATGCAAAACATTACATATTCAAAATAATACAATTTCCTTACCTCAAAAGTTGATGGTTGATGATAGGATGAATCTTGAATCTGAAAATAATCAATGAAAAGATAATATCCAAGAAGTGATAGAAGCCCATAATTCACCCTGGGTTTGAATCCCAGTTGCCATGGAACCTAATTAGCATTGTCAAATACATACGCCTGGCACTTGACTACTCAACACTCTGATAAATAAGGGTTTGAATCCCTCATTGCTATGGTAAATGATGCTCACTGTCAAACACACCTGGTACTTGACTACTCAACACTCTGATAAATAAGGGTTTGAATCCCTCATTGCTATGGTAACTGATGCTCACTGTCAAATACACTTGGTACTTGACTACTCAACACTGATAAATAAGGGTTTGAATCCCTCATTGCTATGGTAACTGATGTTCACTGTCAAATACACCTGGTACTTGACTACTCAACACTGATAAATAAGGGTTTGAATCCCTCATTGTTATGGTAAATGATCCTCACTGTCAAAGACACCTGGTACTTGACTACTCAACACTCTGATAAATAAGGGTTTGAATCCCTCATTGCCATGGTAATTGATGCTCACTGTCAAATACATCTGGTACTTGACTTCTCAACACTTTGATAAATAAGGGTTTGAATCCCTCATTGCTATGGTAACTGATGCTCACTGTCAAATACACTTGGTACTTGACTACTCAACACTGATAAATAAGGGTTTGAATCCCTCATTGCTATGGTAACTGATGCTCACTGTCATATACACCTGGTACTTGACTACTCAACACTCTGATAAATAAGGGTTTGAATCCCTCATTGCCATGGTAATTGATGCTGACTGTCAAATACATCTGGTACTTGACTTCTCAACACTCTGATAAATAAGGGTTTGAATCCCTCATTGCTATGGTAACTGATGCTCACTGTCAAATACACTTGGTAATTGACTACTCAACACTGATAAATAAGGGTTTGAATCCCTCATTGCTATGGTAACTGATGTTCACTGTCAAATACACCTGGTACTTGACTACTCAACACTGATAAATAAAGGTTTGAATCCCTCATTGTTATGGTAAATGATCCTCACTGTCAAAGACACCTGGTACTTGACTACTCAACACTCTGATAAATAAGGGTTTGAATCCCTCATTGGTATGGTAACTGATGCTCACTGTCATATACACTTCGTACTTGACTACTCAACACTCTGATAAATAAGGGTTTGAATCCCTCATTGTTATGGTAAATAATGCTCACTGTCAAAGACACCTGGTACTTGACTACTCAACACTGATAAATAAGGGTTTAAATCCCTCATTGGTATGGTAACTGATCCTCACTGTCAAATACACCTGGTACTTGACTTCTCAACACTCTGATAAATAAGGGTTTGAATCCCTCATTGGTATGATAACTGATGATCACTGTCAAATACATCTGGTACTTGACTTCTCAACACTCTGATAAATAAAGGTTTCAATCCCTCATTGCCATGGTAACTAATGATCACTGTCAAATACATCTAGTACTTGACTACTCAACACTCTGATAAATAAGGGTTTGAATCCCTCATAGCCATGGTAACTGATGATCTTTGTCAAATACACCCGGTACTGTTCTACTCAACACTATGATAAATAAGGGTTTGAATCCCTCATTGGTATATTACATGATCCTCACAGTCAAATACACTTGGTACTTGACTACTATACACTCTGATAGATAAGGGTTTGAATCCCTCATTGCTATGTTAACTGATGCTCACTGTCAAATACACTTGGTACTTGACTTCTCAACACTCTGATAAATAAGGGTTTGAATCCCTCATTGGTATGATAACTGATGATCACTGTCAAATACATCTGGTACTTGACTTCTCAACACTCTGATAAATAAAGGTTTCAATCCCTCATTGCCATGGTAACTAATGATCACTGTCAAATACATCTAGTACTTGACTACTCAACACTCTGATAAATAAGGGTTTGAATCCCTCATTGGTATGATAACTGATGCTCACTGTCAAATACATCTGATACTTGACTTCTCAACACTCTGATAAATAAGGGTTTGAATCCCTCATAGCCATGGTAACTGATGATCTCTGTCAAATACACCCGGTACTGTTCTACTCAACACTATGATAAATAAGGGTTTGAATCCCTCATTGGTATATTACATGATCCTCACAGTCAAATACACTTGGTACTTGACTACTATACACTCTGTTAGATAAGGGTTTGAATCCCTCATTGCTATGTTAACTGATGCTCACTGTCAAATACACTTGGTACTTGACTTCTCAACACTCTGATAAATAAGGGTTTGAATCCCTCATTGGTATGATAACTGATGATCACTGTCAAATACATCTGGTACTTGACTTCTCAACACTCTGATAAATAAAGGTTTGAATCCCTCATTGCCATGGTAACTAATGATCACTGTCAAATACATCTAGTACTTGACTACTCAACACTCTGATAAATAAGGGTTTGAATCCCTCATCGGTATGATAACTGATGCTCACTGTCAAATACATCTGGTACTTGACTTCTCAACACTATGATAAATAAGGGTTTGAATCCCTCATTGGTATATTACATGATCCTCACAGTCAAATACACTTGGTACTTGACTACTATACACTCTGATAGATAAGGGTTTGAATCCCTCATTGCTATGTTAACTGATGCTCACTGTCAAATACACTTGGTACTTGACTACTCAACACTCTGATAAATAAGGGTTTGAGTCCCTCATTGTTATGGTAACTGATCCTCACTGTCAAATACACCTGGTACTTGACTACTCAACACTGATAAATAAGGGTTTGAATCCCTCATTGGTATGGTAACTGATCCTCACTGTCAAATACACCTGGTACTTGACTACTCAACACTCTGATAAATAAGGGTTTGAATCCCTCATTGGTATGATAACTGATGCTCACTGTCAAATACATCTGGTACTTGACTTCTCAACACTCTGATAAATAAGGGTTTGAATCCCTCATAGCCATGGTAACTGATGATCTCTGTCAAATACACCCGGTACTGTTCTACTCAACACTATGATAAATAAAGGTTTGAATCCCTCATTGGTATATTACATGATCCTCACAGTCAAATACACTTGGTACTTGACTACTCAACACTCTGATAAATAAGGGTTTGAATCCCTCATTGTTATGGTAACTGATGCTCACTGTCAAATACACTTGGTAATTGACTTTTAAACACTCTCATAAATAAGGGTTTGAATCCCTCATTGGTATTGTACATGATCCTCACTGTCAAATACATCTGGTACTTGACTACTAAACACTCTGATAAATAAGGGTTTGAATCCCTCATTGCTATGGTAACTGATGCTCACTGTCATATACACTTGGTACTTGACTACTCAACACTCTGATAAATAAGGGTTTGAATCCCTCATTGGTATGGTACATGATCCTCACTGTCAAATACACTTGGTACTTGACTACTCGACACTCTGATAAATAAGGGTTTGAATCCCTCATTGGTATGGTAACTGATCCTCACTGTCAAATACACCTGGTACTTGACTACTCAACACTGATAAATAAGGGTTTAAATCCCTCATTGGTATGGTAACTGATCCTCACTGTCAAATACACCTGGTACTTGACTTCTCAACACTCTGATAAATAAGGGTTTGAATCCCTCATTGGTATGATAACTGATGATCACTGTCAAATACATCTGGTACTTGACTTCTCAACACTCTGATAAATAAAGGTTTCAATCCCTCATTGCCATGGTAACTAATGATCACTGTCAAATACATCTAGTACTTGACTACTCAACACTCTGATAAATAAGGGTTTGAATCCCTCATTGGTATGATAACTGATGCTCACTGTCAAATACATCTGGTACTTGACTTCTCAACACTCTGATAAATAAGGGTTTGAATCCCTCATAGCCATGGTAACTGATGATCTTTGTCAAATACACCCGGTACTGTTCTACTCAACACTATGATAAATAAGGGTTTGAATCCCTCATTGGTATATTACATGATCCTCACAGTCAAATACACTTGGTACTTGACTACTATACACTCTGATAGATAAGGGTTTGAATCCCTCATTGCTATGTTAACTGATGCTCACTGTCAAATACACTTGGTACTTGACTTCTCAACACTCTGATAAATAAGGGTTTGAATCCCTCATTGGTATGATAACTGATGATCACTGTCAAATACATCTGGTACTTGACTTCTCAACACTCTGATAAATAAAGGTTTCAATCCCTCATTGCCATGGTAACTAATGATCACTGTCAAATACATCTAGTACTTGACTACTCAACACTCTGATAAATAAGGGTTTGAATCCCTCATTGGTATGATAACTGATGCTCACTGTCAAATACATCTGATACTTGACTTCTCAACACTCTGATAAATAAGGGTTTGAATCCCTCATAGCCATGGTAACTGATGATCTCTGTCAAATACACCCGGTACTGTTCTACTCAACACTATGATAAATAAGGGTTTGAATCCCTCATTGGTATATTACATGATCCTCACAGTCAAATACACTTGGTACTTGACTACTATACACTCTGTTAGATAAGGGTTTGAATCCCTCATTGCTATGTTAACTGATGCTCACTGTCAAATACACTTGGTACTTGACTTCTCAACACTCTGATAAATAAGGGTTTGAATCCCTCATAGCCATGGTAACTGATGATCTTTGTCAAATACACCCGGTACTGTTCTACTCAACACTATGATAAATAAGGGTTTGAATCCCTCATTGGTATATTACATGATCCTCACAGTCAAATACACTTGGTACTTGACTACTATACACTCTGATAGATAAGGGTTTGAATCCCTCATTGCTATGTTAACTGATGCTCACTGTCAAATACACTTGGTACTTGACTTCTCAACACTCTGATAAATAAGGGTTTGAATCCCTCATTGGTATGATAACTGATGATCACTGTCAAATACATCTGGTACTTGACTTCTCAACACTCTGATAAATAAAGGTTTCAATCCCTCATTGCCATGGTAACTAATGATCACTGTCAAATACATCTAGTACTTGACTACTCAACACTCTGATAAATAAGGGTTTGAATCCCTCATTGGTATGATAACTGATGCTCACTGTCAAATACATCTGATACTTGACTTCTCAACACTCTGATAAATAAGGGTTTGAATCCCTCATAGCCATGGTAACTGATGATCTCTGTCAAATACACCCGGTACTGTTCTACTCAACACTATGATAAATAAGGGTTTGAATCCCTCATTGGTATATTACATGATCCTCACAGTCAAATACACTTGGTACTTGACTACTATACACTCTGTTAGATAAGGGTTTGAATCCCTCATTGCTATGTTAACTGATGCTCACTGTCAAATACACTTGGTACTTGACTTCTCAACACTCTGATAAATAAGGGTTTGAATCCCTCATTGGTATGATAACTGATGATCACTGTCAAATACATCTGGTACTTGACTTCTCAACACTCTGATAAATAAAGGTTTGAATCCCTCATTGCCATGGTAACTAATGATCACTGTCAAATACATCTAGTACTTGACTACTCAACACTCTGATAAATAAGGGTTTGAATCCCTCATTGGTATGATAACTGATGCTCACTGTCAAATACATCTGATACTTGACTTCTCAACACTCTGATAAATAAGGGTTTGAATCCCTCATAGCCATGGTAACTGATGATCTCTGTCAAATACACCCGGTACTGTTCTACTCAACACTATGATAAATAAGGGTTTGAATCCCTCATTGGTATATTACATGATCCTCACAGTCAAATACACTTGGTACTTGACTACTATACACTCTGTTAGATAAGGGTTTGAATCCCTCATTGCTATGTTAACTGATGCTCACTGTCAAATACACTTGGTACTTGACTTCTCAACACTCTGATAAATAAGGGTTTGAATCCCTCATAGCCATGGTAACTGATGATCTTTGTCAAATACACCCGGTACTGTTCTACTCAACACTATGATAAATAAGGGTTTGAATCCCTCATTGGTATATTACATGATCCTCACAGTCAAATACACTTGGTACTTGACTACTATACACTCTGATAGATAAGGGTTTGAATCCCTCATTGCTATGTTAACTGATGCTCACTGTCAAATACACTTGGTACTTGACTTCTCAACACTCTGATAAATAAGGGTTTGAATCCCTCATTGGTATGATAACTGATGATCACTGTCAAATACATCTGGTACTTGACTTCTCAACACTCTGATAAATAAAGGTTTCAATCCCTCATTGCCATGGTAACTAATGATCACTGTCAAATACATCTAGTACTTGACTACTCAACACTCTGATAAATAAGGGTTTGAATCCCTCATTGGTATGATAACTGATGCTCACTGTCAAATACATCTGATACTTGACTTCTCAACACTCTGATAAATAAGGGTTTGAATCCCTCATAGCCATGGTAACTGATGATCTCTGTCAAATACACCCGGTACTGTTCTACTCAACACTATGATAAATAAGGGTTTGAATCCCTCATTGGTATATTACATGATCCTCACAGTCAAATACACTTGGTACTTGACTACTATACACTCTGTTAGATAAGGGTTTGAATCCCTCATTGCTATGTTAACTGATGCTCACTGTCAAATACACTTGGTACTTGACTTCTCAACACTCTGATAAATAAGGGTTTGAATCCCTCATTGGTATGATAACTGATGATCACTGTCAAATACATCTGGTACTTGACTTCTCAACACTCTGATAAATAAAGGTTTGAATCCCTCATTGCCATGGTAACTAATGATCACTGTCAAATACATCTAGTACTTGACTACTCAACACTCTGATAAATAAGGGTTTGAATCCCTCATCGGTATGATAACTGATGCTCACTGTCAAATACATCTGGTACTTGACTTCTCAACACTATGATAAATAAGGGTTTGAATCCCTCATTGGTATATTACATGATCCTCACAGTCAAATACACTTGGTACTTGACTACTATACACTCTGATAGATAAGGGTTTGAATCCCTCATTGCTATGTTAACTGATGCTCACTGTCAAATACACTTGGTACTTGACTACTCAACACTCTGATAAATAAGGGTTTGAATCCCTCATTGTTATGGTAACTGATCCTCACTGTCAAATACACCTGGTACTTGACTACTCAACACTGATAAATAAGGGTTTGAATCCCTCATTGGTATGGTAACTGATCCTCACTGTCAAATACACCTGGTACTTGACTACTCAACACTCTGATAAATAAGGGTTTGAATCCCTCATTGGTATGATAACTGATGCTCACTGTCAAATACATCTGGTACTTGACTTCTCAACACTCTGATAAATAAGGGTTTGAATCCCTCATAGCCATGGTAACTGATGATCTCTGTCAAATACACCCGGTACTGTTCTACTCAACACTATGATAAATAAGGGTTTGAATCCCTCATTGGTATATTACATGATCCTCACAGTCAAATACACTTGGTACTTGACTACTCAACACTCTGATAAATAAGGGTTTGAATCCCTCATTGTTATGGTAACTGATGCTCACTGTCAAATACACTTGGTAATTGACTTTTAAACACTCTCATAAATAAGGGTTTGAATCCCTCATTGGTATTGTACATGATCCTCACTGTCAAATACATCTGGTACTTGACTACTAAACACTCTGATAAATAAGGGTTTGAATCCCTCATTGCTATGGTAACTGATGCTCACTGTCATATACACTTGGTACTTGACTACTCAACACTCTGATAAATAAGGGTTTGAATCCCTCATTGGTATGGTACATGATCCTCACTGTCAAATACACTTGGTACTTGACTACTCGACACTCTGATAAATAAGGGTTTGAATCCCTCATTGGTATGGTAACTGATCCTCACTGTCAAATACACCTGGTACTTGACTACTCAACACTGATAAATAAGGGTTTAAATCCCTCATTGGTATGGTAACTGATCCTCACTGTCAAATACACCTGGTACTTGACTTCTCAACACTCTGATAAATAAGGGTTTGAATCCCTCATTGGTATGATAACTGATGATCACTGTCAAATACATCTGGTACTTGACTTCTCAACACTCTGATAAATAAAGGTTTCAATCCCTCATTGCCATGGTAACTAATGATCACTGTCAAATACATCTAGTACTTGACTACTCAACACTCTGATAAATAAGGGTTTGAATCCCTCATTGGTATGATAACTGATGCTCACTGTCAAATACATCTGGTACTTGACTTCTCAACACTCTGATAAATAAGGGTTTGAATCCCTCATAGCCATGGTAACTGATGATCTTTGTCAAATACACCCGGTACTGTTCTACTCAACACTATGATAAATAAGGGTTTGAATCCCTCATTGGTATATTACATGATCCTCACAGTCAAATACACTTGGTACTTGACTACTATACACTCTGATAGATAAGGGTTTGAATCCCTCATTGCTATGTTAACTGATGCTCACTGTCAAATACACTTGGTACTTGACTTCTCAACACTCTGATAAATAAGGGTTTGAATCCCTCATTGGTATGATAACTGATGATCACTGTCAAATACATCTGGTACTTGACTTCTCAACACTCTGATAAATAAAGGTTTCAATCCCTCATTGCCATGGTAACTAATGATCACTGTCAAATACATCTAGTACTTGACTACTCAACACTCTGATAAATAAGGGTTTGAATCCCTCATTGGTATGATAAATGATGCTCACTGTCAAATACATCTGATACTTGACTTCTCAACACTCTGATAAATAAGGGTTTGAATCCCTCATAGCCATGGTAACTGATGATCTCTGTCAAATACACCCGGTACTTTTCTACTCAACACTATGATAAATAAGGGTTTGAATCCCTCATTGGTTTATTACATGATCCTCACAGTCAAATACACTTGGTACTTGACTACTATACACTCTGTTAGATAAGGGTTTGAATCCCTCATTGCTATGTTAACTGATGCTCACTGTCAAATACACTTGGTACTTGACTTCTCAACACTCTGATAAATAAGGGTTTGAATCCCTCATTGGTATGATAACTGATGATCACTGTCAAATACATCTGGTACTTGACTTCTCAACACTCTGATAAATAAAGGTTTGAATCCCTCATTGCCATGGTAACTAATGATCACTGTCAAATACATCTAGTACTTGACTACTCAACACTCTGATAAATAAGGGTTTGAATCCCTCATCGGTATGATAACTGATGCTCACTGTCAAATACATCTGGTACTTGACTTCTCAACACTCTGATAAATAAGGGTTTGAATCCCTCATAGCCATGGTAACTGATGATCTCTGTCAAATACACCCGGTACTGTTCTACTCAACACTATGATAAATAAGGGTTTGAATCCCTCATTGGTATATTACATGATCCTCACAGTCAAATACACTTGGTACTTGACTACTATACACTCTGATAGATAAGGGTTTGAATCCCTCATTGCTATGTTAACTGATGCTCACTGTCAAATACACTTGGTACTTGACTTCTCAACACTCTGATAAATAAGGGTTTGAATCCCTCATTGGTATGATAACTGATGATCACTGTCAAATACATCTGGTACTTGACTTCTCAACACTCTGATAAATAAAGGTTTGAATCCCTCATTGCCATGGTAACTAATGATCACTGTCAAATACATCTAGTACTTGACTACTCAACACTCTGATAAATAAGGGTTTGAATCCCTCATCGGTATGATAACTGATGCTCACTGTCAAATACATCTGGTACTTGACTTCTCAACACTCTGATAAATAAGGGTTTGAATCCCTCATAGCCATGGTAACTGATGATCTCTGTCAAATACACCCGGTACTGTTCTACTCAACACTATGATAAATAAGGGTTTGAATCCCTCATTGGTATATTACATGATCCTCACAGTCAAATACACTTGGTACTTGACTACTATACACTCTGATAGATAAGGGTTTGAATCCCTCATTGCTATGTTAACTGATGCTCACTGTCAAATACACTTGGTACTTGACTTCTCAACACTCTGATAAATAAGGGTTTGAATCCCTCATTGGTATGATAACTGATGATCACTGTCAAATACATCTGGTACTTGACTTCTCAACACTCTGATAAATAAAGGTTTGAATCCCTCATTGCCATGGTAACTAATGATCACTGTCAAATACATCTGGTACTTGACTTCTCAACACTCTGATAAATAAAGGTTTCAATCCCTCATTGCCATGGTAACTAATGATCACTGTCAAATACATCTAGTACTTGACTACTCAACACTCTGATAAATAAGGGTTTGAATCCCTCATTGGTATGATAACTGATGCTCACTGTCAAATACATCTGGTACTTGACTTCTCAACACTCTGATAAATAAGGGTTTGAATCCCTCATAGCCATGGTAACTGATGATCTTTGTCAAATACACCCGGTACTGTTCTACTCAACACTATGATAAATAAGGGTTTGAATCCCTCATTGGTATATTACATGATCCTCACAGTCAAATACACTTGGTACTTGACTACTATACACTCTGATAGATAAGGGTTTGAATCCCTCATTGCTATGTTAACTGATGCTCACTGTCAAATACACTTGGTACTTGACTTCTCAACACTCTGATAAATAAGGGTTTGAATCCCTCATTGGTATGATAACTGATGATCACTGTCAAATACATCTGGTACTTGACTTCTCAACACTCTGATAAATAAAGGTTTCAATCCCTCATTGCCATGGTAACTAATGATCACTGTCAAATACATCTAGTACTTGACTACTCAACACTCTGATAAATAAGGGTTTGAATCCCTCATTGGTATGATAACTGATGCTCACTGTCAAATACATCTGATACTTGACTTCTCAACACTCTGATAAATAAGGGTTTGAATCCCTCATAGCCATGGTAACTGATGATCTCTGTCAAATACACCCGGTACTGTTCTACTCAACACTATGATAAATAAGGGTTTGAATCCCTCATTGGTATATTACATGATCCTCACAGTCAAATACACTTGGTACTTGACTACTATACACTCTGTTAGATAAGGGTTTGAATCCCTCATTGCTATGTTAACTGATGCTCACTGTCAAATACACTTGGTACTTGACTTCTCAACACTCTGATAAATAAGGGTTTGAATCCCTCATTGGTATGATAACTGATGATCACTGTCAAATACATCTGGTACTTGACTTCTCAACACTCTGATAAATAAAGGTTTGAATCCCTCATTGCCATGGTAACTAATGATCACTGTCAAATACATCTAGTACTTGACTACTCAACACTCTGATAAATAAGGGTTTGAATCCCTCATCGGTATGATAACTGATGCTCACTGTCAAATACATCTGGTACTTGACTTCTCAACACTCTGATAAATAAGGGTTTGAATCCCTCATAGCCATGGTAACTGATGATCTCTGTCAAATACACCCGGTACTGTTCTACTCAACACTATGATAAATAAGGGTTTGAATCCCTCATTGGTATATTACATGATCCTCACAGTCAAATACACTTGGTACTTGACTACTATACACTCTGATAGATAAGGGTTTGAATCCCTCATTGCTATGTTAACTGATGCTCACTGTCAAATACACTTGGTACTTGACTTCTCAACACTCTGATAAATAAGGGTTTGAATCCCTCATTGGTATGATAACTGATGATCACTGTCAAATACATCTGGTACTTGACTTCTCAACACTCTGATAAATAAAGGTTTGAATCCCTCATTGCCATGGTAACTAATGATCACTGTCAAATACATCTAGTACTTGACTACTCAACACTCTGATAAATAAGGGTTTGAATCCCTCATCGGTATGATAACTGATGCTCACTGTCAAATACATCTGGTACTTGACTTCTCAACACTCTGATAAATAAGGGTTTGAATCCCTCATAGCCATGGTAACTGATGATCTCTGTCAAATACACCCGGTACTGTTCTACTCAACACTATGATAAATAAGGGTTTGAATCCCTCATTGGTATATTACATGATCCTCACAGTCAAATACACTTGGTACTTGACTACTATACACTCTGATAGATAAGGGTTTGAATCCCTCATTGCTATGTTAACTGATGCTCACTGTCAAATACACTTGGTACTTGACTTCTCAACACTCTGATAAATAAGGGTTTGAATCCCTCATTGGTATGATAACTGATGATCACTGTCAAATACATCTGGTACTTGACTTCTCAACACTCTGATAAATAAAGGTTTGAATCCCTCATTGCCATGGTAACTAATGATCACTGTCAAATACATCTAGTACTTGACTACTCAACACTCTGATAAATAAGGGTTTGAATCCCTCATCGGTATGATAACTGATGCTCACTGTCAAATACATCTGGTACTTGACTTCTCAACACTCTGATAAATAAGGGTTTGAATCCCTCATAGACATGGTAACTGATGATCTCTGTCAAATACACTTGGTAATTGACTTTTAAACACTCTCATAAATAAGGGTTTGAATCCCTCATTGGTATTGTACATGATCCTCACTGTCAAATACATCTGGTACTTGACTACTAAACACTCTGATAAATAAGGGTTTGAATCCCTCATTGTTATGGTAAATAATGCTCACTGTCAAAGACACCTGGTACTTGACTACTCAACACTCTGATAAATAAGGGTTTGAATCCCTCATTGCTATGGTAACTGATGCTCACTGTCATATACACTTGGTACTTGACTACTCAACACTCTGATAAATAAGGGTTTGAATCCCTCATTGGTATGGTACATGATCCTCACTGTCAAATACACTTGGTACTTGACTACTCGACACTCTGATAAATAAGGGTTTGAATCCCTCATTGGTATGGTAACTGATCCTCACTGTCAAATACACCTGGTACTTGACTACTCAACACTGATAAATAAGGGTTTAAATCCCTCATTGGTATGGTAACTGATCCTCACTGTCAAATACACTTGGTAGTTGACTACTATACACTCTGATAGATAAGGGTTTGAATCCCTCATTGCTATGTTAACTGATGTTCACTGTCAAATACACTTGGTACTTGACTACTCAACACTCTGATAAATAAAGGTTTCAATCCCTCATTGCCATGGTAACTAATGATCACTGTCAAATACATCTAGTACTTGACTACTCAACACTCTGATAAATAAGGGTTTGAATCCCTCATTGGTATGATAACTGATGCTCACTGTCAAATACATCTGGTACTTGACTTCTCAACACTCTGATAAATAAGGGTTTGAATCCCTCATAGCCATGGTAACTGATGATCTTTGTCAAATACACCCGGTACTGTTCTACTCAACACTATGATAAATAAGGGTTTGAATCCCTCATTGGTATATTACATGATCCTCACAGTCAAATACACTTGGTACTTGACTACTATACACTCTGATAGATAAGGGTTTGAATCCCTCATTGCTATGTTAACTGATGCTCACTGTCAAATACACTTGGTACTTGACTTCTCAACACTCTGATAAATAAGGGTTTGAATCCCTCATTGGTATGATAACTGATGATCACTGTCAAATACATCTGGTACTTGACTTCTCAACACTCTGATAAATAAAGGTTTCAATCCCTCATTGCCATGGTAACTAATGATCACTGTCAAATACATCTAGTACTTGACTACTCAACACTCTGATAAATAAGGGTTTGAATCCCTCATTGGTATGATAACTGATGCTCACTGTCAAATACATCTGATACTTGACTTCTCAACACTCTGATAAATAAGGGTTTGAATCCCTCATAGCCATGGTAACTGATGATCTCTGTCAAATACACCCGGTACTGTTCTACTCAACACTATGATAAATAAGGGTTTGAATCCCTCATTGGTATATTACATGATCCTCACAGTCAAATACACTTGGTACTTGACTACTATACACTCTGTTAGATAAGGGTTTGAATCCCTCATTGCTATGTTAACTGATGCTCACTGTCAAATACACTTGGTACTTGACTTCTCAACACTCTGATAAATAAGGGTTTGAATCCCTCATAGCCATGGTAACTGATGATCTTTGTCAAATACACCCGGTACTGTTCTACTCAACACTATGATAAATAAGGGTTTGAATCCCTCATTGGTATATTACATGATCCTCACAGTCAAATACACTTGGTACTTGACTACTATACACTCTGATAGATAAGGGTTTGAATCCCTCATTGCTATGTTAACTGATGCTCACTGTCAAATACACTTGGTACTTGACTTCTCAACACTCTGATAAATAAGGGTTTGAATCCCTCATTGGTATGATAACTGATGATCACTGTCAAATACATCTGGTACTTGACTTCTCAACACTCTGATAAATAAAGGTTTGAATCCCTCATTGCCATGGTAACTAATGATCACTGTCAAATACATCTAGTACTTGACTACTCAACACTCTGATAAATAAGGGTTTGAATCCCTCATTGGTATGATAACTGATGCTCACTGTCAAATACATCTGATACTTGACTTCTCAACACTCTGATAAATAAGGGTTTGAATCCCTCATAGCCATGGTAACTGATGATCTCTGTCAAATACACCCGGTACTGTTCTACTCAACACTATGATAAATAAGGGTTTGAATCCCTCATTGGTATATTACATGATCCTCACAGTCAAATACACTTGGTACTTGACTACTATACACTCTGTTAGATAAGGGTTTGAATCCCTCATTGCTATGTTAACTGATGCTCACTGTCAAATACACTTGGTACTTGACTTCTCAACACTCTGATAAATAAGGGTTTGAATCCCTCATTGGTATGATAACTGATGATCACTGTCAAATACATCTGGTACTTGACTTCTCAACACTCTGATAAATAAAGGTTTGAATCCCTCATTGCCATGGTAACTAATGATCACTGTCAAATACATCTAGTACTTGACTACTCAACACTCTGATAAATAAGGGTTTGAATCCCTCATCGGTATGATAACTGATGCTCACTGTCAAATACATCTGGTACTTGACTTCTCAACACTATGATAAATAAGGGTTTGAATCCCTCATTGGTATATTACATGATCCTCACAGTCAAATACACTTGGTACTTGACTACTATACACTCTGATAGATAAGGGTTTGAATCCCTCATTGCTATGTTAACTGATGCTCACTGTCAAATACACTTGGTACTTGACTACTCAACACTCTGATAAATAAGGGTTTGAATCCCTCATTGTTATGGTAACTGATCCTCACTGTCAAATACACCTGGTACTTGACTACTCAACACTGATAAATAAGGGTTTGAATCCCTCATTGGTATGGTAACTGATCCTCACTGTCAAATACACCTGGTACTTGACTACTCAACACTCTGATAAATAAGGGTTTGAATCCCTCATTGGTATGATAACTGATGCTCACTGTCAAATACATCTGGTACTTGACTTCTCAACACTCTGATAAATAAGGGTTTGAATCCCTCATAGCCATGGTAACTGATGATCTCTGTCAAATACACCCGGTACTGTTCTACTCAACACTATGATAAATAAGGGTTTGAATCCCTCATTGGTATATTACATGATCCTCACAGTCAAATACACTTGGTACTTGACTACTCAACACTCTGATAAATAAGGGTTTGAATCCCTCATTGTTATGGTAACTGATGCTCACTGTCAAATACACTTGGTAATTGACTTTTAAACACTCTCATAAATAAGGGTTTGAATCCCTCATTGGTATTGTACATGATCCTCACTGTCAAATACATCTGGTACTTGACTACTAAACACTCTGATAAATAAGGGTTTGAATCCCTCATTGCTATGGTAACTGATGCTCACTGTCATATACACTTGGTACTTGACTACTCAACACTCTGATAAATAAGGGTTTGAATCCCTCATTGGTATGGTACATGATCCTCACTGTCAAATACACTTGGTACTTGACTACTCGACACTCTGATAAATAAGGGTTTGAATCCCTCATTGGTATGGTAACTGATCCTCACTGTCAAATACACCTGGTACTTGACTACTCAACACTGATAAATAAGGGTTTAAATCCCTCATTGGTATGGTAACTGATCCTCACTGTCAAATACACCTGGTACTTGACTTCTCAACACTCTGATAAATAAGGGTTTGAATCCCTCATTGGTATGATAACTGATGATCACTGTCAAATACATCTGGTACTTGACTTCTCAACACTCTGATAAATAAAGGTTTCAATCCCTCATTGCCATGGTAACTAATGATCACTGTCAAATACATCTAGTACTTGACTACTCAACACTCTGATAAATAAGGGTTTGAATCCCTCATTGGTATGATAACTGATGCTCACTGTCAAATACATCTGGTACTTGACTTCTCAACACTCTGATAAATAAGGGTTTGAATCCCTCATAGCCATGGTAACTGATGATCTTTGTCAAATACACCCGGTACTGTTCTACTCAACACTATGATAAATAAGGGTTTGAATCCCTCATTGGTATATTACATGATCCTCACAGTCAAATACACTTGGTACTTGACTACTATACACTCTGATAGATAAGGGTTTGAATCCCTCATTGCTATGTTAACTGATGCTCACTGTCAAATACACTTGGTACTTGACTTCTCAACACTCTGATAAATAAGGGTTTGAATCCCTCATTGGTATGATAACTGATGATCACTGTCAAATACATCTGGTACTTGACTTCTCAACACTCTGATAAATAAAGGTTTCAATCCCTCATTGCCATGGTAACTAATGATCACTGTCAAATACATCTAGTACTTGACTACTCAACACTCTGATAAATAAGGGTTTGAATCCCTCATTGGTATGATAACTGATGCTCACTGTCAAATACATCTGATACTTGACTTCTCAACACTCTGATAAATAAGGGTTTGAATCCCTCATAGCCATGGTAACTGATGATCTCTGTCAAATACACCCGGTACTTTTCTACTCAACACTATGATAAATAAGGGTTTGAATCCCTCATTGGTATATTACATGATCCTCACAGTCAAATACACTTGGTACTTGACTACTATACACTCTGTTAGATAAGGGTTTGAATCCCTCATTGCTATGTTAACTGATGCTCACTGTCAAATACACTTGGTACTTGACTTCTCAACACTCTGATAAATAAGGGTTTGAATCCCTCATTGGTATGATAACTGATGATCACTGTCAAATACATCTGGTACTTGACTTCTCAACACTCTGATAAATAAAGGTTTGAATCCCTCATTGCCATGGTAACTAATGATCACTGTCAAATACATCTAGTACTTGACTACTCAACACTCTGATAAATAAGGGTTTGAATCCCTCATCGGTATGATAACTGATGCTCACTGTCAAATACATCTGGTACTTGACTTCTCAACACTCTGATAAATAAGGGTTTGAATCCCTCATAGCCATGGTAACTGATGATCTCTGTCAAATACACCCGGTACTGTTCTACTCAACACTATGATAAATAAGGGTTTGAATCCCTCATTGGTATATTACATGATCCTCACAGTCAAATACACTTGGTACTTGACTACTATACACTCTGATAGATAAGGGTTTGAATCCCTCATTGCTATGTTAACTGATGCTCACTGTCAAATACACTTGGTACTTGACTTCTCAACACTCTGATAAATAAGGGTTTGAATCCCTCATTGGTATGATAACTGATGATCACTGTCAAATACATCTGGTACTTGACTTCTCAACACTCTGATAAATAAAGGTTTGAATCCCTCATTGCCATGGTAACTAATGATCACTGTCAAATACATCTAGTACTTGACTACTCAACACTCTGATAAATAAGGGTTTGAATCCCTCATCGGTATGATAACTGATGCTCACTGTCAAATACATCTGGTACTTGACTTCTCAACACTCTGATAAATAAGGGTTTGAATCCCTCATAGCCATGGTAACTGATGATCTCTGTCAAATACACCCGGTACTGTTCTACTCAACACTATGATAAATAAGGGTTTGAATCCCTCATTGGTATATTACATGATCCTCACAGTCAAATACACTTGGTACTTGACTACTATACACTCTGATAGATAAGGGTTTGAATCCCTCATTGCTATGTTAACTGATGCTCACTGTCAAATACACTTGGTACTTGACTTCTCAACACTCTGATAAATAAGGGTTTGAATCCCTCATTGGTATGATAACTGATGATCACTGTCAAATACATCTGGTACTTGACTTCTCAACACTCTGATAAATAAAGGTTTGAATCCCTCATTGCCATGGTAACTAATGATCACTGTCAAATACATCTGGTACTTGACTTCTCAACACTCTGATAAATAAAGGTTTCAATCCCTCATTGCCATGGTAACTAATGATCACTGTCAAATACATCTAGTACTTGACTACTCAACACTCTGATAAATAAGGGTTTGAATCCCTCATTGGTATGATAACTGATGCTCACTGTCAAATACATCTGGTACTTGACTTCTCAACACTCTGATAAATAAGGGTTTGAATCCCTCATAGCCATGGTAACTGATGATCTTTGTCAAATACACCCGGTACTGTTCTACTCAACACTATGATAAATAAGGGTTTGAATCCCTCATTGGTATATTACATGATCCTCACAGTCAAATACACTTGGTACTTGACTACTATACACTCTGATAGATAAGGGTTTGAATCCCTCATTGCTATGTTAACTGATGCTCACTGTCAAATACACTTGGTACTTGACTTCTCAACACTCTGATAAATAAGGGTTTGAATCCCTCATTGGTATGATAACTGATGATCACTGTCAAATACATCTGGTACTTGACTTCTCAACACTCTGATAAATAAAGGTTTCAATCCCTCATTGCCATGGTAACTAATGATCACTGTCAAATACATCTAGTACTTGACTACTCAACACTCTGATAAATAAGGGTTTGAATCCCTCATTGGTATGATAACTGATGCTCACTGTCAAATACATCTGATACTTGACTTCTCAACACTCTGATAAATAAGGGTTTGAATCCCTCATAGCCATGGTAACTGATGATCTCTGTCAAATACACCCGGTACTGTTCTACTCAACACTATGATAAATAAGGGTTTGAATCCCTCATTGGTATATTACATGATCCTCACAGTCAAATACACTTGGTACTTGACTACTATACACTCTGTTAGATAAGGGTTTGAATCCCTCATTGCTATGTTAACTGATGCTCACTGTCAAATACACTTGGTACTTGACTTCTCAACACTCTGATAAATAAGGGTTTGAATCCCTCATTGGTATGATAACTGATGATCACTGTCAAATACATCTGGTACTTGACTTCTCAACACTCTGATAAATAAAGGTTTGAATCCCTCATTGCCATGGTAACTAATGATCACTGTCAAATACATCTAGTACTTGACTACTCAACACTCTGATAAATAAGGGTTTGAATCCCTCATCGGTATGATAACTGATGCTCACTGTCAAATACATCTGGTACTTGACTTCTCAACACTCTGATAAATAAGGGTTTGAATCCCTCATAGCCATGGTAACTGATGATCTCTGTCAAATACACCCGGTACTGTTCTACTCAACACTATGATAAATAAGGGTTTGAATCCCTCATTGGTATATTACATGATCCTCACAGTCAAATACACTTGGTACTTGACTACTATACACTCTGATAGATAAGGGTTTGAATCCCTCATTGCTATGTTAACTGATGCTCACTGTCAAATACACTTGGTACTTGACTTCTCAACACTCTGATAAATAAGGGTTTGAATCCCTCATTGGTATGATAACTGATGATCACTGTCAAATACATCTGGTACTTGACTTCTCAACACTCTGATAAATAAAGGTTTGAATCCCTCATTGCCATCGTAACTAATGATCACTGTCAAATACATCTAGTACTTGACTACTCAACACTCTGATAAATAAGGGTTTGAATCCCTCATCGGTATGATAACTGATGCTCACTGTCAAATACATCTGGTACTTGACTTCTCAACACTCTGATAAATAAGGGTTTGAATCCCTCATAGACATGGTAACTGATGATCTCTGTCAAATACACTTGGTAATTGACTTTTAAACACTCTCATAAATAAGGGTTTGAATCCCTCATTGGTATTGTACATGATCCTCACTGTCAAATACATCTGGTACTTGACTACTAAACACTCTGATAAATAAGGGTTTGAATCCCTCATTGTTATGGTAAATAATGCTCACTGTCAAAGACACCTGGTACTTGACTACTCAACACTCTGATAAATAAGGGTTTGAATCCCTCATTGCTATGGTAACTGATGCTCACTGTCATATACACTTGGTACTTGACTACTCAACACTCTGATAAATAAGGGTTTGAATCCCTCATTGGTATGGTACATGATCCTCACTGTCAAATACACTTGGTACTTGACTACTCGACACTCTGATAAATAAGGGTTTGAATCCCTCATTGGTATGGTAACTGATCCTCACTGTCAAATACACCTGGTACTTGACTACTCAACACTGATAAATAAGGGTTTAAATCCCTCATTGGTATGGTAACTGATCCTCACTGTCAAATACACTTGGTAGTTGACTACTATACACTCTGATAGATAAGGGTTTGAATCCCTCATTGCTATGTTAACTGATGTTCACTGTCAAATACACTTGGTACTTGACTACTCAACACTCTGATAAATAAGGGTTTAAATCCCTCATTGGTATGGTAACTGATGCTCACTGTCAAATACAACTGGTACTTGACTACTAAACACTCTGATAAATAAGGGTTTGAATCCGTCATTGGTATGGTAACTGATGCTTCTGGTAATAGATACATTGGGTTTGAATCCCATTGTATAATCTGAAAAATCAAACAAGGTAAATCATATTAATAAATTCAAAGTTCTGTAAATTACAACTAACATTATTCAACGTTTTCTCCATCATCCATCATACTCTAATAAATAGAATTCTGAAACGAAAACAAAATATATTTATTATATTAGAAAATCTGCTCATTTGATAAAACTTCCAAAACAAAATACTTGTTTTATTCCTTACCTTTATATTTTTACATGTTAAAGAAAGTGTTTCTATTCTCCACACCAATTAGTTCCCATTTGAAAAAGTCGATAGCCAGTCTTAGACGTGTGCACACATAAAGTATCGGTCGTTGAAAACGTAGTTATACAACGAATCTACATTAAAAGACCACTTTAAGATGTAATGTGATATGTAAAAACCAATCGCACAATTTCTAACCAGTCATAAAAATAAAAAACAAATAGCGAAACTATGTAAAACAGTGGTCAGGAAGGTATAGATCTATACAAGTGCAGTAAAGAAGTAATTAATTGATACGGAAAAGGTAAATATGCATTTCAGAAACCTTTTTCAGTAGCAACAATATAAATGTAGCTTGCAAATAATTATCAGTCATCGAACATGTAAATATGCATCGGAACTACATGATAAACTACTGTAAGTTAGTACGGATCTACATAAATAGAATGCGCAAATAATTATCAGTCATCGAACATGTAAACATGAATATGCATCGAAACTACATGATAAACTACTATAAGATAGTACAGATCTACATAAATAGTTATGCGCAAATAATTATCAGTCATCAAACATGTAAATATGCATCGGAACTACATGATAAACTACTATAAGATAGTACGGATCTACATAAATAGAATGCGCAAATAATTATCAGTCATCAAACATGGGAATATGCATCGGAACTACATGATAAACTACTATAAGATAGTACGGATCTACATATATAGAGTGCGCAAATAATTATCAGTCATCAAACATGGAAATATGCATCGGAACTACACGATAAACTACTATAAGATAGTACGGATCTACATATATAGAGTGCGCAAATAATTATCAGTCATCAAACATGGAAATATGCATCGGAACTACATGATAAACTACTATAAGATAGTACGGATCTACATCAATAGAATGCGCAAATAATTATCAGTCATCGAACATGTAAATATTCATCGAACTACATGATAAACTACTATAAGATAGTACAGATCTACATTAATAGAGTGCGCAAATAATTATCAGTCATCGAACATGTAAACATGCATCGGAACTACATGATAAACTACTATAAGATAGTACGGATCTACATCAATAGAATGCGCAAATAATTATCAGTCATCGAACATGTAAATATTCATCGAACTACATGATAAACTACTATAAGATAGTACAGATCTACATTAATAGAGTGCGCAAATAATTATCAGTCATCGAACATGTAAACATGCATCGGAACTACATGATAAACTACTATAAGATAGTACAGATCTACATAAATAGAGTGCGCAAATAATTATCAGTCATCGAACATGTAAACATGCATCGGAACTACATGATAAACTACTATAAGATAGTACGGATCTACATAAATAGAATGTGCAATTAATTATCAGTCATTGAACATGTAAATATGCATCGGAACTACATGATAAACTACTATAAGATAGTACGGATCTACATAAATAGTTATGCGCAAATAATTATCAGTCATCAAACATGGAAATATGCATCGGAACTACATGATAAACTACTATAAGATAGTACGGATCTACATAAATAGAATGCGCAAATAATTATCAGTCATCAAACATGGAAATATGCATCGGAACTACATGATAAACTACTATAAGATAGTACGGATCTACATAAATAGAATGTGCAAATAATTATCAGTCATCGAACATGTAAAAATGCATCGGAACTACATGATAAACTACTGTAAGATAGTATACGTATACATAAATACAGTGCGCAAATAATTATCAGTCATCGAACATGGAAATATACATTGGAACTACATGATAAACTCATAAGATAGTACGGATCTACATAAATAGAATGTGCAAATAATGATCAGTCATCGAACATGTAAATATGTATCGAAACTACATGATAAACTACTATAAGATAGTACGGATCTACATAAATAGAATGTGCAAATAATTATCAGTCATCGAACATGTAAAAATGCATCGGAACTACATGATAAACTACTGTAAGATAGTATACATATACATAAATACAGTGCGCAAATAATTATCAGTCATCGAACATGGAAATATACATTGGAACTACATGATAAACTACTATAAGATAGTACGGATCTACATAAATAGAATGCGCAAATAATGATCAGTCATCGAACATGTAAATATGCATCGGAACTACATGATAAACTACTATAAGGTAGTACGGATCTACATAAACAGAGTACGCAAATAATTATCAGTCATTGAACATGTAAAAATGCATCGGAACTACATGATAAACTACTGTAAGATAGTATACATATACATAAATACAGTGCGCAAATAATTATCAGTCATCCAACATGTAAACAAGAATATACATCGGAACTACATACATCGAACAATGATAGACTTATAGAAGATAATATGGATCTGTATGAATGAAGTGTGCAAAACATTTGAAGTTTTCGAATAGTTAAATATAGATTTGTGTTATATAATAGACCTCAGTCAAGCACTGTAGATAAATATAAGTACAAATGCAATAATCTTTGACATCAAGGAGATAAATAGGCATCGGAGCTTTATAATAGTTATTATCTATCAGAGTATATAAAAAGAAATTATTTAAAAAAATGCAAATATTGATGAACTTATAGGCAAAGTTATAAAAACATTAGCCAAATATTGAAATAATAATGGCAGTTTTTGTTTAAAAAAACGTTTCAGTTGATTAGGATAGTTTTAAAAATGTTTTTGTGTGTTCGTAAACGCCTTATTTGTTGAAAAAGAATTGAGCTGGTTGAAAAAGATTTACTGGGATATTTCTTAAGAAAGTTAAGAAAAGCTGTAAGGAAATTTCCAAATATAAAGAAAAAATCTTTGAAATTTAAAAGAGAAAAGTTTTTTTTTCGCGCCAAAAATGTCACCTGATTTTGCTGCAACCTTTTTACACCGAATCCTTTGAAAAACCCTGAAAGAAAAAGAAAAGAAAAATCAAAAAATTGTAATAACAGAGCAACATATTACATATAGTTTTTACATATTAGAAGATTATTTATTTTTTGATATTTTCAAAATTCGATGTTCTTACAAGGAAAAATGAAAAGAGCGGGAAAATACAAATATAGGAAAAAGTAAGGAAAACTCAAAAAGTTTACTCAATGACTCAAGCATTACATTTTCATTAAAGTTAATTCAATATTTACAAGATTATTATTCATTCTGGGTTCCCCAACTTCAACGCTAAATTTCTCTGAATGAGCTGCAATTAGTTCGGAAAACTTCGGGAAAAAGTACAAAAAATAACTTGTGTACAAAATATAAACTTTAGTACGCATATACATTAATAAATCTGGCTTGAAAGGTTTTCTTAACAAAAAACGAGCAAAATTGTTCCAATATGTTCAGCTTCCCACGTGTGGCTTCGAAGCCGACCAACTTTTTTCTCACATTTTTAAGCTGTTTTCGACAAATTTCTTCCTTTTTAACACTAAAAATGGGCTTAGGACTTTCTTTTCCAACAGTTCTAAGCCGTTGTTGGTAATTCAGGTTCTTTTTGAGGGAAAAACAGTTGTTTTTTAGCAGTAAAAGTTATCATTACTTACCTAGTCGACGAACAAGCAGCAAGTGAGGGAAAAGATTTGAAACACCTTGAAAACCCTTTACTTGACAGCGTGATTAACCAACCAATAGGAAAGCTCGTCAAAGTCGATTATGTCATAACTAACCAATAAGAAAACGTTTCAAAATGATGGCTTCATAACCAACCAATGAGAACTATTGACTCGTGTCAATCAAAATTCGCACGTTTGTGCTTTGATTTTTCACGATTTCTTGACACTAACTGTGAAGACGTGCGTGAGAAGTATGAATGAAATTTTCTCTCAAAATTTCTTTTTGGGTAAAAAATGAAAGAGTCTGTTGTCTTTAGAATCCTTTTATCATAATAGTGATTCGAAAATTCATTGAAACAAGCTGTAAAACCATTTTCCCATTCATAACCGAGTTGCAAACACGGCTTCTGTTTCACGTGATCAGCTCGTGTTGTGTTCGGTGCACACTACTGGACTAAGGGGGGAGGGAAGGGATGCAAAGGCAGCAAACATGTTTGTCTTGCAAATTAAGAATAAAAAGATTTTTTTGAATTGAAAAAATCTTGATATGCGATGATGGTATAGTAAGCATTAATCATTTTCTTAAAACCAGACAAGATACAGTCAATACACTGCTGCATAAGCATTTGGAGGACTTGGAGTAGCCTGAAAAAGTTCGACCTTAGGGTCCCCCCTCATGCATCCCTCCCCCTTACCAACAACAGCCAATGTGCATGAGCTCGAAATTCTAGCATAAAGCATGATGGGAAACTGAGTCCTTAAGCTTTTTTGGCCCCTCTAAGAATTCATCTGACAATTTTTCCATCGATATTTTCTATGGAAATGTAAGTACTTCAACAGAAGAAAATAGGAGAGCAATTTTTTCCTGATATTTCCTTCGATTTTCCTGTTCCATTTTTGCAGGACTCATTTTCCCAGAGTGCTTTGTGAGCTTTGATGCACATTGTACCCAGAGCCCACATTCCTCTTGGTCAGCACCTAGAAGAAACGAGAGCATTGTCCTCCTATCCCTCCCAACCTTAAATCAAAACTGCGCTCTGCGACCACTATAAAAAGATTAAAAAACAATGAACATTCGACTAAGGGATACTATATCTTTATTTTATAGAGTGCTTGCAATATGTCCGTGAAACAGAATCAAAGTTATTTGTTGTTAACTAGTTGTTAGTTAGTAACTATTAAGCTACGGACACACGGTTCAACATTTTGAGCAATGTTGCAGGCAATCGATGTTGCGAGCCATGCCACACGTTGCAATTTGTTGCACGCAATGTTGCTCAAGTAGAAAACGATCCTACTCAGCAACATTGCCTGCAATATTGCGCGCAATGTTGCACCGTGTGTCCGAACCTTTAGTCACTATTACTCAACCAGAATTCGACATTCAAGTAGCAATACATTGTAATTTATTTTGGAGAATACCCGTCATGTTATTTGTAGCTAGGTTTTTATATATTCTCTCTTATTCTGGATTCTACAGACTCCAGTGTCTCTCACTCGCAGTAATTGTTTCTGATAATATTTCTATGAACGATTTTAATAATTTAAATATCGCTTCCAACATTAAAATTGAACTACAGTGTTTTTGGTTATATGAATAACTTTCACATTTTTCTTTTCTCATTCATCTTTTCACTTATTCACTAGGTAGTGGTCGATATCCTTTATTAACGTTCTTACTGTTGCCTGACTCATCCACGATGTCTTCAAAAGACTCGTTATCTCCTGATTTGGCATCAGCATTGTGTTGTAACTCAATCAACACCATGTAAAACAATCCACCTGCCACACCTCCTAGGAGACATGCCACGACAGGAACCCAAGACCAGTTGTTATAGGCTCTGGAAATGCAAGTATAGAGCACTTAAATGGAGCACTTCCAGCTGATCTGGAAAGGTGACGTAGAAATGACGTCACTGCAAAACTGAGGTGTCATGAAGCCTGCGAAAATTGACTTATGAAAGATTATATCTGAAATCAATCTAGATTTTCAGGAGAGGTTTTTTATATATTTTTAATACATTTACTATGATATTCATTATTGAGTGGGAAAATAAAACGAAGAAATAACCGTTAACGTTTCTCGAGTCGCCGGGCTACTTAGAATGACACTTCAGTTTTGCAAATTTTCTCGATTCTGATTGGCTGGTTTGGAAGAAAACGCCATAATTTTTGAAATTCCGAATAATTCAAATATTCAAAGTAATAGGACTCAATTATGATCATAAAAACCAGATTGGCAAAATTTTTAGCCTGGGAGCCACTTGTACTTGAGAAATTGTGGTTTAAAGTTAAAAGAACAATTGGTTTGAGTAAATGACGTCATTTACTCACAATTTAGATGCTACAATAATTGATAATTTTTATCCGCCACTTTTGACTGTGAAGAAAATATGTTGCTTGGCTACTATTGCGGCCATATAGATAAGTTTAACCAAGTTTCAAGTCATTTCCAATTTTTATCGATTTTCATCCAAGTGCCTTTCTAAACATTATTATTATTATTATTATTATCATTATTATCATTATTATCATTATTATCATTATTATCATTATTATCATTATTATCATTATTATCATTATTATTATTATTATTATTATTATTATTATGGTATCTTTATTTTTTCCTCTGTCGTTTTCAATTACAATAACAAGCGGGTCGTGCAATACTATTGGTTACTTACGTAAACACTCCTCCGCCCCAGCCTGCCATGGCCGTGAAGATTCTAGGTCCCAGATCCCTCGCTGGATTGATAGCGTAGCCGCAGTTGAGTCCAAAGGTCGCTCCAATGATGAATACAGTCAGACCGATGAGGATAGGGGCGATGCCTTTGTGAGGGGCGTTATTGTTCTTGTCGAGAATTGCAAATATACACCCGACAAGCAAAAATGTTCCAAAAGTCTAGAAATAAACAGAGATTATAAACTGATTGGTCATTGATTGAAGACTGATCACTTGCTTAGAGGGATGCGATGGAGTGGATTTGATAGACTGCAGTGTCGGATCTAGGAATTTGTTCAGGTAGGGATGCGACCCTCAGAATCAAAGAAAGAAAACAGTATTTCGTATAGGGGGCATAAGGGGCAAACTTACTCCGGTGGGGAGGGGGTGCGTGCCCCCGGCACCCCTCCCCTGGATCCGCCCCTTGGTTGGAATGGTGTGGTTGGGTTGGGTGGATCAAGCGATCAACGCAAGGATTGAAGAATGGATGGATGGATGGATGGATGGATGGATGGATGGATGGATGAATGGATGGATGGATGGATGGATGGATGGATGGATGGATGGATGGATGGATGGATGGATGGATGGATGGATGGATGATAAGGATGGATGGATGAATGGATGGATGAATGGATGAATGGATGAATGGATGAATGGATGAATGGATGAATGGATGAATGGATGAATGGATGAATGGATGAATGGATGAATGGATGAATGGATGAATGGATGGATGAATGGATGAATGGATGGATGGATGTGATGGATAGATGGATGGGACAGGATGGGAAAGGATAGATAGATGGAACAGCGAGAGTATTACAGCTCCATTACCTGGTCTCCAAATCCACTCTTAATGGACAGATATTCCTGAGGGTAGGTGGCCCATATTCCTGCTGTAGCATTTGGGCCCGTGATTTGACGAACACCACCATCGAATGCGTCAAGAGCGTCTGTTGAATTTGAGATAAAACAAAGGCATCAAACATAATAAAAGAAGTGACTAAAATGAAAGGGTTGTCATCAAGAGAGTATGAAGTAAGAGAGCACATCTCCCATACATAGGTCTATCACTGTGATAATTATTTGAAAATCTAATTTAAGCTGCGCGTGCAGCCTGGACTGAATCAGGAATCCCATGATAAAATATTTTAGGCTGCGCGCAGACCGAAAAATAGCTGCGCGCGCAGTTAAAAATAGATTTTGAAATAATTTTCATAGGGCACGGAGTTGTGCTTTCTTACTTCATACTCTCTTGGTTGCCATCAAATAAATACGACAGTTTGTGTACCGTGCCGAGAACTGGCTACGTAGAGTCACTGTGAATGGATAGAGCAGATTTCGAACGAGTGTGATAGTCACGTCACACGGCACGGTTACGGCGCGGCACGGAATTTCAAATGTTATTGTCAATCAGGGCCCTGGTTTTCATACACGGCACGGTACTGACATGGTCACGGCAATGCGCGGTCGTCCGTGCCGTACGTTTTTCAAGTCATACGAAAACTGCTATAATCAGTAACGTAACTCGCGCGCTTTGATGAAAAAGGCAAACATTTCTAGCGTTGTGCCGTTAAGATTACTGCTTTGAAAGAATGACCGATGATGTCGCACTTTTGATGTGAATAAGCAGATTGTCTTTGCCTTGGCCGTAACCCTGTGATTTTTGCTATTCTGATTGAGTTACTATTAGAATAAGACACGCGCTTTTCTAAACACCGTGACTGTTACTCTGACTTTTAGCACATTCCCCAGACACATTACCTGGCCGTGCCATTATTTCGTCCTTTAGGGCACGCGCTTCTCTCAGCACCATGACCGTCACTGACCGAATGTTTTCATACACGGCACGTCACTGACAAGGTCACGGCAAGGCGCGGTTCGTGCGAAAACTGCTCTATCAGGTGCCATAGCTTGTGCCTTTTCCCAAGGATCGGAAAAGCACCTGTAGCTGCGCGGTGAATTTTTAAGCTCGCATAGAATATGCTTTCTAAGAAACTTTAGGTAAAATTTTAATTTCAAATTATGAGACAGAATTCAAAATTATTCATAGACCTCTCCTGTGAGAATTGGAAACCTATTATTTTGTCCTCCAAATTGAGCTGCTATCCGTTTTAATTTTTTTTAAATTTCACGAAACGGTAAAAAAGGTAGAATTTGAAATGACCACAAAGAACCCCTGCTTTATCTTGCTTTACAGTATGTTGAACTTTTCTTGCAAAAAAAAACAATCTTTAAACAGTGTTGCAAGTCACACACTACACAGCTTACGTCAAGTGTTTTTTTTAAATTTCAAAAGGTTTTTAAAAATACTTCATTTCCATAACAATGAGAAGTTAAAAATGATCTTTTTTAAAACAAATTTCACTAAAAAAATTCTATAAAGCATCTTTCCTTCTCAGGTACTAAATGCTAATCATTGTAATATCAAAAAATACAAAACTAAATACAAATTAAATTTTAGAAATTACAAAAAAATTACAAATTTTTTTTTCAAAAATTACAAATTTAGATTTATTTTCATTAAAATAAAAATTTAGAAGGCCCCCGTCTTTCTTTTACCATTTCTTGATATTATTTGAAAATTAAATTTTCCCCTCTAGTTTGCATATTTTCAAGAGCTTATGATTAGGTAAAAATGACAAAAATTCTCTTTCCTTCTTTCCTTCGGATCAATATGAAATGAAAGACAGTTTTACCTAAGTAAACACCATAGACACAAACAGATGCGAAGAAGGCCCCTAACAGCTGAGCAACCCAGTAGACAGGTACTTTGGTCCAACATAGTTTCCTAGCAACCGCAAAGGCAAGTGTGACTGCTGGATTCATATGAGCACCTGATGAAGAAGACATAGACACAACAGAGCAGATTCTTTATGTATATCATCAGAATAAGTTATCTTTACTGTCTATGTTGGTTTAATGACTATTTATTAATAATTTTTACTGGAAGTAAAAATGGCCTTGATCTTTAAGTGAAAAAAGCATAAGACTCAACTCATTCTCTGAATTCGAACTTTCTCCTGAGCATGAAATAAATAATGGATATAGCCAGGTTCTGTGATAATTTGTATGGTAAATAATTCAATTTACATCTACCCATGTACAGGATCGGATCAATTGTGCCTCCTGAGCCAGAGGCTTTCATTACTCACAGATCAATTACACAACATGCAATGTTAAATAAATTTTTTGGGGGAAGGGAAAGGAAAAAATAGATAACCCAGAGAGAAATGTGAGAACAATCACAACTCTATTTAACTCACATGATGGGAACCAGTCCAGGGAACAAACCTATAACAGAGAACACCATCCAACCTTTATCAAACCCTAATCAAAGCTGTATATACTCACCAGATATTCCCCCAGCCCAGTAACAACCAAGAGTTACTCCAATACCCCAACTGAAGTTCACTGAGAAGAAAGTTCCTTTGGTTCCATGACTCAAGACCATCTGAGCAATTGAGCCACATCCAAAAGTCTTAAAAATATAAGCATTACGATAAATCTTAAAACTTATTTTGGTCTCTCTTTATGTGATAAAAATCAAATAATCTGGAAAAGAGATCAACTTATATTATTATTCAATCCATCAACTTATGTTGCTCAATTCAAGCTCTATCTATCGTAGAAATAAACAAATTGGGCAGAACAATTCAAATAGTTGGTCCTTAAACTCTGTATATGTTAAAACTTTCAAAAAAAGTGCCTAAAATTTACATGTGGGAATTGCATATGTGGGGATCGGAGGTAATGAAATTTAAGAAGCTGGTGTAGATCGAATGATAAAAATTAAAAGAGCATCTTATTTTTCAAATAATATTGCCATTACAATTATACTTCATATACTTACGCAAAGTATAAATGTTCCCAAAAACTCGGCTATTGCCAGCCGCAGCATCTCTGGTACTTTACAACTTGGAAGACTTGCCATATTGTTTACGATTCACTCAGAAAACTAGGAAAATGGCAAAAAGATTTTTGTTAATATATATGTACCCAGCTGTACATGTATGAGTTGTACTGTACATTCTCTTCTTTACGAGATTAGAGTAATTTCAGGCAAGTACTGGATGTATACAAAAAATTGCTGCAGTGTGAATTTGAAATTGAAATCACAAAAATGGTTTGAACAATAAATGAATTCACATTCAATTTTTAATTGAAATATATGCATTTGTTAAACAATATAAGAATTTAGGAATATAACTATATACTACTAATTTTAAACCAAATAGATTATTAGTACATATAAGCTAAAAGTTGGGGTCAATGAGAAAATTTACCTGATATTAGCAAAATGTTGGAAATTAGCTTTTAAAGGTTCATCTTGAACTGGCACACTTCTAGTCCCTTAAGCCTCCAGCTATGATATGACTGACTTGGTTTTGATCAAATCATGGACAACCTAAACAAGGGGGTGGGGTGGGGTCAGGGGAGAAGTTGTTTTCCACTTTTGATAGACATCTACTAAATCTTCATTTATCATCCCCCCTCCAGTAGGTTTCCAAACCTCAGCCCCACTCCCCCTGTTTCAAGTTTGCACTTGCCTTGCAGTTCTTTTAGTAAAAGCACAGGCAACCCAAGCTCACTACATTTATAAGAGAATGTATGGGGATTTAGAATATGCTGTATTTTATTTTGAAAAACGTAAATAAAAAATTGTCGACTTATCTGTTGTGTTATTCTGTTTATTTTTGACTCTTGTATGCATTTTCAGAGAGTTTTGAGCGGTATTTGCTGAAAAAATCCATCACTACAAGATATAATGATATAATCTTAGTGACGGATTTTTTCAGCAAATACTGCTCAAAACTCGCTGAAAATGCATACAAGAGTCAAAAGTAAACAGAATAACACAACAGGTAAGTCGAAATTTTTTCATTTACGTTTTTCAAAATAAAATACAGCATATTCTAAATCCCCATTCATTCTCTTATAAATGTAGTGAGCTTGGGTTGCCTGTGGTAAAAGTTGCTTATAAAAACCAAAATTCAGACATGCTATTTCAAAACGTTTGTTTTAAAAGCGCAATTAAACGAGTAATCTTGGCAAAAGTGGGCTATTCTACTATTATACACTGTTCTATATTAATGAAATCTGAAAAATATAATTGATATGAAATATGTTGTTGATTTACCCAAATCAATGTTATCACAATGTTTAGTTGAATCGAGAAATTACCAATAAAAACAACTGAATAATATATATTCCGTGGTATTTATCACCAAAAAAGCGTCTTTAACCTTCATAATATCCTAGGATAGTAAAAACAGATGAAAAGAAATACAGTTACAAGCAAAAGTCTTAAACGACTTAAACAAATAAATTTACCTCGAACGGTTACGTAACCCGGGATACATGTTTCCAAGTTACAAATTTAAACTCGACTATTTATAAATAGAATATTTAAAAAAAGATTACCTTTTTTGTGTACAACTTTTACCAGGTTTTCAGGTGAGACTTGTGATCTTCAGAAGATATTTTGTTTACTGAATATTGTTCAACCATACGTCAAGAGAACTTCGCGCGCAAATGCTTGACAGATCACGTGATTAGTTATTTATGTTAATTATTACCATTTTAAAAAAACTGCGATAAGTTCAGAAAAAATCAAAATATTTATTTAGGAGACAGATGATTATTCATAATTTTAAAAACTAAGTGACTGATGGAAGATTCATTTACGATATTTTAGATTCATTTTACAATCATAAGATCTTCAACAGGTGGTCTAAGAGGTTTTTCTGTCTGGTCCTGTCATCTGATCAATCGCATGAACCATTTTGTGACAGCAGATCCAAGCGCCTCATTCACAAATGATGAACCCAAAAAAGAAATAAAAGTATAAAAAAAGCCCAGATTTTATTAGATTTACTCGTGCGCGCAAGACTACAGTAAATGAATACAGGGACCGCGGAGATATACAGGGGGCATGCGATCTGGGGGGGGGGGGGGGTCTGGAGAAATGCTCATACCCTTGAGGCTCTCACAAATGCAATTTCTAGTGTTTTGAGGGGCAATCGCAACATGTCAAAACAGAAAATAATTTTGGGCGGTACCTTTTATATTATTGACTCAGTGGTGATAACTCGCAATAATGTTCGCAGAATATTGAGAACTGCAGTTTGTGAAACAAATAAGTATATAGGGAACTACAATGAACTGCAAAAACGATTGATAAAGCAAAAAACATACAACTTACATTTGTGCCGTTTAGGACAAGATAAGTACCAACTGACTAGAGATTAACATAAGGGCGTATATAAAGTGTTACGGACTCCGGAGGGACAACACTAACAACAGCGAAAAATACCAAAGAATGAACTAAACAACGGGTATAGCACAGGGAGCCCACAGCCAATGATATCAGTGTTTAAAATAAAATCTATCATGCGTAAAAGCTCGTGCTCCTACACGAGCTCGGCGGCGTTTCCGGATTGGTTAAAGTTCAAGTCTGAATATATTATCAGCTGCTTACGTTCCTAGTGTAGAATATAGTGACAAGGGATGAAACTTGGCTATAGGACACTTAATACGGGACAAAAGAACACTAAACGTACCAAAAATACATGAAACAACTCATTCAGATCCAACAAATGATTCAACGAAATCTCAAGTGACGTCAGTTGCCTAAATCTTAATGCATGGTCCCGCAAAACCGCGACTTTGGACATCGCATTACCAAGAGCCTCAATTTCTAAATTTTCAGGGGGAGGGGGGGGCGTCAGCCCGGATCCCCAGATTAGCCCACCCCTCCCCTCCCCACTCAAAACTATGCTTTGCGGTCCCTGATAGAAATAGTCGAGCAATTATCGAGCAATATACAAGGAGCAAATGCCGCGGGATTGGTACTTTTCAGTACCACGAACTTGACCTATAGATGAGGCCGCTATTCGGGGATATTGTTTTGATCATGTCCCTTGATTAATCTTAATCATTTTGAAATCATTAGCAAATCCTGCAATTTGATTGGCTAAAAAGTGTCGCACTATTTTGAATCATTAATAGCATCATTTTGTCAACTAATAACTTTTGAAGCTACATATAACTGTTGAGTATTTGAATATATTGATATTTCAAAATGGATATGATTAATAGGTATTAGAACTTCGTGTCGTGCAATTTTGGGCTGAAATCACACTCGTGATTAACAAATTATAATTTTGTAATCACTCTTGCGATTTCGGCCCAAATTGAACTCCACCCAGTTCTATTACCATTATTAATCATATCCATTTTGAAATCATTAGCAAATCCTACAATCTGATTGGCTACAAAGTGTGCGATTTAAGCATTAATTACACTCTAATTAGTCACTACCAGTAATCACACGTCCCTAAAAATAGCACTTTGTTGGTTAGCCCAGTGAGCCAATCAAATCACACATTTTCGGTAGAGTTTGAAAGAAAAAACGAGCAAAATTCCAACAAAAAATAGCTTGTACATCTTACTTTGTCGGCGCTAGTTTTAAAGCCAAGGGTCTATTAATTAGGTGTAAATGAAGTCTAAATTTCTTTTCTTTGGTAATGAAGTTTATTCCTGTCATTATTTTCAATATTTGTAGTACAAGTCTAGCTTTGTACGATAGTTTCCATTTCGGTATTATTATATTTTCGCGCTCAATCTTCGGTTTTGTAAAACATATAAATGGTTTTTTAGAGATTCATAATCCAAAATCTACATTATTTTACAAAGTATTTTTTGAATTGACTACAGATTCCTTTACGCAGGGTTAACCTCGACTTTGTTTAGAATAGTCATATGTTTCAGTGAAGGTTCGCGGAATTTCAAAGTGTTTGTATTGTTGAAGCGTTGTATTCTTTACTTTACCGTTGGTATTTGTGAATGTTTTGACATTGTACTGAGGCTAAACCAGCATAAACGAATCTGTAGTCAATGAACACGTACAGCGGTATTTTATGAATTCGAAAAAGGGCTATTGCAGATCATATTCCATAGATGAAACAGGCTGTAATATCAACATAATTTACCAAGAATTTTTAATATATGAATAAATATTTTCATTGTAAAATTATATTACATTTATTATAAGAATTAATGAATATGATTTTAAGAATATTACGACTAAAGTAAGAACAATTTTCAACAATTTTAGCTCATTTTTTTAACAATGAATAATGAAATAGCTATTCTTAGTAATTAATCAAAAGATGTAGTCCAAAGTCAGTACCAGCCTCGTTACTGTGGTAGCCTCAACACCACAACATTAAACCAAGGTAAAACCGAATTGGATATTATCAACGATCTTCTGCATGATTACTCATACATCTATTTACATTTTTTTTTACATTTTTAGATTGTTTTCTTTAATTTCTTTCGTTATAATAAAACAAAATGGCCGCCATGCCTTTTCCGCTAATTTAATCCTCTGGGGAATGAATGCAAATAACTTATCTATAATTCTAACATGTTTATATCTTTTCCCCTCTTAAGACTGCTGGCTTCGGTGTTCTCAGAGATTCAGTACCATCTGAATGTCTTCGTTCAGAATTTGCATCCAATGTTTTTTCTCTTGGCAATCAAAGTCGTCATTCGTTACCATGGAAACAAGATTGACAGGTTCCTTTGAAAGTGGCGGCAATGGAAGTGGTTCTTGTCGAGAGCTCCGAATGGTTTTCTTTGAATTCCTTTTGCCGAATGAGGTTATACTAGTTGATGAAGGTTTTACGATACTTTCCAACACTATTGACCCCTTTTCACTCATCGTCATGGTTTTTGTATTGAAAATTTGACACTATAAAAAAAAACAAGAAATGGAATAAATAAAAAATGGTCACATTAAGATAGAGAGAGAGAGAGAGAGAGGGAAAGAAAGAGAGAAAGAGAGAGAGAGAGAGAGAGAGAGAGAGAGAGAGAGAGAGAGAGAGAGAGAGAGAGAGAGAGAGAGAGAGAGGCTGCCCTTAAACGTTACCGGACAAATTTTCAACCGTTCAAAACGTTGTACGCATATATTAGGAACTGTGCTATCCCGGCAATAATTCAATCGTTAGTTATGCAAATTAAAGAGACGGTTTCGAGTAAACTGGAAGCATTTTTGAACGGTTAAAAATTCGTCCGATCCTATCCCATGTAAGGCCAGCGTGAATCGACCTAAAGCATCTTTCAAACTCAATAGTCCCTTTCACAGTTCTCTGCGCCATTTTGAAAGGTAGCCGTGCCTTTCCATCGATGAGGGACACGAACGGTGACCTTGCAATGATATAGAGACCTTTTTTAACGTCTTGGACAATTGTTCACATGTCTCAATCATTGCAAGATCACCGTTCGTCTCTCTTCGATGCAAAGCCACGGCTAGCTTTCAAGGTGGGGAAGCGAACTGTGAACGGGACTATTGCAACAGATGCCGTGGCTGTTCTAAAGCAAGAAAGCTCATATTTCTTTGTACATTATATTGAAACAATTACAATCAGCCAAGACGAGTTTTGAAGGTAATTTCTAAAGAAAAGGGTACAATATCTATTCAGTTTTGTAATCAGCTCAAGTTACAATAAAAATACTCGAGTTTCTGTATTTCTGTCCTATGCTGCCGTTTGCCGGTTAAGTGAAAATAAAACCTAAAATTAAAACCATCAAAAATAACAAGGAGTAAAATAATCGCTTCAAACTATTTCCGACGGTGGTGTAAAGAATGTAGACATTATTTTGTTATTATTGATACTTACATTAAATTTTTGAATATCCGTTTATCCGAAGCAGTCACCGAGTTTGATGCTTTAGTGATGAAAGTGATGCACAATGGTTGGGACCAGTTTTCACCGCTTCCTATTACAACCTTGGCCTTGGATTAAAAGACTCGATTGAGGGGCTGTCACTTTTATATGCATCACATTATCCAATTAGAAATGTCTTAGGAATGACGTCATTTTATCTCATCCAATAAGAAATGTCTCAGGAATGACGTCTTTTTATCTCCACACCCTCCGGTTTCCCGTACCTCGCAGAGGTTTCGAGCTTTCCTAAAGACCGATGTCTTGTTTCTCAAAGACGTTATTCTAAACTAGTAATAGCTAATTCAGAATGAACTTGATTTTTGCAACCTAGTTTTTTCTCTCGAATGAAAAAGAAAACTAACTACTGGCCAGCGTTGGATCTGATAATGATTGTCCCTACCCCTCCCTTGGGAAAAAATTCTCTTAGCTACACAGTAAGATCCGGCAAACATTATGATTTGATGACACGTGATTTTCAGTCACCTTCGCAAGGCATGGTTGGTTCAGGGCGTAAGCCAGTTGAAATTCGCAAAGCCAAATCCTTGATATTCATACGAAAACACGCCTTACCATAGTAGCCATGACGCAGAAATACCCCAGAACCATAGCAACAAGGAAAGAGTCGTGCGTTTCCATAGTAACAATCTTTTTGACATAAAGAAATCGAGTATCACCAATTAATGATGACCGACTCTAATAAGGACAGAATTATTTTTATTTTTTAATTATATATCAATCAGGGTTAACTCTAATGAAATGTACTTAGCGGTGATTGCTCATATAATATTGAGTAGAATTCTCAGAACTAGTACTAGTAAGAGAATAACAACAACAAGGCGAATATGAAAATCTGCACTAGTTTCCTGAATATCGTTAACATTATATTAACTAAATATATATCCTTGGACTGCTTTTACCACCAATTTCATTGCTACGCACCCGACTTTGTTGTGCGAGTTTGTCGATTCTCTTCCGTCAATCAAACCGTTCGGAATGTTCGAGTGTTCAACTTCAAATCTAGGTCCGACAACAAATGATTTTGGATTCTAAGATGCTTTACCAGTAATCAGACTATCAAGCCTAAAAAAAAAAAAATAAAGTATCAGTATTCTTTCCTCAATTTTCCATATAGACATATTTCTTCGAGTTATCATCCAAACACTCGACTTAATAAATTCCGAACGGTTTGATTGACGGAAGAGAATCGGCAAACTCGCACAACAAAGTCGGGTGCGTAGCAATGAAATCGGCGGTAACAGAGTAAAAGGTTTGCAGATGGACAAATCATCTAGTTTCTCAGCACAAGTTGAATGAACCATGGACGCCATTGACTTTCAGAAATAAAAACTTTGAAAATAAGCAAGAGCAAGCAGAAATAGTATGCGTTTTTGGGAAGTTTCATTCAGTGCTAAAAATAGAATAGTCACTTTCACAGTTCCCTGCGCCATCTTCAAAGGTGCCTTGAGCTTGCAATGATAGAGACCTATTTTTAATACCTTGGACAATTATTCACCTGTCTCTATCATTGCAAGATCACCGTTTGTCTCGCTTCGATGCAAAGGCACACCTTTCAAGATTGTACGGGGAACTGTAAAAGAGACTATTCCAGTGACTGTATTACTTGAAGATAAATTGTCAAATTCTGAAAATTAGCATTTTAGTTTTCCCCCCCTATTTCATTCATTCTTGAACCTCTCATTAGTGATATAATAAATCATATTCGCCATGACAACAACCTTTGGCGGACACCTTTATTGTTAAATCATTAGAATTATCTTGGGAACGATTTAAAATCATCTACAGTGTAAGTATTTATAAGCACATATTTGCGCGCACTGTATCTCATATTTGTAATTCTGTTTCACTTGTTTCAGTGATAATTGTATATTGAACTAGAAGCTGCCATGGCTTAATATAAGGAAGTTATAATCGAGAATATGCACCAACAGATCACGTGATCAGTGTCCGCCATGTTGGATGCCAAATAAGGAAGTTTTAATAGAGAATATACACTAACCGGTCACGTGATAAATGGCGTCTTCAAGATTCATAATCCAAAATTTACATTATTTTACAAAGAATTTTTCGAATCCGTAAAATACTGCTGTCTTCCTTGACTACATATTCATTTACGCAGGGTTAACGTCGACTTTGTTTAGAATACTAGCCACGTGACAATTTGAAATCCTGGACACTAGCGCAGCGCCATTGAACTGCTTGAAATGGCGCTATATAAATATATTATACTATATTATTATATGTGTGTGCTTCAGTGAAGGTCCGTGGAATTTCAAAGTGTTTGTATTGTTCAAGCGTTGCATTATTTACTTTACCGTTGGTATTTGTGAATGTTTTGACATTGTACTGAGGCTAAACCAGCATAAACGAATCTGTAGTCAAAGAACACAGCGGTATTTTACGAATTCGAAAAAGGGCTATTGCAGGTCGTATTCCATAGATGAAACAGGCTGTAATATCAACATAATTTACCAAGAATTTTTAATATATGAATAAATATTTTCATTGTAAAATTATATTACATTTATAATGAGAATGAATGAATATGATTTTAAGAATATTACGACTAAAGTACGAACAATTTTCAACAATTTTAGCTCATTTTTTTAACAATGAATAATGAAATAGCTATTCTTAGTAATTAATCAAAAGATGTAGTCCAAAGTCAGTACCAGCCTCGTTACTGTGGTAGCCTCAACACCACAACCTTAAACCAAGGTAAAACCGAATTGGATAATATCAACGATCTTCTGCATGATTACTCATACATCTATTTACATTTTTTTTACATTTTTAGATTGTTTTCTTTAATTTCTTTCGTTATAATAAAACAAAATGGCCGCCATGCCTTTTCCGCTAATCTAATCCTCTGGGGAATGATTGCAAATAACGTATCTATAATTCTAACATGTTTATATCTTTTCCCCTCTGAAGACTGCTGGCTTCGGTTGTCTCAGAGATCCAGTACCATCTGAATGTCTTTGTTCAGAATTTGCATCCACTGTTTTTTCTCTTGGCAATCAAAGTCGTCATTCGTTACCATGGCAACGAGATTGACAGGTTCCTTTGAAAGTGGCGGCAATGGAAGTAGTTCTTGTCGAGAGCTCCGAATGGTTTTCTTTGAATTCCTTTTGCGGAATGAGGTCATACTAGTTGATGAAGGTTTTACGATACTTTCCAACACTATTGACCGCTTTTCACTCATCGTCATGGTTTTTGTATTGAAAATTTGACACTATAAAAAAAAACAAGAAATGGAATAAATAAAAAATGGTCACATTAAGATAGAGAGAGAGAGAGAGGGAAAGAAAGAGAGAGAGAGAGAGAGAGAGAGAGAGAGAGGCTGCCCTTAAACGTTATCGGACAAATTTTCAACCGTTCAAAACGTTGTACGCATATATTAGGAACTGTGCTATCCCGGCAATAATTCAATCGTTAGTCATGCAAATTACAGAGACGGTTCCGTGTAAACTGGAAGCATTTTTGAACGGTTAAAAATTCGTCCGATCCTATCCCATGTAAGGCCAGCGTGAATCGACCTAAAGCATCTTTTAAACTCAATAGTCCCTTTCACAGTTCTCTGCGCCATTTTGAAAGGTAGCCGTGCCTTTCCATCGATGAGGGACACGAACGGTGACCTTGCAATGATATAGAGACCTTTTTTAACGTCTTGGACAATTGTTCACATGTCTCAATCATTGCAAGATCACCGTTCGTCTCTCTTCGATGCAAAGCCACGGCTAGCTTTCAAGGTGGGGAAGCGAACTGTGAACGGGACTATTGCAACAGATGCCGTGGCTGTTCTAAAGCAAGAAAGCTCATATTTCTTTGTACATTATATTGAAACAATTACAATCAGCCAAGAGTGAGTTTTGAAGGTAATTTCTAAAGAAAAGGGTACAATATATATCCAGTTCTGTAATCAGTGACAATAAAAATACTCGAGTATCTATATTTCTGTCCTATACTGCCGTTTGCCGGGTAAGTGAAAATACAACCTAAAATTAAAACCATCAAAAATAACAAGGACTAAAATAATCGCTTCAAACTATTTCCGACGGTGGTGTAAAGAATGTAGACATTATTTTGTTATTATTGATACTTACATTAAATTTTTGAATATCCGTTTATCCGAAGCAGTCACCGAGTTTGATGCTTTAGTGATGAAAGTGATGCACAATGGTTGGGACCAGTTTTCACCGCTTTCTATTACAACCTTGGCCTTGGATTAAAAGACTCGATTGAGGGGCTGTCACTTTTATATGCATCACATTATCCAATTAGAAATGTCTTAGGAATGACGTCATTTTATCTCATCCAATAAGAAATGTCTCAGGAATGACGTCTTTTTATCTCCACACCCTCCGGTTTCCCGTACCTCGCAGAGGTTTCGAGCTTTCCTAAAGACCGATGTCTTGTTTCTCAAAGACGTTATTCTAAACTAGTAATAGCTAATTCAGAATGAACTTGATTTTTGCAACCTAGTTTTTTCTCTCGAATGAAAAAGAAAACTAACTACTGGCCAGCGTTGGATCTGATAATGATTGTCCCTACCCCTCCCTTGGGAAAAAATTCTCTTAGCTACACAGTAAGACCCGGCAAACATTATGATTTGATGACACGTGATTTTCAGTCACCTTCGCAAGGCATGGTTGGTTCAGGGCGTAAGCCAGTTGAAATTCGCAAAACCAAATCCCTGATATTCATACGAAGACACGCCTTACCATAGTAACCATGACGCAGAAATACCCCAGAACCATAGCAAAAAGGAAAGAGCCGTGCGTTTCCATAGTAACAATCTTTTTGACATAAAGAAATCGAGTATCACCAATTAATGATGACCGACTCTAATAAGGACAGAATTTTTTTATTATATATCAATCAGGGTTAACTCTAATGAAATATACTTAGCGGTGATTGCTCATATAATATTGAGTAGAATTCTCAGAACTAGTCACTAGTAAGAGAATAACAACAACAAGGCGAATATGAAAATCTGCACTAGTTTCCTGAATATCGTTAACATTATATTAACTAAATATATATCCTTGGACTGCTTTTACCACCAATTTTATTGCTACGCACCCGACTTTGTTGTGCGAGTTTGTCGATTCTCTTCCGTCAATCAAACCGTTCGGAATGTTCGAGTGTTCAACTTCAAATCTAGGTCCGACAACAAATGATTTTGGATTCTAAGATGCTTTACCAGTAATCAGACTATCAAGCCTAAAAAAAAAAAAATAAAGTATCAGTATTCTTTCCTCAATTTTCCATATAGACATATTTCTTCGAGTTATCATCCAAACACTCGACTTAATAAATTCCGAACGGTTTGATTGACGGAAGAGAATCGGCAAACTCGCACAACAAAGTCGGGTGCGTAGCAATGAAATCGGCGGTAACAGAGTAAAAGGTTTGCAGATGGCCAAATCATCTAGTTTCTCAGCACAAGTTGAATGAACCATGGACGCCATTGACTTTCAGAAATAAAAACTTTGAAAATAAGCAAGAGCAAGCAGAAATATGCGTTTTTGGGAAGTTTCATTCAGTGCTAAAAATAGAATAGTCACTTTCACAGTTCCCTGCGCCATCTTCAAAGGTGCCTTGAGCTTGCAATGATAGAGACCTATTTTTAATACCTTGGACAATTATCACCTGTCTCTATCATTGCAAGATCACCGTTTGTCTCGCTTCGATGCAAAGGCACACCTTTCAAGATTGTACGGGGAACTGTAAAAGAGACTATTCAAGTGACTGTATTACTTGAAGATAAATTGTCAAATTCTGAAAATTAGCATTTTAGTTTTTCCCCCTTATTTCATTCATTCTTGAACCTCTCATTAGTGATATAATAAATCATATTCGCCATGACAACAACCTTTGGCGGACACCTTTATTGTTAAATCATTAGAATTATCTTGGGAACGATTTAAAATCATCTACAGTGTAAGTATTTATAAGCACATATTTGCGTGCACTGTATCTCATATTTGTAATTCTGTTTCACTGGTTTCATTAAATTAAATCTTAACATTTTAATACTCGAGATAACAGTGATAATTGTATATTGTATATTGAACTAGAAGCTGCCATGGCTTAATGTAAGCAAGTTATAATCGAAAATATGCACCAACAGATCACGTGATCAGTGTCCGCCATGTTGGATGCCAAATAAGGAAGTTTCAATAGAGAATATGCACCAACCGTTCACGTAATCAGTTTCCGCCATGTTGGATGCCAAATAACGAAGTTTCAATAGAGAATATGCACCAACCGGTCACGTGATCAGTTTCCGTCATGTTGGATGCCAAATAAGGAAGTTTCAAGAGAGAATATGCAACAAACAACCGGTCACGTGATCTGTGTCCGCCATGTTGGATGCCAAATAAGGAAGTTTCAATAGAGAATATGCACCAACCGGTCACGTGATCAGTTTCCGCCATGTTGGATGCCAAATAAGGAAGTTTCAATAGAAAGTATGCACCAACCGGTCACGTGATCAGTGTTTTTGTTCGTTACGTTTGAAGATATCATTTGCAGCGCTAGCTTTCGTAGTTAACCGCACACACACACACACACAAAGCAACTTAGATATTTCGTTGTTAATTATGTACTAAACAGAATATATATTACATGAACACGTAGTCTCGAGCTCTCCTACGCATCCGCCAGTAGTGTCGTCACGCAACGTTCTCTCTCTTCTGAGTAGGTATAGCTACTAAGGGGAGAGAGAGCGTCGCGTGACGAACGACACTAATAGCGGCTGCGTAGGAGACTAATGGTCACGCGGAGATACAAATTTTATAACTTCTAGTGTCGAAAAAATTAAAACTCTCACATGTGAGCACAGCAGACGAGTGATAAATCTTTCCCACATTCGTCCCTCCGCACTCCCGTCTCTATTTCAGCACAGGCAGCCCAAGCTAATATACAGTCCAGGGTCGAAAATATCGTACAATTTATTTTTGATAAACTTCAACTAACCTTTGTCTGTAGTTGTTTTGATAGTATGTAGAACCTTTCTAACTAGTTTTTAGCCGTTTTAAAGAATTTTTCTATATTTCCCTCAACAGTAATGATATAGGCTCAGCTTATAGGATCAGATATCCAGCCGTCAGTCAGGTTGGTTTCGTACGCGCCCACGATACTCTAAGAAAAATATTAGAAAAAGTCACTAATACAGGCGGAGGAAAAATGGTTACTTGAAACAGCTAAAAACCAGCCAGAAAGGTTAGTTCAAGTTTATTACAAAAGAATTTTATGATATTTTCGACCAATACATTCACTGTATATAAGCTTACAAGACAATAGACCATTTCACGGTTGTCGTCGATCAACCTCAGCCTCGATAGTGTGTAATACATTCTTTAGAATTTGACTACAGCTCACGGTAATTTAAGGAATGTACACATCAAACAACAGACCATTTTCGAAATGCACGAAAATATCTATTGAAACACTTAAAACTTCCACGGACTCAAATTCTAAAGAATAAATTACACGCTATATCGAGGCTGAGGTTGATCGACGAGAACCGTGAAATGGTCTATTGCTTGGGCTCCCTGTGTTTTGAGTTTATATTGCGCTCTCTACTTCAGTACGACCCTTTTTGCCTTTAGTTTCAGACTCAGGAATCAAACAGGGATCTTCTTCATTATTCCTTGAGCCAGATTCCTCGGCCTCTTCACCCTGATCTTCCTTGATGGGATGATGCAGCTCAACCAAGAAGATGTACAGCCCCGCGCCCAGTACCCCGCCAAGAGAACAGGCAACACAGGGAACCCACCACCAATGATTTCCAGCCCTGAAGTTGAAACACGCAGTCATGATATTAGACGGATAATCATTAAGAATTGCGTTTCCCCCACAAACGGCAGACATAGCCAAGTTTTCATCGGTTCCCTGCATTTTACTTTGTAAACCTTGCCACCAACGAAAAATATTATTACATTTATCTACCTAACCTAACAAAAAAGATTCTATACTATGGGCAATATAATCAATAAGCAAGTTCTAAATGATGAAATGTTACTACTACGCGAGTATATCAAAAGGGGTAGCACAGGGAGCCCAATTTAGATAAAAGTGAAAGGTGAAAATAAAATCGGAAAAAAATCGCGTTTAATAAGTTTATTTATTCCAGGTCAAATTATATTGACACAAATCCACACGTAGGATATCATAGGGAAATTATAATGGAAAACAAAGACGCGCGCGAAAAAAAATGTTCTAGTGCATTTTTTTACTGATTTTTTTTGCTCGTTCGTATTATAGAGGACATTATCTTGACCACGAATTAAAAAAATTAATTAAATGCGATTTTTTTCCGATTTTATTTTCACCTTTTACTTTTATCTAAATTGGGCTCCCTGTGGGGGTAGCTACCGAATTCATAGAGCCGGATTCCCAGAGTCTCAAGCATTTCATCAAGCATGCGCAGTAAGAACGAAAAGGCTTTGGGGTCGAGGGTGTGAACCAGTTCCAGGACTGGTTACCGTCAGGGCCGATTTACACGGTATAATTTTTGCTTACAACTGTCGCATGCAATCTGCTTACGGCATGCTTAGAACAGGAATTGCGTCGTGTAAATCAACCCTATAATTTACAACAGTTGTGAGCAAGTTGTAGGGTTTATTCACACAAAGTAATTCGTGTGGCGTAAGGAGATTGCATGCATGACACAATTGTAGGTACAACAATAATGATCTTATTAATATCAATAGTATAAATCTTATTAATTAATATTAATAAGATTGAAAAATGCAAGTTAACATTAATATTTTAATATTAAAATATTAGTATTGGATTAATATTAATTAATACTAATATTAAATTATTTATAAAAAACAATAGGATTATTTCTACTCACGTAAACACTTCAGATCCCCAGCCCGCCATAGCTGTAAAGATCCTCGGTCCCAGATCTCTCGCAGGGTTGATTGCGTACCCGCAGTTGAAGCCGAATGTAGCACCAATAACGAACACAACAAGGCCGATGAGGACCGGGGCAATTGTCTTGTGTGGACCGACGTTGAACTTGTCAACAATGGCAAAGACACAACCAACAAGAAGTGCGGTGCCAAATAACTTTATAAACAAAAAATCAAGGGCGAAAAGTTTAGGCGTAATTTTTTTCATGTCATTTGGATTTTTCACTGAACATTTTATCCGACCCCGAAACAATCTCTGAGCTGATCTAAGTCAGGGCATGGAGAACTCAACGCTCAACGATAGAACCTTGAAACAACCTCTGGGCTGATTAAAGTGGGGAAAATGGCTAACTCACAGATCAGTCATACCTGATCAGCAAACCCGTTTCCAGTGGTCAGGAAATCCTGGGGATAGGTGGCAAATATCCCTGCTGTTGCAAGTGGTCCAGTTACTTGTCGAACACCACCATCGAAATGATTAAGCGCGTCTGAAAAATGAAATTAGAGATGCTCAGTACATCCAATCCCGACTGCTGCTGCTGCTGCTGCTACTGCTACTGCTGCTACTGTCCTTTACCGTAGTAAACGCCATAGACACAAGCAGAAGCCACAAATGCCCCAAACATCTGGGACAAACAGTAAACTGGGACCTTCTTCCACGGCAACCTGCCACTAACGGCGAATGCAAGAGTTACAGCAGGATTCATGTGGGCACCTGTGAAAACAGCAACCAGGATGTCAGGCAGTTATTCAGCTTCACGATAGCCATATTTGGAAGGCAAAACAACAGAATTTTGATGTTCTTGGGGAATGAAATTTCTTGTCGTGCAAAAACCCTGCATTGTACCAAACGCTCATTAGCAATAGTCCCCTTCACTGTTCCCTGCGCCATCTTGAAAGGTAGTCGTGCCTTGGCATCGTCAGCGCGCACTTCCTATTGCGTCATTCCTATCCAAGATAATGGTAATTTTATAAAAAAAATTCGTGCTTTGCCAACCCCCACGTGCTTTATAACTGCACACATCACGAGCACGCACCTACTTAACCTCAATAAGGCTAGGCATACCTGACACACCGCCTGCCCAGTAGCATCCCATTGTAACGCCAACACCCCAGCCGAAATTGATGGAGAAAAATGTACCCTTTTCTTGCCTGCTGAGTAGGGACTGGGCAACAGAACCGTCACCAAATACCTTTCAACACAAAAGAGCAACATCATCAGAAAATGAGAAGCAGGGACCGTGGAGCATAGTTTAAAGGGGGGGACTAATCTGGGGGGTCCGGAGAATGGCCTGACCCCCCTGAAAATTTAGAAATTGAGGATCTTTGAAATGCAAATTTCCAGTGCCGCGGTTTTGAGGGGCAACTGCAACATATTTATATTGCATTAAAGTCATATCAAAGTTTTAGGAATTCATAACTGAAAATCATTTTTGGCTTGAAAACTTGGGGGGGGGGGGGAGGGACTTACGAGTAAAATAAAAGTTGCAATGAATTCTGCGAGTGCTTCACGCGCCAGAGGCGGTAGCCTTCCTCGGATCCGGCCCAAATCCATCTTTAAAAACGTGATGCGTGACATCAGCTTATGTGACAAATTGATCCTAAAAAGACCAACAGCAAACTTCAAATATTAGTATAAGGTTTGTTGTAGAACAGATGTGTATTATTGACATGCATGACATACACGTCAAGGACAAATGTGTGTGACATCGAATGTAACATGAACATGTTAAACTTGTGTGACATAAGTATGTGTGAAAGAGGTTACGTCAAAACCTTGTGTTTCATAAGCATGTGTGACATAAGAGTGTGTGACATCGAATGTGACATCAACATGTTAAACTTGTGTGACATAAGCATGTGTGAATGAGGATACGTCTCAACCTTGTGTTTCATAAGCATGTGTGACATAAGAGTGTGTGACATCGAATGTGACATCAACATGTTAAACTTGTGTGACATAAGCATGTGTGAATGAGGATACGTCACAACCTTGTGTTTCATAAGCATGTGTGAAACAAGAGTGTGTGACATCGAATGTGACATTAACATGCTAAACTTGTGTGACATAAGCATCTGTGAAAGAGGATACGTCACAACCTTGTGTTTCATAAGCATGTGTGACATAAGAGTGTGTGACATCGAATGTGACATCAACATGTTAAATTTGTGTGACATAAGCATGTGTGAATGAGGATACGTCACAACCTTGTGTTTCATAAGCATGTGTGACATAAGAGTGTGTGACATCGAATGTGACATCAACATGTTAAATTTGTGTGACATAAGTATGTGTGAATGAAGATACGTCACAACTCTCTTGTGTTTCATAAGCATGTGTGACATAAGAGTGTGTGACATGAAAATGTGTTACATGTGTGACACAACTAATGTATGATGTGAAATCGTATGAAGTAAGCATTTTCATCCAGTTATCCTTTAAAAAAACAAACTGCGAATAAATTTCGCGCAATCATTTCGGGAAATAATTTCGTAAAACAACTTACAAGATTCCTTAATTAGATATATCGAGTAAATGTTTTAATTACGATTCTTACCGCGAGAAAAGATCGCAAGCTTGCGCACAATTCCCGAACGTTTTCCGAATGGAGTCCGATAGCCTTCCGAACGAGGGAGTGCCGTTTGTGAGTCAAAAAGTCACAAATCATAAAATCAGCAAGAGATCCATTAGATGTTATCGCGATAATTACGTACGCTGAAATCAACCCTGACCTACTTCCCAGACAACAACATCATTAGCATTACGGTGTATATGTCTCGATAAGCATCACGAAAATTTGATTCGACCACTTTACAATCACCAAAAAATCCTAAAACATTACTAATTCTCCATTGATATTCTTCACAGTTTAAAATTAAGGATTCTGTCTTGAAGTAAGTTGAAAATGAAAGGTGTTTTATGCACGACAAGTTGTAAATTAACGCCCGTCAATCTGTTCTCGTAATGTTTTGAAGTAGTCTTTTTTGTGAGAAGTATAGGGCGTATTCAAATTCGTTTAGAAAAGAAAAGACTCGCTAAGACATCCCGGATATACTCGTTAAAGTAAATTGGAAATGACAATTTGATTTTTTCCTTCTCTAACTTTGAATACTATAACTCGTGTCAAACATATTGGTTTCTGCATGGTTCCTGGAAATGTCATTTTGATGAATGTCTATTTGATACGATGAACGCAGTGAATCTATTGGCAATGCAACAGCTCGGAACAATATCTATCTTCGCTTTTCTTCGAAAAGCGCTTTTATGTCTATGCTACATCGAGTTGCGATTGCTCATGTTCTCTCGGGCGCAGTCATAATGCCTAGCAGGTGAAAAACATCTTTGATGCATAAGAAAATTAAAGCGATGCTCGCTCTGACATAAGATCTGAGTAATAACATAAGACCGTAGAATATCTTCGGGTTATGACGGATTCCAATACACCCTGCAGGACACGAAGTAAAGCTTTTCCAATAAATAGATGGAATAACACGGCTTAAATCGAGAGAAAAAAAAGATATTATAAGCAAAAACACTATTCATTACCTACACCCGTAGACTTGGAAAATCTTTCCGAAATTCAAAACGACAGCCTGTCCAAGCGAAAAAATAAATACTACAACCCGAAACGACTTACCTTGAGCGCTTGAGTAGTGAATAAGCAGTTTTATTCCTATTCGAGGTTAGGTGTACTGGTGAATTGAGACCTTACCGCGAAATTTTAAAGACTGAGTTGCTCTGCTACCGAACAATTGGGCGAAACCTTTGCGGATAATTCCCTTAGCTGTATTTTTACATACATACATAAATTACTACCACACTACAAATCACTATTGACCTCGTAGCCCTGACAAGTATACTGTTTCACATGCCTAGGATTTTAAGCCTATTCATACGCTACTGGCTACCAGCTACGAAATCGTTTTTAGTCTAAAAATTATGTGAAAAAATAATGATATTTTTATGATAATTTTCTTAGTATACTAATAGATCCAGAATCCGAGATTGTTTTGTTAATGTTTAATCAAATTTCCTGAAGTGTATTTATCCTTTCTGGGCAAGCCACTAAACCCTAGTAAGCCACTAAACACAGACCAGAACCTGCCAAAATCATACTTGTACGACAGCTGTCAATCACGTTATTATAATTCAGCCAATCAGGAAGTTTATCGTGAGGAAAATTAACCAAAGGTTGAAGGGGAATTTCAAATATCCATCAGTCTTCGAATAATGAGTTTTGGCTTGTTTGCTGTTGATATGTATATTTTGCACGGTTTATGTTTCATCTCAGTCGGGTCTACGTTTTTTTCTCTGTTGAGAATAAAATTTGTCCAGATGGTGAACTGAGGTTAAAACCAGCCCAAAAACCCGTTCTTTTCATTCTCATTCCTCACCGCTGCAGTCACCAGTGAAACCATCAAAGCCAGAACAAGCGATGATAGTTTTTTTTTTGTGTTTTTCTGGAACTAGATTTCTTTATTTCGCGATATTTTAAACCCCGATTTTTCTTCGCCACAATAAAGAGGAATTCATATTCAACCAGTGTGGAGAAATCTCATAAGGATTATTGGGTGTATCCGGCTCCTTTTTCCCCCTCTTAATCGAGAATTCTTGGCTACGAAGTACAGCCTAGGGCCTCATTTTGGCCACGTTCAAGATATTGAAATTCTAGCACGATACACTAGGCTCTCCAGAATAAATTGTACAAGATTGCATTAAACCTCAAAAGGATCAGTAGATGTAGTGCCCGAATGTAGATTTAATTATAATGTTGTTGAGTAGAGAACTTACTAGCATTTCTACCAAAATTTTCTTATTATTGTCAAAGGTAGAAACGTCGTGTATGGTACATTATTTTATTCCTACCAATAAATGTATTTGGTGATCCACGTGTTTGTACCATACATGAAGTACCATAAGACTATAAAAACCTCGCAAATCAAGTCTGATTTTTAAGATATCTAAAGTGGCCTTCGAAATTGATAAGAATTAATTTATCTTCAAAATCTTAGTTAACAAGATTTTTTTTAGACTTCCGCGATTAAGAGTACAAAGATAACCCGCCTCGTCTCATCTTATTGTTATAAATAGAAAACGTTTTTTCATAATTCATGAACCCCAGGGGTCTGAATATATATTAAATTTTTACGGAAAAACTGATCAGAAGCGTGTTGAGTGCGTTTTTGTTTGCTTCGTATACTAAATATGCTTTATACAGCTATTTCAAAAAACGTTGAATACTGAATACTGCATACTGAATACTGCATACTGAAGACTGCATACTGAAGACTGCATACTGAATACTGCATTCCAAGACCAAACAGCATTTTGGGTCTGATGAATTTTAAAAATAAAAAGTAAATATACAGCGATTTGCTTTCTTTATGTAGCTAGAATATTGTTTCGGATGGAATGCACTAAAAATAAAAGAATAAATTATTTTTTATTTTACTTTAGACAATATTACATGACCCAAAATGCATTTCGGTCTTGGAATGCACTATTCAGTATTCAGTATTCAACGTTTTTTGAAATAGCTGTATAGAAAGATAGAATATATATAGATAGATAGAAATTTTATTTACCGTGGCACACGACAGTATACTATAAACAACTGATAACCTAGCTAGTGGCTCTGATAACCTGTAGTGGCTTCCTGCTTTGCAGGAAGATGTGACGCTGCGCATAAGTCCGATCCAATGCAGAGTCAAGGCTCTGTACTTGGATTGAAAAGAAGTCAAAATGCTCGGTAATTGAATTAGATTGGAGCCAAGATGTCCTCCTATTTTCAGTTATTTTTACTGTTGCGTTGCAATATGCCCACCACCAATTCACCGCCTATTTCTTTTGAAATATTTATGTAATTACCAGAGTGTTTTTAGCAGTTTGAGAAAAGGTAGAAAGGTTGGGGAAGCAAAAATATTTGTGTAGTGCAACTGATCAATGAGCGGTTGAAAATTGAATTGCGGCTTTCAATGTCAGAAATAACTGAAATGTTATGAAAATGTGACAAAGGGGAAAGGATGGAGAACAGTGGCGTAGCGAGGGGTGGCGGTCGCCCCTCCCCCTAAAATTTTCGGATCGAGACTTTTTTCTTTGATGTATGTCAATGCCACTGGCGTACGGAGGGGGAGGATTTTTTATTAATTTGTTTTATCCTAGGCGCCTTCCCCAGATCGAAAGAAAGAAAGAAAGATAAGGAGAAAAAGGAAGGAAAGGAAGAAAAAAAACAATAATAGTACGATATCAAATAATTTTCAAGCCAACTGATAGCAAAACATTAGCTTGGTACCTTTTCTTCAGGCAGCACAACTCTTCAATTGTGAAAATTCTATCAAGGCTGTAAACAGCTGCCGCAAATGTAAATTCAAACTCAAATGCAAATTGAAGTTAAACAAAAATATAAAGTAGTTATAATTAAAATGCTTCCAAATCAACACTTCAGTAGAATCAAGGAATAAATACCGCAAATTAATATGATTTTGTACAAACCGCTGTTATTACTCTTATCAATATTTCAGTCAAAATTCCCTCATAATCGCAGAGACGTCGGAGAGTTTTTGAAGTGGGGTGGGGGTGGGGGTTCGATTGCGCCACAAGTAACCCACTGTAAAAATTTAAATTTAAATTTTGCTTCGGATGACAAACATGAGTTTTTCGTAGTTCAGTTCCAAAAACATTCTAAGGTAAAAGTAGGATTGGCTCTGCCTTCCTGTCACAGTGGAATTGTTTTACGAATTAATTGTTTTTGCCTAGTGTCCTTAAAGATGTTTTTTTTTTTTAATTTAGTTTTCTTTTTTTTTTTCTTTTTTTTTTCCTCCTTCCTTCTTTATTTTACATGTAAAAATAAATAAATAAAATCTTAAGGATGTTTACAGACGTTCAGCTTCGGCCGAGCATAATTATAGTTTCAATTTTATATTTTAGGAATTTTGCATTGATTTTACGTGTAATCTTTTTAAAGAAAGCTTGAAGTAATCACCTCTTGCCCAGCAAAATGCCCTAAAAAAAGTTCTCTTGTCCTCTAGGGCCAGTTTAGTCAAGAGTTAGTCAGATCTAGCTTTGTAGCCAGCATGCAGTAATGGCGTACCCTGGCTCCATCGATTAACACTAACTATTCACCATAAGACAACTTGACAAGAGATTAACCGCATGACGTAATATCTAAACTACCACAATCCAACCACAATCCTTTTCAAAATCTCTCTTCATATTCGAATGTTAAAACTCTTCGAGAATACCAAAACAATATTGAAGTGTAGGTACAAAACTTCATTATGCTTGAGGCCTATTCAGAAGATGGACATGAAAAGAAAAATAAACGACACTCTCTCTACATTATCCGACATCTCTGTTTTGTTTTTCCCCCTGGACGCCCCATAATGCCTTACGATTCAAGATGGCCGCCGTATCGTCGAAGTAGTCTTTTGAACAGTTTTGGATCAGCATAGACTTAGTTTACGGAGATTTAGTTGGTTATATGTCATTCCATGCCTAGAAATCGTGTTACTAGTAAACCTATGGATAGAGCAGCACTAGTTTCCACCAAAGCTTCACCCGTTTTCATAAATATTTAAGCCAAAAATACAAAGAAACTTGCCACAATTTAAGGTCTGGCTTCTGTAAAATTTATTTACATCACGTCTTCGGAAACTGTTCGGAGCGTTTTTAAATACGAAAATTTATGAAGGAAATGCGTGATTTATCTAGAGGAAAGCCATTGCCGATATCTTTGGGTAGATATGTTTATCTTATTAGTTTGCCCCCCCCCCCCCCTCCTTCTGATACACCATTTGAAATCTCTAAATTGAAACAAAATATCTAGCATTCTTTTCTATTTCCGAGACTGTTTGACAAACAAGGTGCATTCTGGACTAGCTTGAGTGCATAGAACGCTATATAAGACATGATGACGAAGAAGTCTGTACCCAAGCTAGACCACGATGCATCAAGTTTACCATCTCAAGGTGGGCTTATATGAATGTAAAAATGTTTGTACCCAAGCTAGACCAGAGTGCATTTTGATACCAACTCAGAAAGGGCTTATGTGAAAATAAAAATCCCTTGCACCCAAGCTAGACAAGAATGCATCACATTTGCTTCTAGTCTATGGGCTCTTTGGTTTCGTTCTTCTAGAAAATATAAGGCTGCATGGTGTTGAACTTTACTAAAAAAAACAAATACCACCCCCCCCCCCCTCCCCAAATTAATCCTCAAATCTACCTAATCTAAACTTAGTTATCAACTGTTTTTCCCTTTACGAGCTCTCTTAGCAGGTCTAATAAAAGGATTGTCTGTGACATCAGAGACAGTAACAGACTTGTCAGCCTTCGAATTGTCACTTTTGTCATCACTGTTTTTATCAAAATTTTCGTTTTCTTCACAGCCAGTAATGGCAAGAAGATACGGTAGAGGTGGAGGAGGGTCCATTATTACTGAAAAGAAATGTTAAGAAAATGAGTAGTTAGTTAAATGTTTATCGCAGGGGAATGGGCTTGGAGTGACAATTGCGTATGGCCCAAAAAAAATTCCTTTTATTTTTGGGGGCTTTTAGTTGTTGGAGAAAAAGCTGGGATTCTTCATTTGCTTTTTTTAGTCCAAGTTGGTAAGGGGCACTAAAATTCGCAGCTTTTTAAATGAAGGTATATATTGATTACTTGTTGCCATTTAGTTCATTAAGCAGTTATCTTGTCTGTCGCTTTAAATCGCTTTATGCATTTCTTTTTTGAGATATTTATGTAATTTAAAAAAAAGTTAGTCTGAAAATAATTAGCCTTACGGTTTCTTTGAATTCTTTGAATTTTTAAATGTTATTATTTGCTGTTATTTATGTAAATATTTCTCTTCTTTCGTACTATTATACTATTATGTAAATTATTGTAAATTATCGTAAATTATCGTAAATTCATATGGTAGATAATAAATTGATTGATTGGTAAGGTTATACTGTTGCAAAAAGATTATATAAGTAAAGGTTTGGAAGTACATAGTTTAAAATTAAAGACATTGCGACGTTTAGGTCTCAATCGGACACCATTACAGACACCAATGACCTTATGAACACACGCTTGATAATGGTGTTCAGTCGACACTGGAACGTTGCTCTGTCTTTAATCTTAATTTTCATTGAAAATATTATAACGTGAACAATTTCTCTCCCCTCATAAATAACAAAGGAAAGGGAAAATGAAAGGGAAAGAATGATGAGGGAAGGAAGGGGAAACGAAAGGTCAGAAAGGGAAAGAAATAAAAGGAAATAAAAGGAAGGAATAAATGAAAAATGAAAAATGATCAGAAATGAAAAATGTAATTTCTACATACTCAGTCATTTCCATACATCACTCAAGGCTGGCACACACTAGGCATCAAGCCGCTGCAACACGACGCAGGGACACGTTGCTGCGGCAATTCCCTCGTGTGTATTGTGGAATTTCTGTGAAAAATCTTGTCTCCGCGACAGAATTTTGTCCCTGCTACATGTCACACGATTTCAAACTGGTTTAAATTCATTGTCATATAATGTGTACACATGGGGGGTATTGTCCCTGCGTCATATTGCAGCGACTTGACACCTAGTGTGTGCCGGCCTTCATTCTTTTAAAAAGTTAAAATAAAAGAATCTTACATAAACATGCAGGATCATTTTCAAGACCAGGACAGACTGCTGCCTTTTGATCTGCTGTCTTTGCAAGAAATCTAAAACAGAAATAGAGTTTTTATGAAAAAAATTGGTAGTTCTCTCTAGGTCTCTCTAGACCAAAACACTGTTTTCCCATGACATTCCCTTGAGTAATATTTCTATTATTAAATAATAAATAGTAAATTTTACCAGTAATACTAGAGAAGGTATTCTCAAGGGAATGACAAATAAACTAAAATGGGAAAAGAGAATTGAAAAGGTTTTCTTGATTTGAGGTTTTTTTTCTCTGGATTCTCCAGTGATTCTCCATCCTACCTCTGCAAAACCTAGCCACTAAATTTCAATTCAATCAGTGAGTTAGCAATACCCTTAGATCATACCTTAGATCATCCCAGAGGTTGTTTTCAGGGTTCAATCTGTGAGTTAGCTGTCCCCTGACTTAGATCAGCCCAGAGGTTGTTTCAGGGTTCAATCTGTGAGTTAGCCGTGCCCTGACTTTGATCAGCCCAGAGGTCTTTCAAGGTTCAATCTGTGAGTTAGCCGTGCCCTGACTTTGATCAGCTCAGAGGTTGTTTCAGGGTTCGATCTGTGAGTTAGCCGTGCCCTGACTTAGATCAGCTCAGAGGTTGTTTCAGGGTTCAATCTGTGAGTTAGTCATGCCCTGACTTAGATCAGCCCAGAGGTTGTTTCAGGGTTCAATCTGTGAGTTAGTCATGCCCTGACTTAGATCAGCCCAGAGGTTGTTTCAGGGTTTGATTTGTGAGTTAGGCACACCCTGACTTACGTACATCAGACCAGAGGTTGTTTCAGGTTATCAATAAAATTTGATGAAATACAGTACTGTGTAGATTAGATTTGTGTCATACTTAGCTAATCCTTGTTCTATTTCTTTGCGTTGACTGGCGTATCTTTCCCTTACAGATTTATATTCTTCACTTGTTTGTCGAACAGTCTTTAGAAAGATAATAAAAGCTCATCAATCTATGTACACTACAATTGGGGGATCACCTTATGTACACAGGGGAGGGGAAGGGGAGATTCACCAAGATGAAGATGGTGATGGGTGGATTACTACAGGTTACTATTGGGGAGGGGGAGGTGGGATTTTGCCACACTTGTAGGAAGAGGTTGGGTGATCAATGACCACACACACCAAACCTAGGGAGGTATAGACTTTTTTCAAAAAAGGTGGTCACAACTTTAAATTAGTTAAAATTCAACTGTGTGAAATAACAATACCAGCACTAGAAAGAGCACCTTTATTTTACTGTAGTAACCCTACGAAAATCCACTATGAAGGAGTTTATGTTGGCTGCACAAACGTTTTTGAAAAATCAACAAATTTACAGACATTTACATGTATATGGCTGTGGGCATAGCATATATCCCTAACCATACAAATGTATGTAAATTTGTCCATTTTGGAAAAAAGTTTTCTCCACTGATTTAACATTAGTTGGTGTGATGTCATAAAACATAAATATAGATGTACAGTACACTGTAGATGTAGATGAACACCTGACAAAATGAATCCTTGTAGGGTTACTAAAGTAAAGGTGCTCTTTCTAGTGCTGGTATTTGTTTATAATTTTAACTTGTTTGAATTTTTGGCCACCATTTTTTAAAAAGGCCTATAAAGGAGATTATCATACTTTAAAAGCTCTACAGAGGGATTTGGGGAGATTACAACACAAGGTCCAACTGAAGATGATGAATTATAAACCCTGATTGGCTCTAGCATCACTCTGGTTAATGATTGGTTGATTGTGTAAGAATGATCCATATCATGTACCAGAATAAAGATAAATAAAAAAGTTCAAATTTATTCAAACTTACTGGTGTCTTGACGTAAGAGTGTGGATCAGGAAATGCTGGTAAATGTGGAGGAATGTATGAAGGACGAGGTTGTTTTTGACCAGCTTCTAATGCTTTTGGGGTTGGTGTTACTCTTGACTTTAAAGCTGAAACAATTACAAAAATATTGTGTAATTATTTCGTAGATATAGTGTTTATAAAGTACTTGCCTCTCACCCATGTGACCTTGGTTTAATAGACCCCTTGCAGCACGTCGGAATGCAGCTCAATTTGGAGAGAAAAACAATAGGTTCCAATTCTCAGGAAATTTAAATTCTTTTGTTTTGCCCTCCAAATTGAGCTGCATTCCAACGTGCTCCAAAGAGTCTATTTAACTAGGTTCATTGTCAGTGAGTGGAGATGCTTGTTAGTTCTCTCCTGTGTTTCAAGAGTTTTTCTCCAGTTTTCCTCCCTCTACATACAGATAATTAGCCGCTCATATTGCTCATATTAACACCCTACGATAACCGATATCAGAGTTACACTTCAATGCCTTCAAACAACTCTTTCAAGTCGAGGCATTTGGGTCAACAATATAGTAAATGTGTAGAAACTAACCCAAAAGCCACAACTTAAAACAATTGCCCTATTTCACTATGACATCACAGCATCACTGTGACGTCATAGTGAAATAGAGCAAACGTTTTAAGGCAATGGAGAATGTGTAACTCTGATATGTGTTATTATATTCAATTGCAGAAGTTTTCAAGCGTCTGCTTACTTACGATTTGATAAATGGAGCCTATGATGTCTTTTAGCATAAGTAGGAATAGAATCAAGATCCGCCCCTAAACACATCAAAACAGTATAACAGTCAGAGTTTTATGATAATTTTGACAGGATAATATATGGCCAATAACTATGGCCTGTTACAGGGTATGACCCCAATCACGAGTACCACTAAGCATAAATAGGAACAGAATCAAGATCAGCCCCTAAACACATAAAAACAGTAAAACATTCAGAGTTTTATGATAAGATAATAAATATATGGCCAATAACTATGGCCTGTTACAGGGTATGACCTCAATCTTGAGTACCACAAAGCTAATTAGCTTTGTGGTACTCAAGATTGAGGTCATACCCTGTAGGAACAGAATCATTTTAACATTTTAACAAAAACAGTTAATAAATGATGTCAAATTCCAAACAAAGGCATTTTCTTTTCCAGAGCATTTCTTTTGGCTTTTATTAAGAAACAAAGTTCATTGACTCTTTTTGTTCTAGAACCTGCTTTTCCCTGGTTTTAGTTTAAACAATTTCCTAGTATAAAAAAATCCAACCCATACCATGGGTGGCATCGAACTTCTTACCCACCTTGCCTTAGGAAACCCTGAAATGATTCAAGCCCCCTGGCACAAGGAATTCCATACCTGTTTAACCCCCCCCCCCCCCTCCCCTCTGGGATTCTATATCAATATATATTCTCTTAATAGCTTTCTAGACAAAGAAATAATTGCCATTTTTGTGCAAGACGAACTGGATATTTTCTGAAACTACCTATTGAATTAGCCAATCACAAAAAGTGGCTGTTGGATTGGCATTTTTCATTCGTTCCTTGTCAGGGAGCTCAAAAGAAAAGTGTGATCTGAGACATGAATAAGGCATGTCCTGACTTTGATAAACTGTATGTTTTTATCAGAGTTTTTTGATAATTTTGACAGGACAATCTATGGACAATAACTATGGTCTGTCATGACCCCAATCAGGAGTACCACTAAGATCCATCATACAGCTGTAGCTGCTTATTTCTAGATTTAGTAGCGTAAAGCAAATAGGAGTACATCAATACCCCTACTAGATATACTGTAGGCTATAGTTCCCTTTGACATGACGTCAAAGCATCTCAACTTGAAGGACAGAACAAAACTGAATTGGAACCTAATGTTTTGTCTTCCAAATTGAGCTGCATATTTCTGACATGCTGAAGGGGTCTATTAATCTGTCGCAGGTCCCCCTACCCCCTGCCAGCATTTTCAAACTACTGTACCCCCAACAACTTTGGGGTACCCATTTTTACATCTGGGTAAAGAGATTGACTGTGTCAGTTATTTCAGTTGAGCGAGAACAAATTATACACTTGTCAGGCTAGATAAACTGAAACTAAACAGTGACTGCTTAGTAACCATAGTTTAACCTCCAGGCCACAATCCTGAAGCCTTAACCTTTAGCCTACCACGTCTCTCCCATACTGAATCGTAACAGACTTTATAAATATACTTACCAATATCAATGAGAGCCATTCTTACATCTCCTAATGTTGGTTTGACTCGAGTTGAAAGTTCACAATGTGTCTTCGCACTACGAGCTAATTCTGATAAATCTGACGAAAAAATTCAACAAAAAAACTTAGCCTTAATAAAAATACGAAACTTAACAATTACACAACTTGTTTTCACGTTAAAACAATCACATATTTTTGTGGTTATAACGCTAAGTTTGTTAAATTTGAGTTTGTAAGTCTCCACTAAAGAATCAAAGTTCACTGTCAAAATGCTAAAGAATTACAAGAGCGATTGTCGAATTTTACTTACAACTTTGAAGCATTTCTGTCAATGATTCTATTGCGAGTCTAGAAGCCGAAGAAAAGCCTTGTTCTCTGCAGATAGCACTGACCGACATTTGGAGAATACTTCTTTGTACAGAACCATTTTCGGCCGCCATCTTGGATTAGGAACGTCACGTGGTTGAGCCAGGCTATCACGGTTGGTAAATTAGGACAGACAGACACATTGAAAGACACGCAGGCAGAAGACAGACAGACAGGTTTCAAACAGGCAAGGAAGACAGGCAGCTAGATAGGAACTAATATCAATCCCTGAAACAACCTCTGGGCTGATCTAAGCCGGGGGGGTCAGGGCACGGCTAACTCACTGATCGAACCCTGAAACAACCTCTGAGCTGATCAAAGTCAGGGCACGGCTAACTCACAGATTGAACCCTGAAACAACCTCTAGGCTGATCTAAGTCAGGGCACGGCTAACTCACAGATCAAACCCTGAAACAACCTCTGGGCTGATCTAAGTCAGGGCATGGCTAACTCACAGATTGAACCCTGTAACAACCTCTGGGCTGATCTAAGTCAGGGCACAGCTAACTCACTGATCGAACCCTGAAACAACCTCTGGGCTGATCTAAGTCAGGGCATGACTAACTCACAGATTGAACTCTGAAACAACCTTTGGGCTGATCTAAGTCAGGGCATGGCTAACTCACAGATTGAACCCTGAAACAACCTCTGGGCTGATCTAAGTCAGGGCATGTCTAACTCACAGATCGAACCCTGAAACAACCTCTTAGGGGCTGATCTAAGTCAGGGCATGGCTAACTCACAGATTGAACCCTGAAACAACCTCTGGGCTGATCTAAGTTAGGGCATGGCTAACTCACAGATTGAACCCTGAAACAACCTCTGGGCTGATCTAAGTCAGGGCATGGCTAACTCACAGATCGAACCCTGAAACAACCTCTGGGCTGATCTAAGTCAGGGCATGGCTAACTCACAGATCCAACCCTGAAACAACCTCTGGGCTGATCTAAGTCAGGGCACGGCTAACTCACAGATTGAACCCTGAAACAACCTCTGGGCTGATCTAAGTCAGGGCATGTCTAACTCACAGATCGAACCCAGAAACAACCTCTGGGCTGATCTAAGTCAGGGCATGTCTAACTCACAGATTGAACCCTGAAACAACCTCTGGGCTGATCTAAGTCAGGGCATGGCTAACTCACAGATCGAACCCTGAAACAACCTCTGGGCTGATCTAAGTCAGGGCATGACTAACTCACAGATTGAACTCTGAAACAACCTTTGGGCTGATCTAAGTCAGGGCATGGCTAACTCACAGATTGAACCCTGAAACAACCTCTGGGCTGATCTAAGTCAGGGCATGTCTAACTCACAGATCGAACCCTGAAACAACCTCTGGGCTGATCTAAGTCAGGGCATGGCTAACTCACAGATCAAACCCTGAAACAACCTCTGGGCTGATCTAAGTCAGGGCATGTCTAACTCACAGATTGAACCCTGAAACAACCTGAAATTGAATCTTGATTTTTAAGGACAAATAAACCTTTCCCGATCAGCTTCGCTAATCCAATTATCAGACTTCGTTCGTTAGTTCAGCCGTTTCTAGCGAGCTAACAAAGCCATGCAAAAAGACAAATACAGCGAGAATGAAAGTCAAATAGCAAATGAAAGATAGACGAAAGTCGGACGAAAGAAAGAAATTTGAAAAAAGGTTTGACCAGCTTGACTCATTGAGCCTGAAAAAAAAAAAACACGTTCGAAGCAAGTATGAGCGGTCATTATTTATCTGAAGGGGGTGGGGTTGGTTTAGTTTAAAAGCTCATGACCATTTTACCCACCCTCACCCTCCAAGAAATAAAAAACAAAAATTAAGTGTCTTTTGATGAACCTTTTCTTTGAGAAGTAGCGTAGTAACCTGCGTTCATAGAGGCTGAGGCACCGGATGGACTTCAGTTTTACCACATAAATTGTAATACAGTCAACAACACTAGAAAGATTGCTGCAAGATCGTAATTTAATCTTGTGCGAAGATTCTGGTTTCTAGGTTTAAGGAAGCTGAAACCGCGGGGGCCGGGGGGGGGGGGGGGGAGGGTAGTTGGAAAACCGATAACCGATAGATATAATAGCCCACTCTCGATATCATGCATGGTTGAGTGATCACGCACAATGCATTTCAAGGCGAGGCCCCGGGAAAATAAAAGAATATATTAGGATTACTCCATTGCATCGTTGCTTCCGCGGAGCCTCGTCTTGAATTGCTTTGTACGTGATCATGGACCGCGGAGCACCCTAAAAAGTGGTGGGGCTGGAGATTGGAAATGTAGCCTTACCAGCCCCTCCCCTCGCGCGGTCCCTGATCACTCAATCAGAATATCGAAAGTGGGCTATTATGCACCCACGATTGCTTGGGAATTCTGAAAAAAAATTTGAAGTGCCATATTTGAAGTACATGCATCTTGAAAATTTAATATTTGAAAATATATGAGTATATCCTCATTAAGATAGATAGTCGGCAGCTCGTAGTACGCAGTAAATACGGTAAATTCAGATAGATGGGTAAATTAAAAGAAAATCAAATTTGCCAATCAAATGTTTTGATTAGTTAAATCCATCCTAGCTCAGCTGAATTGATAACACTTGAGAGTTTTTTGAGCTGTAAAAACATAGAGACAGTTCAATACAATTCAAATTTGATGATAGTCTTTGTAGTTTTTCAGCTGATCATGAATTGAAACAATAGACTCTAAGGATTTAAAAGATGGTGTTTTAGAACACTTTCTTTACTCTTATTTTGGCTCTGAGAAGTACTGAACAATGGGTTTTCTTCACATTCTCTTGGTGGGACTTTGTTGCTTTGCCATCACCGTTTCAGCAGGTTAGTGTCTCTGTTCTAAATTTACTTTACTTGGTGGGACTTTGTTGCTTTGCCATCAGCGTTTCAGCAGGTTAGTGTCTCTGTTCTAAATTTACTTTACTTGGTGGGACTTTGTTGCTTTGCCATCAGCGTTTCAGCAGGTTAGTGTCTCTGTTCTAAATTTACTTTACTTGGTGGGACTTTGTTGCTTTGCCATCAGCGTTTCAGCAGGTTAGTGTCTCTGTTCTAAATTTACTTTACTTGGTGGGACTTTGTTGCTTTGCCATATCAGCGTTTCAGCAGGTTAGTGTCTCTGTTCTAAATTTACTTTTATGCACGCGATATATTAATACTTATTTCTATGATATTATTTCTCATTAAGAAAATAGACGGCCACACAATTACAGTCTATCATACTAGCTCAATCCACTACTACTCCTGGGTTCAAACCATTTACTCTCATACTAGCTATAGTAGGCATCAAGGGTACGTGGCATATAGCGTCAGTGAATTCGCCTCTCACATCGACCTGGGGCCTCGGGTCCCCCTGGACTCTCCATCATATGGGATGATTTTCCCCGGGCCCTCCGGTTTTTAACAATTTCTCCCTCCGCAAAACCTAACATGTTAAATTCCAATTCTCGCGATTTATCATGATTTAGCCGTGCCCAGAATTTTATCAACCCGGAGGTTGTTTCAGGGTTCGATCTGTGAGTTAGCCGTGCCCTTACTTATAGATCAGCCCAGAGGTTGTTTCTGGGTTGGATCTGTGAGTTAGCTATGCCCTGACTTCGATCAACCCAGAGGTTGTTTCAGGGTTGGATCTGTGAGTTAGCCATGCCCTGACTTAGATCAGCAAGAGGTTGTTTCAGGGTTGGATCTGTGAGTTAACTATTGCCCTGACTTAGATCATCCCAGAGGTTGTTTCAGGGTTGGATCTGTGAGTTAGCTGTGCCCTGACTTAGATCAGCCCAGAGGTTGTTTCAGGGCTCTATCTGTGAGTTAGCCATGCCCTGACTTAGATCAGCCCAGCGGTTGTTTCAGGGTTGGATCTGTGTGTTAACTATGTCCTAACTTAGATCAGCCCAGAGGTTGTTTCAGGGCTCGATCTGTGAGTTAGCCATGCCCTGACTTAGATCAGCCCAGAGGTTGTTTCAGGGTTCGATCTGTGAGTTAGACATGCCCTGACTTAGATCAGCCCAGAGGTTGTTTCAGGGTTCGATCTGTGAGTTAGCCATGCCCTGACTTAGATCAGCCCAGAAGAAACCCCTCGAATCAAAGGAGACTGACCTAGACCTTAGCCAGCGCGACTTGGCGCAACTCTACACAAATATAAATTGTTTGATAAGCAAATTTGATTCATATTGTTTCTTCTCAGTTCCTGGTGACTGCTCGTTCGATGTTGACCTGTGTGGATACCAACAAGATATCAACGATCGGTTTAATTGGACCAGAAGAGTGGGAAGTACTCCTAGTTCTTTCACAGGGCCACAAAATGACCACACGACTGGAACAGGTAATATAACATGAATGTCAACTGAAGTATATTATTGGTTTCATTATGCGTACAGTGGCGTGTGTGTCTCGGTGGTCGGGGAAAGAAAGGGCCGGGGAATGTAGGCAAGCTTGTAGCCAGATAGGTAGGTTGGTAAGTAGGTAGATAGGTAGGTAGTTAGGTACGTAGGTAGGCAGGTAGGTAGGTAAGTAGGTAGGTAGGTAGGTAGGTAGGTAGGTAGGTAGGTAGGTAGGTAAGTAGGTAGGTAGATAGGTAGGTAGGTAGGTAGGTAGGTAGGTAGTTAAGTAGGTAGGTAGGTAGGTAAGTAGGTAAGTAGGTAGGTAGGTAGGTAAGTAGGTAGGTAGGTAGGTAGGTAGGTAGGTAGGTAGGTAGGTAGGTAGGTAGGTAGGTACCTGTATGTAGGTAGGTAAGTAGGTAGGTAGGCAGGTAGGTAGGTAGATAGGTAGGTAGATGGGTGAGTAGGCAGGCAGGCAGGTAGGTTCCAAGGGAGGGAGACAGGAAGGGAGGAAGGGAGGAAGGGAGGAAGGGAGGAAGGGAAGGAGTTAGGTAGACCCCATGCTATTCCACTCTATAATCGGATTATCATTCCCTCTCTCTCTCTCCTTTACTATATTATTATTATAAAAATATTTTCCATCAGAGACCAACGTTTCTAGCTTCTTCCTATGGTTTCCATTTGCTCGACACACTAACGGGCTTATCATTGTATTACTTGGGATCGAAACACCCGATACGCAAAGTAAAAGATTCTATTTTTCTCTCTTTCTCTCAAAGGATCATACATTTACATCGAGACATCATGGCCTCGTTTAAACAAAGAAGACGCACGCCTGATAAGTCCTCCAATCTCGGACACCAACGGCAATTGTCTAGCATTCTTCTTCAGCATGTATGGCCTCAATATAAGACAACTCAACGTCTATACCCAAGAAACCAGTGGTTCTAGAACACTAAGGTGGACTTTGACGGGAGATGAGGGATCGAGTAATTGGCAATTCGCTACTTTTTCGCTGCCTTCTTCTCGCACGAATCTTAGGGTATGTATGAGAAGGCTAGTGCTTATTACTGCATTGAAGGTAGCACGCTCTTCGAGTTCTCTCTATCCCTGTTGACTCGAGCTTTGAATACCCTTAACGGAGCACTGATGATGGAGAGAGGGGAATAAAGTGCGCACCACGCTCATCGAGTTATCTCTATCCCTGGTAGCTCGAGCTTTCGAGTTACCAGAGATAGAGATCGATGTTGCAAGTTGTGGCTGCTTGTTGAAAAAAGGAGAAAGTGCCTCTACTTTTTGCAATAAATTTTGCAACTTGCAACATTGATTTTTGTTGCGTGACAAGTTCTGTTGCACAACATCGCTCTGCAACTTGTAACACAACAATTTTGTTGCTCGCACCTTTATGGTTGTTTTCTGAAAACTAACAAGGCAATACTATTCTTAATGAGTTTTCCTGGTTGTTTTTCTTGTTAGTTTGTCTTCGAGGGTGTGTCTGGTACAGGATACATGGGCGACATAGCTGTGGATGATGTTAAAGTCTATAACAGTCCCAACTGTGCTGTTCGTCCTCAGAAAGCTATTCCTCAGACTCCACAACCAACTCAGCCTCCATCTCCACCTTGTAGGTTTGCTCGCTTTTATTGTTATTTATTCCTTTTTTTGGTTACTTTATGGAATGATAAGCATATCCTGTTATGCTTATGGAATGACTTAGTGCATGAGGTGAAACAAATAATAGAAATTATGAATTTTTTTGCAGTGGGTTTTGTTCATTTTGGTCAAAAGATTTATCTCCTTAATAGATTGTATCCGTCCCCCCTTTCGCCTAGGTGTAATGTTTTCCCATTAATTTAGACCACATGTCTTTTCCTAGAGCATCATTTTTTTGTTCGACGATTCTGCGCGAATAGAAACAGTGTCTACACCTCATACTAATCACTTCTCAATTTTGTCTCGGCTCTAGACGTATATGCGGGGTCAGGGAAGGCCTATTACTTTCTCTTTTATTCATTTTATTTAACTGGGTATGATATGGGTTTTTTTACTGGGTCTTAGATAGGTGTCCCCAATTAGCATACTATTTATATGTAAGCTAGATGATATTGACACATAAATAAAGTTTTATTATATATTATTATTATTATTGTAGAACGCATAAATAGAGCAATCCTTTTTACAAATTCATGGCTTTTAAAGCATTTTTTTTTCTTTTAATTTTACTACTCAGCTGTTCCGAACTGTGGTATCAAACCACAAGGCAATAGGATAGTCGGTGGTAACAAAGCATCCCAAGGGGCGTGGCCATGGCAAGCTATGCTGATGTACATGACAAATACTGGCTATTGGAAGCAGTTTTGCGGTGGGACACTAGTTAAACCTGAATGGGTGGTGACAGCTTCTCACTGCATCAATGATATCCGTAAAGAAGACTACGCTACTCACAAAATAAGGTAAAAAGAATTGATCAGTCTTGCAAGTATTGTGTTGATTATGATACCACTATTCATCCACTCCGCAAACCTTCAAATTCTATCAATACCCTGAAACAACCTCTGGGCTGATCTAAGTCAGGGCACGGCTAACTCACAGATTGAACCCTGAAACAACCTCTGGGCTGGTATAAGTCAGGGCACGGCTTACTCAGAGACCGAATTAGAAATTTAGCTACTTAGGTCTCGCGGAGAGGGGGAAATCGGAAAAAAATCTTGGATCTCGAACTATCTAACTCTCTACTCACGTGGTGCCCAGTCCAGGAATCGAACCCGAGAACCCAGAGGCGAGAGATGAATACACTACCGCTACGCTACCCTTGACTCCCAAATGAATCGCAGTGAGAATACTGTCATCAATATATGTTTGTTTCTGTTACTAGGATGGGAGCGCACTATCGCAATAAGACAACAGGTACAGAACAAGACTTCGACATCGAACGCATCTACATGCACCCCGACTACAACCTCTACCCAGCATCATACGACCATGACATCGCCCTCATCAAGCTCAAAAAATCCGCAATGATTGACCAATGGACCAAACCAGCTTGTCTACCCAACTACAATGTGCAGTTTGCGCCTGGTAAGGTCTGTTATATCGCTGGTTGGGGTAACTTGAAGTCTGGAGGAGATTCACCGGATGTACTGCACCAGGCAATGGTACTTAAAATATAATGCATTAATTTATTTGGTACGTTAAATTACCCCTAAATTTAAGGTGGCGGACACACAATGCGAAACAAGGCAGGAATAGTCACGTGGTCTGATAGTGCAAATGTCCGACCAATTACTGGGTTTCACTTGATGTCATTTCCTGTCTTGAGCAGAATGTTCATCACGTAAATTGCAAGTTTTCAATGCCGAATTCTTTCTGGCTGACAGCACATGGTTGTCAGTGTTTGACTACTATTTTGAGCAGATAATGAGATTCAAAGACTTTTATTAGCTGATTGAAACCCAGTAATCCCTTATAATAAAAAAACACAGGAAGCCCACACTTGACTAATGCAGCACTCTGTTTTGCTATCTTTTAGGTTCCTCTCGTATCCAAGGCTGAATGTACAAAGACCGGCGCTTACGATGCCATCAAGATCACAGACAAGATGCAGTGTGCAGGATATCCCGGTCAGGGGGGGATCGACACATGTCAGGGTGATTCAGGGGGTCCTCTAGTCTGCGAGAACAACGGCAAGTGGTATCTAGCTGGGGTAACCAGCTGGGGTTACGGCTGCGCGGACCCCAAATACCCAGGTGTTTATGCTAAGGTATCTGCCCTGAAGAGCTGGGTTCATCATGTGATGGCCTACCCAAATGCTCATTGAGACCGAACTGACTCATGGTATATATTGAGTTGTTTGCGTTAAAAAACGTATAGCTTCATGTACGATGGTTAAAGAAAGAAATAAAAATAGTAAAAATAAAAATAATTATTTTCCTTATGTTGTACAGCGAACGGGGATGAAAGGTACCGTGACGAAACTCGAATGACTTTTAAATACAAGTTTTATTATTGGATGGGCTGTGTTTTCCGCTTCTTGATTGGTTCAAAGAGAAAGCCATTTCAGAGTCACGAGGTTGCGTGAAGGAAGAAAGGTACCGTGACGACACTCAAATGTCTTTTGAATGCAAGTGTTATGATTGGATGGTGTGTGTTTTTCCGGTTCAGATAGAAAGCCTTTTAAGGGTCACGTTCATTTTACTTATAAATGCGACTTCACAGAAGCCAAATAAGCAACTAGGTACCTTACAATTTTGAGTAATTCAATAAAGAATAATTTTTAAAAAATGAAGAAATAAATAACTCGGTACCCACCATCACTTAAAAAAATCTTGCATTTTGTTCTCAAATATTTCCTAAACTAAAAGTCAAAATGAGTCTAAATGAGTACTAGTGTACTGTCTGCGAATGTATACAGAAACCCAGTATTGAGGGGGAGGGGGGAGGGGTAATTACCAGTACTCACTATCGAAATCAATAAAATTTGGTTCCTATTTTGGACTTTCATTGACCTAGATCCTTAACTTACTAAATTGTCTAAATTGGGATCCCTGTGGTCCTTTGACAAAAATGGTAGACATTTTAACACCCATATATGGGTGCTCCCGCCTTCAGCAATCGTTGCCCCCCATTGATGCCTGTCAAAATAGACCTCTAATTAGCTTCGTTGTTTGTTGTACTCATCTCAGACCATGTGATGCCACTCATGTGTAAATATTTTAACAAAATAACATTTCTCAAGCTAGGGAATCCAGCCGATCTGAAATAGTGACATAGAAATGACGTCACTGCAAAACTGATGCGTCATGAAGCCTTTGAAAATCGACTTACAAAAATATATATATCTGAGATAAATCTCGATTTTTTTAGGAGAGGTTATTGATATTTTGTATAAAATTAGTATGATATTCATTATATAGAGAGAAAATAAAATAAAGAATTGACCGTTTCCGGAGTCATGCTTCTGGCTACTAAGGATGACACCTTTAGTTTTGCGAATTTCTCGATTCTGATTGGCTAATATTTTTTCTCAGATATATCAGCTGAATTTCATGTGGTCTGAAATAGGCAATTTGCATACGAAGCTAAAGAGGTATATTATGCTCCGCGCTCCCAATTTTTAATGGGAGTTTTAACTTTAAATCATATATAACATTGCAAAACATCAGAATACTGAGAAAAGAGGTTTTTCGGAGTCAATCGCGTTTAGGCTAAGATGTGTTGTTAGAGCTTGTATCGGACACAAAGGGGAGCCCGGGATCTTTGGAATCGGAATGGAAAGAATACGTTGTTTATGCTGTATTGTCTTGGTCTCTCTGACAGTTAACGACGCTCCACTATCTGTGAACACTAAGTCTGCCCGACGTAGTGTCTTATTCCAATCTCTAGTATGCGAAAAAACTAAATTAGACTTGCGCAGAAAAGAATAAAAAGCAACAAGAAAAAGGGCCCACATGGCTGCATGTAGCGGGGTGCTAAGGTCAAAAAATTTGTACATCTGACTTAAAAGTTGAGGCGTGATAGCCTGTTTGCGTTGAATAGATTGACCTAAGTAACGCTGAAGACCTTTAACAAAACGATAATCCGATTCCCACTCAGGCGAGTAACCTCGCAACTTGTGAAAATGCTTGAGCGTTGCTAAATGATTTAGAACTGTGCCGTAACTGCGGCCGTGATGTGCTAAAAAGGCTACATATCTAGAAGCAGTCAAGGATCGGATAGGAAAAGCAACATACTTCTGCCTAGTGCAAAAACCTAAATACATTTGTAAATGTGACTTCCTGTTAGAGTGCGTAGAATCAGCAAAAGCCAGCTGCGTGAGACGATCACATAGACTGTCTAAAGTTGATTCCATCACTCCTGGCGCGAAGTCTTGTGGCCAGTCAATGGTCTTTTTCTTGGGCTTGTTGGAAGAAGTGGGCGTTCCGTGTTCTTCGCTGACGTTCCCCTCTTGAAGCGCCAGACTCTTTCGTAGTTTCAAGAGTTCCAATTCAACTTGAAGTTTACTTCTCTCAACCTCCATAAGGCGTGTTTGTTCAGCTATCGAGGAAACTGGAGGTGGAGTGCGTTTCACACTGGAAGAAACGAGTCGAGGCGAAGATAAGGCGTCCGTTAGGGACGGCGTGTGAGTGAGCAACTGCTCAATTTGTTGGTCAATAACCTTCTTTTCTTGTGGAGAGTAGACGAAATCCGGATCGGCTTTCATTCTAGATGTCCTTGTAGAACGACGAGATGCTTGAGCCATGCTTTAAAAGACTAGTTAACGAGCTTGATACAAAACTATATCGGATAAATGTGCTACATCGCCAGAAATTCCGAACGGACATGCGCAGTTAAAGTCATGATACTTAGAAAATTCAGGGCTCAAATATGGTGGGAAAAGTATTGAGAAATTTCGATAAAGTAAAATATTTTAATTTTAACTGGATAAATAAGCCAGCCCGAACCTCAAAAACATTAAAGTGTATTTGAACTTTCATTTGATCTCAATTTAATTCCGTTGGTGATAGTTTTCAGCTCGGTAATTACATTTTAATGCCAAGGACTATAATAGTCAGCCATTACAGTGGATTAGTCATAAGAATACCTGAACCTGGTCTCACATCTTCGGCTCTCAGCTCAAAATAGTCAAACCTTTTTTTTCTTCCCCAACTTCCAATCGATTGAGTAAGTGTGTCTTGAGCATTTCCCGAAATTTCAGAAGAAATATTTAAATTTTCGTCTCGGTTTTACGAGGTGAAGTTTAAGAGCATTTTAAAACCGGGCTTTCATTTCTGCCTCCATCTTCAGATGTAACTTGTCTTTAGAGTACAAGATGAAGCGCATTTTCGCACTGAATTCTTCTAAACGTTGTTTATTCCGTTTATCCAATCTTGTTTAAAATCTTGGGTAAAATATCAACTGTGGAAGTGCTATTTAATGCCGAATAAAACCCTTTTTCTTGTCGAGACGCAATTATTATCGCAACCGGAAAGCTAGGTAAACATTCAATTGTCACATTCACAATAGCCCAATCACAATCGAATCTACACAATTGCTTGATTGACAGGGTAAAAATCATGAATAATAAGCTCCGCCCAAAATGGTTCGGAATTTCTGGCGATGATCTTCTTAACGACGAGATTATGACTGACTATTTATCGTAACACTATCGTTTTGTGTCCAAGAATCGCACGTGATTACTAGTTTAATAATTAATTATCATTACAATGGTAATTATACACCAACTACGAGCCGAACTCATATTGTATATATTTTACTTAACCAATCAGTAGTTTTGCTCTCTGTATGATACTGACAATAATATCATTCATAGAATTCATAGTATAGTTTAACAAAATATCGTGCAAGGTTATGATGTACAAAAAAATAACGTGCAGGGTTCGAGACAAAAAAATATCGTGCAGCTTAAATTCCAGCAACCCTTCTATCAATTATCTAATGATCCGTCCTTAATATAGAATAGCGATGTTCACTGTTTACAAACATTGACGTCAGGAATCTTTTCTCATTCAAATCTGCCAACGTACATGTTGGTACATTAATATTAATAGGTGACGTCAGCGCGAACTCGCTATAGAAAGAATTGTAGAAAAAAAACTATATTATAAATATTTTTTTAATTAAGTTGTAAATAAACTGCAATCTCTGGAAAAATTCTAGTCCAAAGTGCAGTCCAGCTTTTACTACTGATATGCCCCATAAAAACCCACTTTCTATATTCTGATTGCGTGATCACGCCGCAAAGCAATTCAAGGCGAGACTCCGGGAGTCCGGGGAAAAAAAGAATATATTATAGGATTCTTCATTGTTTTTTGGGAGCCTCGTATTTTTCTAAACCAATCAACACACTCCCAGAATTTTGATTGACGGCCGTCGAAACTAATATATGCTGGTTTGCAAACAAGACTTCACGGCTTCGCGGGTTGCACTTCGACGATAACGGTTCGCTAATCTGTCAAGCTAAGAAAGAGTTCTCTTTTCTCTGGGTTTGACTCACTGAGCTGAAGTTAGATAATGGCTGGGAAAAAACCGGACGGTACAAAGTTGAAATTGCACTCGGATAAAACTCCTCAACTGAAAGATACCTTTATCTCTGTCAATGATTCGCTGAAAGAAGTAAAAAAGGGACTAGGAAAAAAGAATTATTACTCGGACTGTCGTCCAATCCGTAATATTTCGGATTCCCACTCAAAGCAGAAGGGGCAGCCAGATGCTGCGAAGCTGAAGATCGCAGTAGGGGACTTTTTAGCTGACATTGGCTTTGCAGATGTTGTTAAGGATGTCTTTCTCAAACTACAGGCTGATTTTCCAAATATTTTATCCTATGATAGTGAAAAGCTTAAGGTAAGCAAAACACGACCGGTAGGTAAGGACCTATGAATTTTTAATACAATAATTTAAGAACTTGTTGTTTTGAGGATTTTTATTTGTTTAGCTCATTAACTTTCTTGTTGTCATTGATTGGGCTTGGTCTCGTACAGTTTTCTTAACTTTGTGTATACGCTCATTCGGCTTGATAAGCCAGGACGGCACTTTCTCGATATATCAACCACTGAAAATATAAGCTTACATATAACATATACAATATAACAATGGAAAGGTGTATATATTGTTATTCAAATATTCGGCTTATATTGCATGATTCGTTTTATTGTGTCGATATATCGAGAAAGAGCCGCTAGGACGGAGTAAATTTTTAAAAAAAATATCTTGTTTTAAAATTTTTTAGAAAAAATATTTCGTCACGTACGGTTGAGAAACCTCACAGCTATAAGACTAAAAGACAATCCTAACCCTGGTTTCCCCCACTAAGAAGGGCATTTTAAATCATCATTTTTTTACTAGACATCAAAAGTTTTTTAACAAGATTAAGAAGACAAACAAAAGAGAAATGGAGTTTAAAATTTAACATTAAAAATATGCAAAAACTTGAACTTGTTTTTTAAATAACTCGTGGTTAATTGATTGGAAAGCTTTTCATCTTGAATGACATGTTTTGAACTCTTCGTTGCAGATGAATGATTTCATGCTGGGCTAGAACCGGTACTAAAATGCACGTTTTAAGCCTGAATTTTGATAACTTTTTACATTAAAGCTCCATCAACTTCATTCATATGGGAAGAGTACTCGCCAAAAGAACATTTTTCTTCGATTTAGTTTTCCAATGCTTCCATTTTTTTGGCGGGAAAATGACGTCATGTTAGTGGGAAATCGAAAATAAGGGATATGGAAATTTTTGATAAGTGCATTTGAAAGAACTCGTTGATTAAGATATGTTCAAAACCGAAGAGATAATTTACAAAGTCGTTACTACGTATTCAGAAGATATAATTTTTAAAAGTTTGGAAATTCCTGCTATTTTTGCTGAAAAATGCTATTTTCAAAAAATCATATCTTTAGAGTGCAAGCGACTTTGTCAATTATCTGTCTTCGTTTGTTGGATCTGTTTTTTTTTTTCAGTTCTCATCCACATTTTATTGCTTTCTAGTCTAGTAGCCCAGCCAATGCAGCAGAAGTCAAGAAAGCACAAGATTTTTTGAGTATCATTATACTGGCTGCTATCAACTATACTGACCTCTGTGATGCCATGAATCTTGCATTCAATGAAGCTGGCTTGGTTCCAATACTGGTGGCTGCTGTTGAGAAACTAAAAGACTGCACTAAAGATCATCGGGCGTACATGGTATGTGGAATACCTCCATCCATCCATCCATCTTTTCTCATTCTATTAATTCCCATCCATCAACAGAATCCATTCATTACAGCCATGCATCCCATTCATTCACCCACCCATCCCACTAGACCAGTTTATTCATTCATCAACCCCATCAATCTAATCATTCATTCATCCATGCCATCTATTCCATTCATTCATCCATTCATCTTATCCTGTCCATCCCATCTACTAGACCAGTCCAGCATACATAGGAGGAGCCTTGTCATCTATCTTGTCATAGGAACCTTGTCATCTATCTTGTCATAGGAACCTTGTCATCTATCTGTCATCTACCAGTCCACTAGACCAGTCCATTCATTCATCAATATATCCATTCATCCATTCATTCATACATCAACAGTGACCATCCATTCATCTGACCATACCATTCATTCATCATTTCAACCCAATGGCATCTCATTCATTGCGCATTCACCTCATTATCGACCCATTCATGTTATCCCATCCATCCATCCATACCATGCATCAATCAGACCAGTTGATCCACCAATCCCATTCTTCCATCCATCCCAACCATACTTTTACATTCTATCCCCCATTCAATCTATTCTCTCATCCATCCATCCATCTATTCCATCCATTCCATTCTTTCATCGATCCTATCATATCTTAAATCTCTATAAATTAAATGCTTCTGTTTTGATTCATTTAGGATGCCGATGGTAACTTGTCCAAGAAAACTACAAGAGGGTCCATTCTGTCTAGAGTTTTAGGTACTCTTCACAACCTATCCAAGAGAGTTTCAACAAGAGCCAACTTCCAAGCTTGTAATGCTGTCAAAGTAGTGCTTCCCTTGATAGATGACAAGGTTGCTATATATGCTACCAAAGCATTGCTACTGTTGGCGTACTTGATAGATGAGGAGAATAACAATCTGATCATGGCAAACAAAGGTATGGAGACCATTTGTATGTGACCTGATAACACAGGTAGCCCAAGCTATAATTATGACTGGTTGAAAAGTAATAAGTTCATACTCATAAGGAGAATAACAATTTGATCATGACAAATTAGGTTGGATCTCAAATCTATTTAACAAAGAATGCTATTTCCTTTACTGTTTAGCATCAATCAAGTACCTTGTGTCTCTGATTGACAAGGCTAATAAGTCCTCTAATCAAAGATATATGGGCTTTTCAAACACTGAGCTTGCTGAAGGTCTCGCTCAAATAGCCATCAATGATGCCAATAAGAAGCAGGTATGAAAAAAGATTATATATAAAATGAGGTTAGATCCATGATAGAGGCTTGATTGGGTGGCGAACCCCCCCCCCCCCCCCCCCCCTTGAGTTTCAAATATAATAATTAATCTAAGAGTATAAATAAAATTAATGTAGAATATTCTATAGAGTAAGGCCCACAGGTGGAGGGGGGGGGGGGGGGGGGGGAAGGGGCTTGTAGGGCTGTACCTTCACCACTTTTTTATCTACAGATTTTAAAGGTTATTTGAAATAATTGATAACCAATCAGTTGAAATGTGCCTTTGGAATGTTATGGAAACGCCTTGATTGACGTCCACCAAAACCTACCGTGCGCGCTATTGAAAACGACTGTTAAGCTAACGTATAATACGTTTGTATAGATTGTAGCCAATGGAGCAATACCCGTGCTCGCTCGTATGATCAAAGGAGCCAAATCGGAAGAAGAAGAAAAAGCCGCCGCTGAAGCATTGTGGGTGCTTGCCTTTGATAACGAAAATAAAGAGAAGATGAAAAGCGACAAAACGTGTATGGAAATGTTGTACAAACTGAAGAAGAGTAAGAATAAGAGGGTGAGGAAGGCAGCCAGTGGTGCATTGTGGGAAATAGAGGGGAAAAAGCAACATTCATCGCATTCGACTGATAAAGGTAATGTTGAAGCTGCCAATAGACTCCTTGCAGAACTTCGGAATGCAGCTCAATTTGGAGGACAAAACAATAGGTTTCCAATTCTCAGGAGATTGAAATTATTTTGTTTTATCCTCAAAATTGAGCTGTTTTGACGTCATTTGCAATGGGTCTATACAATGGCGGTACTAGATCCAGCGGTATGGAATGACTACCCCACCCACTCCACCCCCATTGGATTTTTTAAAATCAAGAATAAAGAGTAATGTAGAAGAGGAAGCTATATACTTGCTTTCTGTAGGCCGGGAAAGCTAAAATCCTTGAATTCATCCTGGATCTGGTATTGAGATCATTGAGGCCGAGTTCAGACGTCGAACTTTTGCCGCGTCGAATCTAATTGCTTTTAAGGCCAGCGGCTAAGAAAACGCCGAGAACTACCATATAAGACATCAGTTCTTTTGCTTAGCAACAGGAGACGATATGTGTTAAGTTTGGTCTACATACTTCTACTAGTTTCGGGGAAAAACAGCGCTTGACCTCAAAGGCAATTAGATTCGACGCGGCAAAAATTCGACGTGTGAACTGGGCCCTGCAATGTTTTCCTTTCCTATTTCAGATCACGTGTCCACATTCTCTTTCGCATAAGATTTTTTGTTTGAGTTGTATTCATATTCATGCGCAACCGTTAATCAAAGAAATGATAGTCTAGGGAATAACACATGGTCTGAAATGGGTAAACATTGCGCCCGAGCCAAAAAGGCTTATTTTCCATAAATTAAGAAAATCTTTGGTTAGATCAATTTGTGTATATGACGAATCTGGAGAGCATTGGGAATCAAGAAGACTTATAAAAAAATACCTCCAAGTCCGTGGGTGCCTGTGATCAATTCGAGACCTTTTACATGCTTTTCAAGGAGTGATGAATCTTTTTGTCAATAATAGATGTCTTTTATTTTTCTTCATCTTCAGCTGCAACTCCAGCTGGAAAATCAAGTGCTGCTAAAGGCGCTGCCCCAGGCGCTGCCACAACCAACCACGTCATGATCAGTTACCAGTGGGATGTACAGAATACTTTGATTCAAGTCAAAGATCGCCTCCAAGCAGCTGGTTATCGAGTCTGGATGGATTTAGAACAGATGGGTGGATCTACCCTTGAGGCCATGGCTAAAGCTGTGGAAAACTCTACTGTAGTGCTGGTCTGTGTGTCGCAGAAATACAAGGAGAGCTCTAACTGCAGATCAGGTGAGGTTGTTTATTCTTCCATCCATCCTGTCCCATCCATCCATCCATCCATCCATCCATCCATCCATCCATCCATCCATCCATCCATCCATCCATCCATCCATCCATCCATCCATCCTCCATCCATCCCTCCATCCATCCATCCATCCATCCATCCATCCATCCATCCATCCATCCATCCATCCATCATCTTTCCATCCATCCATCCATCCATCCATTCCATCCTGTTCAATCCATCCATCTACCAATCAGTCAGTCATTCAGTCACCCATATTAATATAATTTTTTCTTAATATGATGTTAATCCAGAGGCTGAGTACGCCTTCCAGCTTCGTAAAGACATCATCCCCCTAATGATGGATCAAAACTACAGACCAGACGGCTGGCTGGGAATGATCATGGGCTCCAAACTATGGTTTGACTTCTCTCAACGACAAGGTAGCATAGATTCTAGTATGAAAGCTCTACAGAAGGAACTAGGTGTCAGAGGAAAAGGCGACGCAAAAATCGTTCAAGGTAACGTACCGATAAAAATTATTAATATATTTCCTCTTATCTCGGACTTCGTGGATGATGATGATGAGCAATGTTATTTGTTTGTTTGTTTTTCGTGGTTACTCCACAAAGCGTCGTTTGGACTCTAGGGCGCATGCGCTCTGTTCCGCTGATTCAAACAAAAAGGATCACATCTCCGAATAGTCTCCGAACAAGGCGAACTAACTAATCGTGAGATGATCGAGGGACGCATACCTCTTGCGTCTTGAATCGTTTTTTATCGTATTCGAAGTTCTTGTCTCGATTTTTATAACAGGAAGTCCTAGTGAACGCGGTCATGTCTCTAATTACCTTGTTGTGCATGTCAACACGCGCGGGACCATCGTCGCAAAAACGTTAATGACGTCAATCAAAGTGTTTCCATGACAATATCGTGAAGAGCTAGCGCGTGCTTAAGGAATGACATGGAAATGGCTTGATCGACGTCTACAAAACCAGAGTGTGAACATAATTCCATAATATTATGACGTCTTGGAATTTTACTTTTTCCTCTTTTTCTTTTTCATGGTGTAGACGTGGTAGATGCCAAACCCACTATCGATATCCGTGGATGGTCTAGGGATGACGTCAAGAAATGGGTGAAAGGATTTGGTCCTGACTTCAATAAGTAAGGATTTTGAGTCAGTTTACAACACAGGGAGCCCAATTTAAATAGAAGTAAAATATACACTAGAACAACTGATTTTTTTGCGTGCCTTTGTTTTCCTATATAATTCCCCTATGGCTGCCGTGTTGGGTGTTGAAGGATATACCAGCATCTTGACCTCGAATTAAAAAAAATATTAGACTTGACTTTTTTTTCTGATTTTTATTTTCACCTTTTCACCTTTACTTTTATCTAAATTGGGCTCCCTGTGGTTTAAAAGCTCTATGGCTTGATCTTGTTATTCATCGATATACATAATAACTTTCGCATGAAAGCTAAAATAATATCTGTGTCGCGCTTTTTTAGGAAAAATCCTCGAGTTTATGACAAAATGACTGGTCAAGTACTGACACGGCTTCGTTCCTTGAAACAGGAGGTAAATCATTAATATATATATACACATATATGATTGTAATACTAAAATCAGGGACGTATATTAAGGAAGGGAGGGGGTCCTTGGGTGCCTGTGAAGGGAGGGAAGGGGAGATTATTGGTTTGTTAGGTTAGTGGAGAGTGAGAAACCCATGGATTTTCCTTCTTGTCATTGTCAGTTTGTTGTTGACGTGCATGTGTTGTGGGGGAGGGGAGGGGAGAGAGAGTGACTTGTCGATCTTAGTGTCCCCTCTCATGGCAAATCCTAGATACCCTCCTCCCCATTGACAGTTCATTTTTACGTGCGTGTATTTTGGGGGAGGGGAGGGGAGGGGAACGATGGTTTGTCGTGGTTAGTGAACCCCTCATGAATTTAAATCCTGGATTCCCATACGCTTGATTACTTAAGCTCGTTAAAAAAAAAAAACTTTTCTCAGAGGTTCTGCTATATCTAAAAACCTTCTCTTCTCGTTTCTACAGAGTCCCGATTTTTATTACTCGGCCCTCAAGGATGATATCGGGTTAGCTGATGTCTTTGATGTCATGCTGTTCACTGAAGAACTGGAAAAATTGGCTATATGATTGATTTGATGAACCAATCTCACTATAAGCAGCAACAAACAATGCACCGAACGTGAGCACGCTGACACCACATGCAATTAGTTAAAAAATCTCGGTTTAAGATCTATCAAATTAACGTGGAAGAAGCCTTGTTAAATTCAAATATGATTCCCACATACAAAGAAATTTTAGATTTAGTTAAAAAAATTAAGGTTTGAGCCAGGCTTGAGCGTAAAGTTTTCTATATTCCGAAACTTTATGGATCCAAGATGCCTGACCAATATGTACACATTTAATCAAGGATCGACGGGTTACTGCAAAAATGCGCGCCCTATACTTTCTTCCATTCTTTATTCGTTCCATTCAACCTTCCTTCCTTATTTCTTTCCTGGTCCATATTTTCTTGCTTTTTTGCTCTTGCTTGTTTCCTTCGATCCTTTCCTTTCTCAGTCCTCCTAATATTCAATGTCGATACAGTCCCAAATATGTAATTCAAAAGTGAATATCCTTCACTATAAAATAGCGAAATATTTTTTTTTGATTTATGATCAAATAAAATAAAACGCATGAAGAGTGCTAGCATTCTTTTCACAAATAAATGTTGTAATGAATAAATTTCAAGAATTGAATAAACAGACTTTGCCTCAAGCCACTTTTTTTTGTCCTCCACACAACCTAACCAGCTAAATTCAAATTCAATCTGTGAGTTAGCCGTGCCCTGACTTAGAGCAGCCCAGAGGTTTTTTCAGGGTTCGATCTGTGAGTTGGCCGTGCCCAGCCTTAGATCAGCCCAGAGGTTGTTTCAGGGTTCGATCTGTGAGTTAGCCGTTCTCAGCCTTAGATCAGCCCAGAGGTTGTTTCAGGGTTCGATCTGTGAGTTAGCCGTTCTCAGCCTTAGATCAGCCCAGAGGTTGTTTCAGGGTTCTATCTGTGAGTTAGCTGTGCCCTGATTTAGATCAGCCCAGAAGTTGCTTCAGGTTTCGATCACAGGGAGCCCAATTTAGATTAAAAAATGCACTAGAATATTTTTTTGCGCGCCTTTGTTTGCCGTGTGTTGAAGGATGTAGCAATATGTGCCCTGACTTACATCAACCCAGAGTTTGTTTCAGGGTTCGATAAAACTTGAAGGTTTCCAAAAAAGCTGTTATAAAATAAAGGTTTAAGATTGCTTTACCTTCAGCTCCATCAAATCTGGGTTTCGAACTCCAAAATTCCGTTCCAGATTTTCCTTTACACAAGTTGAAGATGTTGGGCTTCCTGTGTTTTTTTATTCACCTGATCCATCGACGGTGATTCCCTATTATGTTTCAAAAAAAGTAAGAATTATGGCGTATTTAAGTTTACATGACCAAAATTTTAGACATGAAGATAAATAATATGAAGAAATGCTGATAATGGGCTCTGGAAATACCAAAAGTGGTCAACAAAAAGACGAAAAGCCAGCAGTTGATGATGAAGAACAACTAGAGGTGAAACCAAGGAAACAGGACGACAACCTCATAAACAAACCAAATAATCAAGAAAAAAATAAAAATTTATCAAAAACTAATGAGTCAACACGAAAAGAAAATGAGGAAAAGAAGTCAAAAGATTCAGATGATGAGGAACTACAGCCCGTTGAAGACATTAAACTTAAGCTCTCTGAGAGAGGTTTTAGTGACCCCACACTGATTTCACACTGCGAGAAAACTCCAAAATACTTAGAATATTTTACTTCTATTTACGAAGCAGTCAAATCCATTGAGGAAAGAATAAAAGAGGAGGATATTTTAAGCATACAGCGCCAAGCTATGGTAATTTCGAGTTCATATTCTAAAGTAAAAAGAAAAACTGCTTTGGGGGATTTTTTAGCTGAAATTGGCTTTGCAAGAATTTTTAAAGAAATTTATTTGAAGTTGGATTCTGCTTTTCCTGAACTCCTAACTTATGACCGAGAGCTGGATGAAAATTTGAAAAAGCCTTCAGCTGTGGGGAATGAATCTAGTGATACTAAAGAAGTGAAAAATCCTGATCAGCATTCTAGTCACAAGCCCATAGAATCTAGTGATAAGACTACAGAATATGGTAATAATCCTAATATATCTAGTAATAAGCCTTCAGAAACTAGTGTAACCACTGCGAAACTCAATGAAGAGTCGACAGAGGCTGGTGTCAACAATGTGAAAGCCAACAATCAAGTAGAAGCTCGTGCACATGATACCCCTGCAAAACCTGCACAGGCTGTAGAAGTTAGTTCTAGTGTTGCAGAACCTAATGAACAGTCAAACGAAGGCCTGGGTGATATGCAACCAACTGAGAAGACTAAAGATTGTGTGCAGCATGCAAACTCAAGTGATCTGCCTATAGAATCTAATAGTGATAAGCCCACAAATGATGAACAAGAAAATATAGGTGACCAAACTAAAGTCCTTAGTGTTCAGCCTACACATTCAAGCAATCAGCCAGAAGAAGCCACTGTTACAGAAAACACAGACAAACCAACAGATGTTCAGGAGGTAAGAGTACTGTCCATGTATAAATGGAACCTGAAGTGATAGAGTTAATGGACTCTGGATTTTCTGGTGCAAAATTCCAGATTTCATACCTTGGATTCCAGATTCCATATCTTGGATTCCAGATTCCATATCTTGGATTCCGGATTCCACATCTTGGATTCCAGATTCCATATCTTGGATTCCAGATTCCACATCTTGGATTCCAGATTCTGTATACGTATATTGGATTCCAGATTTTGGATCTTGGATTCCAGATACCATATCTTAGATTCCAGATTCCATATCTTAGATTCCAGATTCCATATCTTAGATTCCAGATTCCATATCTTAGATTCCAGATTCCATATCTTGGATTCCAGATTTACTTTTTGGATTCCAGATTCTATACTGGTCATTCTGTATTCCATTTCCTGGATTGTGAATGCTGGAATATTTAGTGAGAAGAGGGGAAAAAACACTGTTACATTGGCTCCTATAGGCAGCACTATATCTGCTGAAAAAAATTGCAAAATGTGTTGGGTATATGATGTAAAATAAGTTTCTTTTTCATCAGAAAAAAGCAAGCAATTCTCTACGAAAAGCACAAGATTTGTTGGGCAAGATCATGCTGTCAGCCATCAATTACACTGACGCATGTAATAACATGAACCTTGCATTCAGTGAGGAAGGCGTGGTTCAACTATTGGTGAATGCTGTAGCCAAGCTGAAGGATTGCACTGGTCAGCATGTCAAATATATGGTACAGTTAAATACATTGTATAAGTTAGGAGTTGTATCTGGATTGAAGAGCAATCTTAAATATCTATCCATCTATCTATAAGACCAATCGACCATCCTATCTTATTCAATCCATTCATCAATGCTATCCATCTATCCATAATTAGTAAAATTCTACTACTATACTATTGCAAATCCTGCATTCTGATTGGCTAACGTACTCACTGTCTATCAGCCGATAGAAAGTGGGTAGAGAAAGCCGGACTTGTTTTGAAAAAATGGCGGCTTTTCCTTCGCGCTTTTGTGAAGTTTAGTTTAGTTTAGTATAGTATAGTTTTGTTGAGATTTTTACTAAAACAATTAGAAGACTCACTCTCAATTTCTATCGGCTTGCCGATAGAAATCTCGAGTTCGTCTTCTAATTGTTAAGTAGAAATATCCATCCCATCCCATTCATCCATTGATCCATGCATGCATCCATGTATCCATGCATCCATCCAACCATCCATGCATTCATCCAACAATGCATCCATCCATCCATCCATCCATCCATCCATCCATCCATCCATCCATCCATCCATCCATCCATCCATCCATCCATCCATCCATCCATCCATCCATCCATCCATCCATCCATCCATCCATCCATCCATCCATCCATCCATCCATCCATCCATCCATCCATCCATCCATCCATCCATCCATCCATCCATCCATCCATCCATCCATCCATCCATCCATCCATCCATCCGTCCATCCATCCATCCATCCATCCTCCAATCCCATCCATCCTTCTATCCATTAACTATACTTGTCCATCCCCAATCCATTTATATCCATCCATTTTCTGTTTTATCTCTAATTTTGTTCATTGACAACTATAATTTTTCCATTAAAATTCCTCAATAATTCTTATGAAAATATGTTTCAGAATGAAGAAGGTGGACTTAAGAAAAGAACTGCGAGAGGAGGCATATTTATAAAGGTACTGGGAACCCTTCATAACCTATCAAAGAGAGTACCTACAAGACCTAACTTTCATGCCTGCTATGCCGTCAAGATAATACTGCCCTTGATAGATGATGAGGTCAACCGTTTTGCCATAGATGCACTTCTTATTATAGCATATCTAATAGATGAGGAGAATAACAACCTTATAATGGCGAATGAAGGTACATAACAGCCTGATGATGACCATGATGATGATGATAACAATGGTGTTGATGATGATAACAATGATGGTGTTGATGATGGTAGTGATGATGATGACCATGATGATGATGTTGGTGAAACTGATGGTGGTGATGACGATGGTGATGATAGTGATGGTGTTGATGATGACGGTGATGGTGTTTTGGTGATGATGATGATGATGGTGTTGATGATGGTGTTGATGATGACGGTGATGGTGTTTTGGTGATGATGATGATGATGGTGTTGATGATGGTGTTGATGATGACGGTGATGGTGTTTTGGTGATGATGATGATGATGGTGTTGATGATGCTGTTGATGATGACGGTGATGGTGTTTTGGTGATGATGATGATGATGGTGTTGATGATGGTGTTGATGATAACAGTGATGGTGTTGCTGATAGTGATGGTGAGAATGTTGTACATGATGATGGTGATAACAATAATGATAATGCAGATCAGATATCTTTCAATTTCCCCTTAGGTCCTATTAAATACCTGATTTCAATGATCAGTAAAGCAACCAAGAAATCAATACACAGATACCTGGGCTACACAAACAGTGAGCTTGCACAAGGCCTTGCTCAAATAGCCATCAATGACAATAACAAGAAACAGGTAACTGTACATCAATACATGAAACATTATTTCTATCAGTACCCTGAAACAAGCTCTGGGCTGATCTAAGTCAGGGCACGGCAACTCACAGTTCGAACCCTGAAACAATTACCTCTGGGCTGATCAAAGTCAGGACATGGCAAACTCACAGATTGAACCCTGAAACAACTTCTGGGCTGATCAAAGTCAGGGCATAGAAACTCACAGATAGAATTAAAATTTAGATTAATGGTTATGCAGAGCGAGGAAATCCAGAGAACCTGAGAAAAGCCCTCAAATCAATGGAGAGACTTAACAAGCTCTATTCACTTGTGATCCCAAGTGAGGGACGAGTGCACCACTGCTATATATGCCACCCTTGCTTCCCAAATGAATCACAAACAAATTTCCAATTCAATCTGTGAACTAGAGGTACCCTGAATTTTAATTTATCAGCCCAATTGTTGTTTCAGAGTGTTTATTAAATTTTGACAGAGGTTTTTTTCCATGAAAATTGCATATTTATGACTTTCCAGATTGCAGCTTGTGGTGCAATTTCAGTTCTCACACACATGATTGAAGAAGCAAAAATCGAGAATGAAAAAGTGGCAGCAGCCGAAGCATTGTGGATGCTGGCCTTTGATCAAGAGAACAGAGAAGAAATGAAAGGGGATGAAAAGTGCATGAGATTACTAAACCAGATGAAAGAAAGTAAAAATGACAAGGCAAAAAAAGCAGCAAGTGGTGCATTGTGGGAAATTGAGGGGAAACAAAATGTGACGACAGGGTCATTAACAGGTAAGGGAGCATTCATTTTTTAGGAGGGGGGGGGGGGGGGGCGGAGGAATTAGAGGAATCAAACAGAAAAAAAATGCTAGCCCCCATGGTAAGGAATTGAATATTTTGATAACCCCCCCCACTTCCAAATGTTAAAATTTTCTAGCCCCCCCCCCCCCCCCCCCTCCAGAAAAAGACTAAAAAAAAAAAAAAAAGACTATATTCTTATTCATGACCCCCCTGGTTCAACGTTAAAAAAAAGTTGACCCCCCCTTTTTATCTAGTAATTTTTTAATGACCCCCCCCCTAATTCCTCCGGCCCCCCCCCCCTCCTAAAAAATGAATGCTCCCTAAGCACATTTCATCGCTATGTTGTAACTAAAAATTTAATTTAATTCAATTTGACATTTTAATTTTAAAATGTTAACATTGCTAATCAAAAAACTGTGGGCACCTAGAAATATTTCAAAAATGTTTCTTAACCAATCAGAAGTGTTATTGTTATCTTTCCATGGTCTTGTGGTTAGAGAGTCATTTCTGATTGGCCAAAGAACAATAGAACATTCCTTGAATATTTCTAGGTGCCCGCAGTTTTTCATTTAACACTGTAATGAACTAAAGAGTCTATAATCTTATGACCACCAATTTCACTAAATAAATTTATTTACATCCGAAAAGGGATATAAGAGTTAGCCTATATATAAGCCTTATCAAAAATATCTCCTAGCTTAGATTGAACTGGAATTTGAAAGTTGATTTTTACAGAGGGAGGAAAACTGGAGAAACCGGGGAAAATCCCTCGAAGCACAGGAGAGAACCAACAAGCAACTCTACTCACATACAACACTGAGCTCGAGCTCAGTGAGACTGGAACCCAGGTTACACTGGTGAGAGGCTGTGCATTAGCAGAGTATTCCACCTGTGCTTCCAGTGAACACACACTACTCTCAGCTGGTTTTCAATTTTTTTTAATTGGCTTATCCTCCTTTTCCCTTTTTTCATTTTTCTTTTATCCCATATCTATTTCTTTACCCATTACCATTTCCTTATAAAATTTAAGAGTTTACAATCTCTCTTTTCCCATTCTTCCTCTCATTTATTTTATTTATTCACTTTCTTGTTGTTTTACATTACCAGTATAATTTTTTCTTTCATCCTTTTCCATCTCTTGTTTGTTTTCTTCCTTGCTTTACTTTCTTTATTCTCATTTTATCTTCATTTGTTTCCAACTCAAGATGCCAAACCAAGTGCTGCCACAACTAACCACGTCATGATCAGCTACCAGTGGGATGTACAGAAGACTTTGATTCAAGTCAAAGATCGCCTCCAAGCAGCTGGTTATCGAGTCTGGATGGATTTAGAACAGATGGGTGGATCTACCCTTGAGGCCATGGCTAAAGCTGTGGAGAACTCTACTGTAGTGCTGGTCTGTGTGTCACAGAAATACAAGGAGAGCTCTAACTGCAGATCAGGTGAGGTTGTTTATTCTTCGATCCTGTCCCATCCTATCCCACCCATCTATCCATCCATCCATCCATGGCTGCTGTTGAGAAACTGAAACTGCACTAAACATCATTTGATGTTTATGGTATGTGGAATACCTCCATCCATTCATCCATCCATCCATCCACCTTTTCCCATTCTATTTATTCGAGTGACCTAGTGATTATGAGACGATATTCACTGCTCAAGCGGTGAATATGAGGTTTGCTAAAGTTTGCCAGAGTAGAAGTAATACTAAAACGGTATTTTTATCAAGAATTTCGTCTTTTCTCTGCTTCAAGTCTAAAATTATACTAAAACAATTATTCACCTCAGGCTCAGTGAATATGGGAAATGATTTTTAACAAAATTTACCGAGATGCTGTCCAGTTTGAAAACTCGAAAACATCTCGGTAAATGTTCACCGATATTCACTTTGCTTTCGGTGAATAATATAATGTTAAATATAGCTATCGCTTTTGTTAAGCATAACTTGCCTTCTGGAGAATTTTGGCGTAGTTTTCCAGGTCTTGTACTCATAAGGGAGTTTCTTGGATGCCTTTTTTTGTCTCATAAATCATTTTTCTTGGTCCAGAAAATCCACAAACTGATTATTTAAGTGTTTTAGCTGAAGTTTATAGTGGTTTCTTCAATTCACCACTTCAAATTTAAGAAAAGCGACGATTTTCCAACCAAACGAAGATGGCGGACAGTTGAAGTTATTTTATCTTCCTTACGTAAACATTCATGGGAATCCTGTGGCGCGCTCTGATTGGATGAGAAAAAGTCTTTTGTTTTCTATCCAATCAGGAAAGGCGATTTTGAAAGGCTTACATACAAATTTCGCTGAATTACCACTGCTCTCAACCAATCAAATTGCAGAAATTTCTAAAACGTTGATATTATTGATCTGATAATCCAGAGGCCGAGTACGCCTTCCAGCTTCATAAAGACATCATCCCCCTCATGATGGATCAAAACTACAGACCAGACGGCTGGCTGGGAATGATCATGGGCTCCAAACTATGGATCGATTTTTCTCTCCCTCACATCAGCAAAGTTGAATCCAGCGTCAAGGATTTGATAAGAGAACTGGGTGTGAGAGGAAAAGGAGATTCTGATATCGTTCCAGGTAATAAAATAAAGATGTTGATGATGAAGTCGATAATACCGTTTTTTTGCGATCGTTGTAACAGTTGATTTATTTGCACGTTGTCATGCAGAATGCCAGACTTGCAAGTCACTGAGTTTGAAAAGAAGATTATTATATAAGATTTTAACTCCATTATTTTTCAGTGATTAGCGTAGACGTGGTAGCTGCGAAACCCGCCATAGATATCAGTGGATGGACTAACGATGACGTCATGAACTGGATGAAAGGATTTGGTCTCGTCATTAGAAAGTATAAATTATAAATAAATTACAAATAAATTATAAATAAATTACAAATAAATTATAAATGAATTATAAATAAATGAATTATTAATTATAGATTAAACCATTCCTATGGGAAGCCATTTCAATGTTACAGGATGTAATACCGCTTATGTGCTGAAGTCAGTACCGTATTTTTCCCATTCATACGATAACCATTCTCATGGGAAGCCATTTATTTCAATGTTATGGTATATCGTACCGTGTACGTGCTGTAAGTGAGTACCGCATGTTTCCCACTCATACGAAAACCGCTCTAACAGTATAAACTAAATTTGATTTCGTCATCTCATTAATCAAATTCACAAATCTATGTTTTATATATAGATTGTTTCGTCAAATTTAATAATTTCAATTCTTTTTCTTTTTAGTGAAAGCGCAGTTGAAAATCTCACAGGACCTGTACTTACAAGGCTACATTCCTTTGGAAACGAAGTGGTAAGTCGTTTGACAAGGAAGCTCATTTTAAAACTCTAAGCTTTTTCACATGTTTTGAATAGAGAAAGTTTCTTTTTTTTTCAGAGCCCCGAGTTTTACTATTCCTCTCTCAAGGAAGACTTTGGCTTTCCTAGAATGATAGACGTGCTTATATTCAGCGATGAATTGAAAAAGTTATTGAGCTAGCCCATCCATTTATCCCATCCATCCCATCCCATCCATTCCATCCCATCTATCCAATCCTATCCTTTGTTCCGTCCTCGTCCGTCCATCCACATTCTCTTTTAATCTCTTTCTTTCTTTTCCCCCTTGTACCGTTATTTATTCATTCAATCCTTCATTCATTCGTTCATAAATGTACAACATGAAGTAAATCATTTTTTCTTTAACTATTTTTATTTCCTTCTTCAAACATCGTACATGAAACTTACTATACGATTTTAACACAAACAATTCAATATATCCCATAAGTCAGTTCGCTCATTGAGCATTTGGGTAGGCCATCACATGATGTACCCAGCTCTTCAGGGCAGATACCTTAGCATAAACACCTGGATATTTGGGGTCCGCGCAGCTGTAACCCCAGCTGGTTACCCCAGCTAGATACCACTTGCCGTTGTTCTCGCAGACTAGAGGACCCCCTGAATCACCCTTACATGTGTCGATCCCCCCCTGACCGGGATATCCTGCACACTGCATCTTGTCTGTGATCTTGATGGCATCGTACGAGCCGGTCTTTGTACATTCGGCCTTGGATACGAGAGGAACCTAAAAGATAACAAAACAGAGTGCTGCATTAGTCAAGTGTGGGCTTCCTGTCTTTTTTTTATTATAAGGGATTGCTGGATTTCAATCAGCTAATAAAAGTCTTTGAATCTCATTATCTCCTCCAAGTGGTCAGTGGTCAAATAACATGTATGCTGACCACCATGTGCTGTCAGCCAGAAAGATTTATATTGAAAATTAGCAATACAGGACAGAAAAGAATGTCGACTCCTTAGAGTTGGAACCTATTGTTTTGTCCTCCAAATTGAGCTGCATTCCGGCGTGCTGCAAGGGGTCTATAGGTACACGTATGGTTTACCTCGTCACGCATGCAACGTCGCGTCACATATTGTGTGCCCGCACCGCTTTCAATTTATGAGGATAGCATACCAAGTGAATGTACGCATTTTAAGTACCTTTGCCTGGTGCAGTACATCCGGTGAATCTCCTCCAGACTTCAAGGTACCCCATCCAGAGATATAACAGACCTTACCAGGCGCAAACTGCACATTATCGTTGGGTAGACAAGCTAGTTTGGTATATTTGTTCAGCACTGCGTGTGTTTTGAGCTTGATGAGAGCGATATCATGGTCGTTTGCTGATGGGTAACGGTTGAAGTCGGGGTGCATGTAGATGCGTTCGATGTCGAGGTCTTGTTCTGTGCCTGTTATCTTGGTGCGATAGTGCGCTCCCATCCTAGTAACAGAACCCAACATTGATGACAAAGATTAGGAATTCTCAAAGTTTGATATTCATTTGGGAATCAATGGCGGTAGCGTAGCGGGAAAACTTGCCTCTCTCCTCTGGGGTCTCGGGTTCGATTCAGCACCAGATTCGGCATTAATTACATGCGAAAAGAGCTTGCTCGGTCTCTCCCTTGATTCCAGGGTTTTTTCCGGTTTTCCTCCCTCAAAACCTAACCGAAGCTAAATTATAGTTTCAAGGATCTGACTTAGATCAGCCCAGAGGTTGTTTCAGGGTTCCATCTGTGAGTTAGCCATGTTTGACTAAGAGCAGCCCAGAGGTTGTTTTAGGGTTCCATCTGTGAGTTAGCCGTGCCCCGACTTAGATCAGATCAGAGGTTGTTTTAGGGTTTGATCTGTGAATTAGCTGTGCCCTGACTTAGATCAGCCCAGAGGTTGTTTCAGGGTTCGATCTGTGAGTTAGCCATGTTTGACTAAGAGCAGCCCAGAGGTTGTTTTAGGGTTCCATCTGTGAGTTAGCCATGCCCTGACTTAGATCAGCCCAGAGGTTGTTTCAGGGTTCGATCTGTGAGTTAGCCATGTTTGACTAAGAGCAGCCCAGAGGTTGTTTCAGGGTTCGATCTGTGAGTTGGCCGTGCCTTGCAATTGACTTAGATCAGCCCAGAGGTTGTTTCAGGGTTCAATCTGTGAGTTAGCCGTGCCCTGACTTAGATCAGCCCAGACGTTGTTTCAGGGTTCAATCTGTGAGTTAGACATGTCCTGACTTAGATCAGCCCAGAGGTTGTTTCAGGGTTCGATCTGTGAGTTAGCCATGCCCTGACTTAGAGATATTAAAAAAACAATATTTACAAGATCAATTCTTTTTACCTTATTCTGTGAAAAGGTAAGTCGATTTTACGAACAGCATTTACGCAGTGAGAGGCTGTCACCACCCATTCAGGTGTAATCAAAGTCCCACCGCAAAACGACTTCCAAGAGCCAGTATTTGTCATGTACATCAGCATAGCTTGCCATGGCCACGCCCCTTGGGATGCTGCGTTACCACCGACTATCCGTGTGCCTTGTGGTTTGATACCACAGGAAGGAACAGCTGAGCAATAAAAAAAGAAATGCTTTAAAAGACACGAATTAAAAAAATAATGTTCTGTTTATGATCTTTGGCCTTTTCTGAGTGTTTCCTCAGTCAACAGTCATGAGTGTATACACTGAGGGTGGTCACTGCCAGGATTTCTTTCATCCGAGCCGCTTGAAAGTCTATACAGTAGTCATTTGTAGATGGGTGTCTGTTTATATTGTAAGGCAATTTAGTTTGAAATCAAAACACAGCTATATAAGAGCAACAGAGAGAGTGAGGGGGGGGGGGGGGGGGGAGAGGAAAGGGCAGGGGAGGGGAGGGGGAATTCGAGCTAAGGTTTTAAATACCCCCGCAAAAATTGAGGGAAACGAATTAAACTTACAAGGTGGAGGTGGAGGCTGAGTTGGTTGTGGAGTCTGAGGAATAGCTTTTTGAGGAAGAACAACACAGTTGGGATTGTTATAGACTTTAACATCATCAACAGCTATGTCGCCCATGTATCCTGTACCAGACACACCCTCGAGGACGATCTGCCAGGGAAACACATTAAATTAATTAAACCAATAATCTTAAAAAATAACCCTAAAGTTTGCTAAAGGAATACTATTAGACTAGAATATAAAGAGCTGTACATTTGAGCGCACTTCCCCTCTCTCCATCAGTGCTCAGGGGCGGATCCGAGATTTTTTACAAGGGCGTGGCTGTTACAGCGCCAATACCACAGGAAACCCATAAAAGGCGAGAAAATGGTGAACAGTTATGAACACGTGGTTAATTCATTTGTGCAAAAGGGAGGGGGTCACTAGTCACCTCCCTCACCACCCTTGGATCCGCCTCTGAAATAAAAACATGCAATAATGTTTTGTAAAAAAAGCTGTATTTTATCACTCGATCTAGACAAAGTATATTTTTTCATTTCTAAGGGGGGTGGAGGTGGCTAGCCACTCCCTTCACCACCCCTGGATCCGCCCTGGTGCTCAATTTTAAGGGTATTCAAAGCACGAGCTACCAGGTAAAGGAGAACTCGAAGAGCGGTGCGCACTGTATTCCCCTCTCTCCATCATCATCTTTCTCCTGTAATATTTGTACTCTACTGAGTAATAAAACGCGGAATTCTTTGCGTAAAAATAGTGTTAAACGTTAATAGCGCACTCTAAAATGCACCTGCGCAGCTGCTGATATAATCGGACTCATTGCATAATAAGCACTAGTCTTCTCGTACATACCCTAAGATTCGTGCGAGAAGAAGGCAGCGCAAAAGTAGCAAATTGCCAATTACTCGATCCCATGTCTCCTGTCAAAGTCCACCTTAGTGTTCTAGAACCACTGGTTTCTTGGGTATAGACGTTGAGTTGTCTTATATTGAGGCCATACATGCTGTAGTAAAATGCTAGACAATTGCCGTTGGTGTCCGATATTGGAGGACTTATCAGGCGTGCTTCTTCTTTGTTCAAACGAGGCCGTGATGTCTCGATGTAAATGTATGATCCTTTGAGAGAAAGAGAGAAAAATAGAATCTTTTACTTTGCGTATCGGGTGTTTCGATCCCAAGTAATACAATCATAAAATAAGCCCAGTAGCTGAGTTTCCAGTAGCTCAGTGGTTAGAGCGTCAGACTAGCAAACAGATGATTATGGGTTTGAATCCCGTCAGCAATACAATCATAAAATAAGCCCAGTAGCTGAGTTTCCAGTAGCTCAGTGGTTAGAGCGTCAGACTAGCAAACAGATGATTATGGGTTTGAATCCCGTCAGCAATACAATCATAAAATAAGCCCAGTAGCTGAGTTTCCAGTAGCTCAGTGGTTAGAGCGTCAGACTAGCAAACAGATGATTATGGGTTTGAATCCCGTCAGCAATACAATCATAAAATAAGCCCAGTAGCTGAGTTTCCAGTAGCTCAGTGGTTAGAGCGTCAGACTAGCAAACAGATGATTATGGGTTTGAATCCCGTCAGGAACACGGATTTTTTTCGGAAAAAAAAATAGTTTGATGAAGCAGTAAATCTCGTTAGAAGCTCGTTAGTATGTCGATCAAATAAGAAGCATACATAGAAGTGAATTTTGGACTATAGACCGTTTTCAAGTGACGACAGAGCGGCCATATTGGTGTGTCTAAACAATACGTTTTCTATCCTCCGGGAATTGAACTCTATTTTTATGCAACAACTATTTTGTTTTTTCACTTGAGTAAAAACGATGAGTGGAACAATGCTCCACGATTGAGTAAATAGAATTATAGTGCACATAAACTTTTTTCAATGCCTTCAATACTTATTCTAAATGAAGTAAATAGTCGAATGGTAAAATATTTCATGATCTGAGTGATGCCTCTTTAAGATATGAAGGTTTATACTTCCAATATGTTAATGACTGTGACGTACGGTAAGGTATTTTAGTGTACTTTTTGTAACTAGTGATACTAAACACTGGCCATTTTAAGAAAACAATTTTGAAATATCCTTTATGTAAACCACGAGTAAAATAATGATGCTTTTTAAATACTGTTTGTGTGAACCAGACCAATTTTGTATATTTAATGAATATTAGTAAATAAGCCTTAGTAAATAAAAATAATATACCATTGAACCTTTTACTTCATGTACAATCAGTATTGAAGGCATTAATTGAAGAGAGATCGAAAAACAAAGGCAGAAATTAGAATAACGAAACATTCACATAAAATTCAAATTGGAATTACCATATCCTGTCGTGTGGTCATGTTGTGGCCCTGTGGAAGGACTAAGAGTACTTCCAAAATCTCTGGTCCAATCAAACCGATCATTGATATCTTGTTGGTATCCACACAGGTCAAAATCGAACGAGCAGTCACCAGGAACTGAGAACAAACAAAATGGCTACGAATTATAATTTCACAAATGTTATATGGTTTTCCTCACAGCTCCCTAATAACCTAACAAGTTAAATTCCAATTCGATCTGTGAGTCAGCCGTGTCAGCACTTTGATCAGCCCTGATGGTGTTTCAGGATTCTCTAAAATTTGAAGGTTGAGCTTGCAGGTACAATGGAATGGAATTTTCAAGAGCATGCACGAGCTTGCGTGATTCAGCCAGTGACAGAATGTAGCTAATGTTCACTATTTGCACATACCGTGACTGTATTTTCTTGATAAAAATAATATCCATTTAATAATATTCCATGCAGTACGCGTTGCATAAAAGTAAAATTCAGAACAGAGACACTAACCTGCTGAAACGGTGATGGCAAAGCAACAAAGTCCCACCAAGAGAACGCGAAGAAAAGCCATTGTTCAGTACTTCTCAGAGCCAAAGTAAGAGTGAAGAAAGTGTTCTGAAACACCACCTTTTAAATCCTTAGATTCTATTGTTTCCATTCAGCTGAAAAAACCTCCGAAATAATGATCATATTTGAATTGTATTGAACTGTCTCTCTGTTTTTACAGCTCAAAAAATGTTTAACACTTTATTAATTTAGCTGAGTCTGAATTTAACTTATCGAAAATTTTGATTGGCAAATGCTTCCTCTTATCTATTTTAAGGAGAAGTTACTAATATATTTTCCTTGAAACAAAGTTTTTGATACTTTTAATATGGCATTTCCTGATTTTTTTCAGTTTTTCAGAATCTTAAATAATCGTGAGTCGAGGGGCTCTGGATAGATACGTGTTTATGACGTTTTCAAGACTGGAAAAACTGTTTTTAAGTTGAAGTTGAAGTTTATCCAGCTCGTTAAGATATGTGAGACAAACCCCCTCCCCGCCCAGCCACCCATCCTCACGCCCAGCCACCAACCCTCCCCGGTTCAGTTGATCTGAAAGTACCAATTCAGCTTTGATCACATAGACAACCAAAATGTAATCACAGTTTGCAGCAATCTGTCTCGTCTCGTTGCCATTCACTGTATTACAATTTATTTGGTAAGATTTGAGTCTCAATTAACACATCCTTCTAAACTAAAGTCCATCCAGCGCCTCAGCCTCGATGAAAACAGGGTAGAATTCTACATAAAGACACCTTATTTTGTCTTCTCGAGTCTTCCTTGAACATTAAATCCAAAATGCGCGCATGCTCAAAGGTGCATTCAAGCGTATCGCTGTAATATGGATACAAAACATTTTATCCGTTTTCTGTGTGGATGGAGAAATTTTGCTGCGTTTTCAAAATGAAATCGCCGTTTTCAAATGTATCCTGTGAAGTCTGGACAGGGTCTAAATCAATTTTCTTTCTTTCGTCTAGTCTTTTGTCGACTATCCTTCACATCAGCTCAACTTTCATTGTCACTGTGTTTGTCTTTCGTTAGGTTTGTTAGCTCGCTAATAACGGCTGTGCTAACGGAAGTTAAACCATCCAACGCGACCAGCTTTTTGCAGTTATAGTTTTGATTTAGTACGTCATAGATCCTGGATTCTTACCGTGTTTGTCTTTTGTTAGATTTGTTAGCTCGCTAATAACGGCTGTGCTAACGGAAGTTGAAATGATGGTACGCGACTTTTTGCACGCAATTTTTAGCTTGCTCGGTCTCTCCCTTGATTCCAGGGTTTTTTTCCGGTTTTCCTCCCTCAAAACCTAACCGAAGCTAAATTACAGTTTGATCTGACTTAGATCAGCCCAGAGGTTATTTCAGGGTTCGATCTGTGAGTTAGCCATGCCCTGACTTAGATCAGCCCAGAGGTTGTTTCAGGGTTCGATCTGTGAGTTAGCCATGCCCTGACTTAGATCAGCCCAAAGGTTGTTTCAGGGTTCGATCTGTGAGTTAGCCGTTCCCTGACTTAGATCAGCCCAGAGGTTGTTTCAGGGTTCAATCTGTGAGTTAGCCATACCCTGACTTAGATCGATCAGCCCAAAGGTTGTTTCAGGGTTCGATCTGTGAGTTAGCCGTGCCCTGACTTAGATCAGCCCAAAGGTTGTTTCAGGGTTCGATCTGTGAGTTAGCCATACCCTGACTTTGATCAGCCCAGAGGTCGTTCCAGGGTTCGATCTGTGAGTTAGCCATGCCCTGACTTTGATCAGCCCAGAGGTTGTTTTAGGGTTCAATCTGTGAATTAGTCGTGCCCTGACTTTGATCAGCCCAGAGGTTGTTTCAGGGTTCAATCTGTGAGTTAGCCATGTCCTAACTTAGATCAGCCCAGAGTTTGTTTCAGGGTTCAATCTGTGAGTTAGCCGTGCCCTGACTTAGATCAGTCCAGAGGTTGTTCCAGTGACCTAAATTCAATTCTCAGTGCATATTGTACACAGATACCTTCAAACTTGGAAAATACATCAAAAATATATTGGAACTGAAAAATTTATTTTGTTATTTTATAGTGAAGGATATTCACTTTTGAATTATATATTTGGAACTGTATCGTCATTGAATATCAGCTAGGAGGACTGAGAAAGGAAAGGACGGCCCGTGAGGAAAGGATGGAACGAAAGGATGGAAGGAAACAAGCATGTTAGGAAAAAAGGAAGGAAGAAAGGAAGGAACGAACGAAGGAACAAAGAATGGAAGAAAATATGGGCGCGAGTTTGCAGTAACCCGTAGATTCTTCATCACCTTGATTAACTGTGTACATATTGGTCAGGCATCTTGGGTCCATTAAAGTTTCGAAATAGAAAACTTCACGCCAAGGTTTGAGCGGTCATATTCAACTGGTTGTGGACGTGTCATTGTGCTAACGTTCGGTGCATTGTTTGTTGCTGTATATAGTGAGACTGGTTCATCAAATCAATCACCCAACCAATTTTTCCAGTTCATCGGTGAACAGCATGACATCAACGACATCAGCTAACCCGATATCATCCTTGAGGGACGAGTAATAAAAATCGGGACTCTGTAGAAACGAGAAGAGAAGGTTTTTAGATATGACTGAACCTCTGAAAAAAAATAGCTCTTTTTTTACCAACGAGCTAAAGCAATCAAGCGTATGGGAATCCAGGATTTAAATTCATGAGGGGGGGGGGGGGGGGGTCACTGCCCACTTACCACGACAAACCATCCCTCCCCTCTCCTCCCACAAAAAAACATGCATGCTATAAACAAACTGTTAATGGGAACGTCTTATACAGGATTTGCCATGAGAGGGATCACCCACACTAACGTTATAACAAGTCGCCCCTCCCCGCTAACATCAACAAACCTCCTCCTTGGTATACCCTTATTTATCCCTTATTTATTTAATATTGCAATCATATTCATGATTTACCTCGTTTCTCAAGGAATGTAACCGTGTCAGTAGTGGACCATTCAGCTTGTCAGAAACGCGAGGATTTTTCCTAAAAAAGCGCGAAAAGATTAAAACTTTCATGCGAAAAGTATTATCGATGAATAGAGGCTTTGTACAGTCATGATGGGAGCCATGACAGGAGGCACAACAATAGAACCTTTTCCCCTACGAAACTGAATTCTTTCTCATGTAAATCAGATTAGACCAGATTCAATTGTTCCTGCCTCCTGTCATGGCTGCCATCACGTGATGGTGCAATGCCACAAAGCTTACTCAAAATCCTTACTTTTTTATGACGAGACCAAATCCTTTCATCCAGTTCATGACGTCATCGTTAGTCCATCCACTGACATCGATGGTGGGTATGGCATCTACCACGTCTACACTACTCACTAAAGAAAAAAGTTCAAACCTATTCAATGATGCGCCTCTAATTCCCGGGTACTAATGCTCCTTTCCGTAGTCTTCCCACAATCCCTTATGATCCTAGCGCCAGCTCGAGCAGATATGAGCCTTTATGCTTAACTCAGCGGCACAGAGCGCATGAGCTACAGTCCAGACGACGTTTTGTGGAGTAACTACGAAAAAACAGACAGACAGACAGACAGACAGACAGACAGACAGGCAGGCAGGCAGGCAGGCAGGCAGGCAGGCAGGCAGGCAGGCAGGCAGGCAGGCAGGCAGGCAGGCAGGCAGGCAGGCAGGCAGGCAGGCAGGCAGGCAGGCAGGCAGGCAGGCAGGCAGGCAGGCAGGCAGGCAGGCAGGCAGGCAGGCAGGCAGGCAGGCAGGCAGGCAGACAAATAACATTGCTCATCATTATCCACGAAGTCCGAGTAAAGAGGAAATGTATTAATATATTTTATCGATTTCAATATACACATAGAAATACTACGGTTTACCTTGAACAATTTCTGCGTCGCCTTTTCCTCTGTCCCCTAATTCCCTCTGTAGGTCTTTCATACTAGAATCCAATCTAGCATGTCGTTGAGAGAAGTCAATCCATAGTTTAGAGCCCATGATCATTCCCAGCCAGCCGTCTGGTTTGTAGTTATGATCCATCATGAGGGGGATGATGTCTTTATGAAGCTGGAAGGCGTACTCAGCCTCTGGATTATCAACATATTAAGAAAAAATTATATTAATATGGGTGACTGACGGACTGACTGATTGGTAGATGGATGGATTGAACAGGATGGATGGATGGATGGAATAATGGATGACACAGGATGGATGGATGGATGGATGGATGGAGGGGAGGATGGATGGATGGATGGGACAAGATGGATATATGGATGGATGGAGAGGAGGATGGATGGGACAAGATGGGTATATTGGATGGGACAGGATGGATGGAAGGATGAACAACCTCACCTGATCTGCAGTTAGAGCTCTCCTTGTATTTCTGCGACACACAGACCAGCACTACAGTAGAGTTCTCCACAGCTTTAGCCATGGCCTCAAGGGTAGACCCACCCATTTGTTCTAAATCCATCCAGACTCGATAACCAGCTGCTTGGAGGCGATCTTTGACTCGAATCAAAGTTTTCTGTACATCCCACTGGTAGCTGATCATGACGTGGTTGGTTGTGGCAGCGCCTGTGGCAACGCCTGTTGCAGCGCCCATGGCAGCACCTGTGTCCGCACTTGGTTTTCCACCTTGAACTGCAGCTGAAGATGAAGAAAAAATAAAAGATCGACATCCATGATCGACAAAAAGATTCATCACTCCTTAAATAGGTATGAAAATGGTCTCAAATCGATCAATGCCACAGGCCACGGATTTTTTATTTCTCTAAGTTTTCTTGATCGCTCGTCATATAGAAAAATCAATCTGACCAAACATTTCCTAACCTATGGAAAATAGATCTTTCTACGTTAGGCGCAATGTTTACCCATTTCAGTACAGGCGTCATCTCATTCCCTAGGGTATCATTTCTTTGTTTAACGGTTGCGCACGAGAAGACACATAAATATGGATACAACTCGATCAAAACAAAGAATCTTGTTCTCAAGAGAATGACATGTACAAGAGAATGACTAAAGAATGAAATGTGGTCTGAAATTGGAAAACATGACGCCCATGCTACATATAAAAAAGTCTATTGCTTCGTGTATCTCAATAAAGATATGTTATTACTATTATTATTATTATTATTATTATTATTATTATTATTATTATTATACATTTTACTCACTATCTCGCTTCTGATTGGCCGAGAGCCTTCAGCCAATGCCTGATATCGTGTGAACTCGACATGATAAATGTATTATTTGTAAGTTTTACCTAGACCCCTTGCACATGACGTCAAAACAGCTCAATTTGAAGGACAAAACAAAGGAAAATCTCCTGAGAATTGGAACCTATTTTCCTGTCCTCCAAATCGAGTTGTATTTCGAAGTGCTGCAAGGGGTCTATTGACAGCTTCAACATTACCTGTATCAGTCGAATGCGACGAGTGTTTCTTTTTTCCCTCTAAATGCGACGAATGTTGCTTTTTCCCTTCTATTTCCCACAATGCACCGCTGGCTGCCTTCTTCACCCTGTCGTTTCTACTCTCCCTCAGTTTGTACAACATTTCCATACACGTTTTGTCGCTTTGCATCTTTTCCTTATTTTCGTTATCAAAGGCAAGCACCCACAATGCTTCAGCGGCGGCTATTTCTTCTTCTTCCGATTTGGCTCCTTTGATCATACGAGCGAGCACAGGTATTGCTCCATTGGCTACAATCTATACAAACGTATTATATGTTAGCTTAATTACCTAGAAATCTAATATATAACTGACACGAGTGAAAAACGCACTGCGAATGCTCGGAAGTTCGTCGTGTTTACAAAGAAACCATTGGAGCTTTAACGGCGTTTAGTAAATCTCGTAAAGGCCGTTAATTAGTGGAAAGTTAGTTTTTTTTCCTTCTGACACATTACTTTAGTTGTTTTCTTTCCCTGATAAAATGATATGAGAGAAATTCGCATATCATAAGACATGTAAATCTCCAATAGTTTTCTTCGTAAACTCGACTCGTCTATGAATTTCCAGGTTCTGCCGAACTTCCGAGCATGCGCAGTGCGTTTTCACTCGTGTCTATATAACTTCATCTATAGATTTTACGTAACGAAGATGATCCAGAAATTTTTGAGAGGTGGGGGGAAGAAAAATTAGGTATTTACGGAGCCCGTTAAGGGCCATCCTTTTTCAAATACTTTTTCGGTAAAATCTGTATTTTTTAAAAAATTTTCATGTTTTTCGAAAAAAAATTTAAACACTTTTTTTTTTTTAAATACAGATTTTACCGAAAAAGTGTTTGAAAACGGGCTCCGTAGCTATTTCAATAAAAGGATGATAAAACTATGGGGATCTGAATCCTCCAACCCCCCACCCCCCCCCCCCCCCCACCCCCCCTCAAAATCCATACCTGCTTCTTGTTGGCATCATTGATGGCTATTTGAGCGAGACCTTCAGCAAGCTCACTGTTTGAGAAGCCCATATACCTTCGTTTAGAGAACTGATTAGCCTTGTCAATCAGAGACACAAGGTACTTGATTGGTCCTTAACAGTAAAGAAAACCGCAGTTATTGTTAGATATTTGAGATCCAACCGGAGTTTGACCCTTGTTCTAGCTGAGGCTTGAACCCAGCACAACCTCCCACACCTGGGCCAACCATGAAAAGGTGATGGTGATGATGATGGTGAGTAGTGATGATGATGATGAGTAGTGATGATGATGATGAGTAGTGATGATGATGATGATGATGATGATGATGATGATGATGATGATGATGATGATGATAATGATGGTGATGATGGTGAATAGCAATGATGATGATGATGGTGATGGTGAGTAGTGATGATGATGATGATGATGATGATGATGATGATGATAATGATGATGATGATGATGATGATGGTGATGATGATGGTGAATAGCAATGATGATGATGATGGTGATGGTGAGTAGTGATGATAATGATGATGGTGATGGTGAGTAGTGATGATGATGATGATGATGATGGTGATGATGGTGATGGTGAATAGCGATGATGATGTTGATGGTGAGTAGTGATGATGATGATGATAATGATGATGATGGTGATGATGATGTTAATGATGGTGATGGTGAATAGCAATGATGATGATGGTGATGGTGAGTAGTGACGACATCATCATCATCATCATCATCACCATCACCATCATCATCATCATCATCATCATCATCATCATCATCATCATCATCATCATCATCATTATCATTAATCATTAATATATATATTATGATTTAGCTTCAGTTTTTTCCAGTCTTACAAAGTTACAAACGTTTTGTATAGATCTTTAAAACAAAATTTTCTCTAGTTTTTTGTTGGACAAGATTTTAGAATAGCACTGGAAAATAATATTGCATTTAATTTGTTCATTTGTCCCATTCAATCAGTAATAATTATAGCTTGGGCTACCTGTGTTATCAGGTCACATGCAAATGGTCTCCATACCTTTGTTTGCCATGATCAGATTGTTATTCTCCTTATGAGTATGAACTTATTACTTTTCAATCAGTAATAATTATAGCTTGGGCTACCTGTGTTATCAGGTCACATGCAAATGGTCTCCATACCTTTGTTTGCCATGATCAGATTGTTATTCTCCTTATGAGTATGAACTTATTACTTTTCAACCAGTCATAATTATAGCTTGGGCTACCTGTGTTATCAGGTCACATGCAAATGGTCTCCATACCTTTGTTTGCCATGATCAGATTGTTATTCTCCTTATGAGTATGAACTTATTACTTTTCAACCAGTCATAATTATAGCTTGGGCTACCTGTGTTATCAGGTCACATGCAAATGGTCTCCATACCTTTGTTTGCCATGATCAGATTGTTATTCTCCTCGTCTATCAAGTATGCCAACAGTAGCAATGCTTTGGTAGCATATAGAGGAACCTTGTCTTCTATCATGGGAAGCACTATTTTGACAGCATTACAAGCTTGGAAGTTGGCTCTTGTTGGAACTCTCTTGGATAGGTTGTGAAGAGTACCTAAAACTCTAGACAGCATGATTCCTCTTTCAGTTTTCTTCACCAAGGTACCATCGGCTCCCTAAAAAATCAGAATGGAAACATTTATAGAGATCTAAGATATGATAAGATAGATGAAAGAATGGGATGGTTGGGATGGATGGATGGGTGGGTGGATGGATGAATGGATAGATGGGTGGATGGATGGATGGATGACAATGAATGAAAAAAAGCATGGATGGGATGGATGGAATAAATAAATGAATGGAATTGAGGGATCAACTGGTCTGATTGATAATATGGATGAATGGATGGGATAACATGAATGGATGGATAGGTGAATGAATGGATGAATTATGGATGCCATCGGGTTAATATATGAATAGAATAGTCAGATTAATGGAATGGTTACTGTTGATGCATGAATGCATGAATGCATGAATGAATAGGATTGATGAAGTTGATGAATAAATTGACTGGTCTTGAAGATGGATGGATGGGATAAGAAGAATGGATGGATGAATGAATGAACTAGTCTTGAAGATGGATGGATGGGATGAGATGAATGGATGGGTGAATGAATGGAATAAATGATGAGATTGATAGAGTTGATGAATGAATTGACTGGTCTTGAAGATGGATGGATGGGATGAGATGAATGGATGGGTGAATGAATGGAATGAATTATGAGATTGATAGAGTTGATGAATGAATTGACTGGTCTTGAAGATGGATGGATGGGATAAGATGAATGCATGGATGGTTGAATGAATGATGAGATTGATAGTGTTGATGAATGAATGGATTGGTCTAGTAGATGGGATGGATGGGATTAGATGAATGGATGAATGAATGAATGAATGAATGAATGAATGAATGAATGAATGAATGAATGAATGAATGAATGAATGAATGAATGAATGAATGAATGAATGAATGAATGAATGAATGAATGAATGAATGAATGAATGAATGAATGAATGAATGAATGAATGAATGAATGAATGAATGAATGAATGAATGAATGAATGAATGAATGAATGAATGAATGAATGAATGAATGAATGAATGAATGAATGAATGAATGAATGAATGAATGAATGAATGAATGAATGGACTGGTCTAGTAGATGGGATGGATGGGATAATATGAATGGATGGATGAATGAATAAACTGGTCTAGTAGATAGGAGGGATGGATGGGTGAACAAATGAATGAATGGGATGGATGGCTGTAATGGATGGATTCTGTTAATGAATAGGAATTAATAGAATGAGAAAAGATGGATGGATGGATGGATGGAGGTATTCCACATACCATGAACATCAGATGATGTTTAGTGCAGTCTTTCAGTTTCTCAACAGCAGCCACCAGTATTGGAACCAAACCAGCTTCATTGAATGCAAGATTCATGGCATCACAGAGGTCAGTATAGTTGATAGCAGCTATTGCTACGATGGTTAAAAAATCTTGTGCTTTCTTGACTTCTCCTGAATCTGAGTCATCAGACTAGAAAGCAACAACAATTGAGAACTGGATGAGAACTGGATGAGAACTGGATGAGAACTGGATGAGAACTGGATGAGAACTGGATGAGAACTGGATGAGAACTGGATGAGAACTGGATGAGAACTGGATGAGAACTGGATGAGAACTGGATGAGAACTGGAAAAAATGCCAGTGGCAGTTATAGAACTATTTAAGGGTGGGGGGGGGGGGTGGGTGGGGTGGAGGTGACTGTTATGGAGAAAAGCATCCCATAGCGTCATTTTTTTATTATACCTTACCCTTTGTTCTTTTTTCCTTATTCTGAGGGGGGGGGGGGGGGGGGGGGGGGCTAGCCACCCAATCCATTGTTGGGGGGTGGGAACATTGATTTGTATATTTGATGATTTGATGATCATTCTCAAGCGAGGATCCACCCCCTGGACCTGCCCTCCTCCTTGAATTCATAGGTGATGAGGACGCCATTTTGCGATCACAACTCCCCCTATTTCAACATAATTCTTACATTGAGCTACTTGACTCAATATCTTCACATTTGATGCCATAAATGTCAATGTTTCCACAAGTCAGCAAATCATTCATCTGCTTCAAAGAGCTCAAAACATGTCATTCAACTATGAAAAGCTTTCCAATCAATTAAAGTGCACATAACCATTTTTTCAACGCCTTCAATACCGATTCTACATGAAGTAAACAGTCGAATGGTAAAATATTTCTTGATTTGAGTGATGCGTCTTTATTAAGATATGAAGGTTTTTCTAAGGCTTCATTAAATATACAAAACTGAACTGGTTCACACAAAAAGTATTTAAGAATAATCATTATTTTACTCGTGGTTTACATAAAAGATATTCTAAATTTGTTTTCTTAAAACGGCCAGTGTTTAGTAGAACTAGTTACAACAAATACACTAAAATACCTTACCGTACGTCACAGTTATTAACATATTGGAAGTATAAACCTTCATATCTTAAAGACACATCACTCAAATCAAGAAATATTTTACCATTCGACTATTTACTTCATGTAGAATCATTATTGAAGGCATTGAAAAAAAGGTTATGTGCACTTTAACAACGAGTTATTTTAAAAAACAAATTCACATCTTTGCATATTGTTAATGTTAAATTTTAAACCCCGGTTCCCTTTTGTTTGTCTTCTTAATTTTGTTATAAAGCTTTCGACGTCTAGTAAAAAAAATGGTGATTTAAAATTCCCTTTTCGGGGAGCGGCGTGAAATTGATTTTCACCCAGCTGTGAGGTTTTTAAACCGTACATGATAATTTAAATTTTTATTTTTTTCAAACGAACTAAGAGATTTTTGTAAACTTTACTCCAGCCGTACTGGCTTATCACGCGATGATGTGCGTGTACGAGAAAACTATACGAGACTAAGGTAGTCAATGACAACAAGAACTAAACAATAATCGATTAACAATACTTCATTAAAAATTGTAATTTATGTCCTTACTTACCAGTTTTATTACTCCAGTGGTTTCATCTAAATTCAATTTGGTACCCGTTTCTCTATCATAGGATAAAATATTTGGAAAATCAGCCTGTAGTTTGAGAAAGGCATCCTTAACAACATCTGCAAAGCCAATGTCAGCTAAAAACTCGTCTAGCGCGATCTTTGAAGCAGGTTCATTTTGTCGTGAGTAGGAATCCGAAATATTACGGATTGGACGACAGTTCGAGTAATATCCCTCTTTCTTTAGTCCACTTTTGAGTTGTTTCAGCGAATCATAGATAAAAATAAAGGTATCTTTTAAGTGTGGTGCTTTATCCGAGTGCTCAATGAGACTCTCATCGGTATAACCTCTGGCTGACAGGTTCAATTTTGTAATTTCCAGTGTTTTGGAGACCGGCTTTTCGTCCAAAACAGCGAGTTGGTTTTCGTTCCCCTCAGTTTCCTTGGGTGATGATGTAGTATCATCAGTAAGTTCAGCACTTTGTCTTGAGGTTGGGCTTTTCGTTTTCTCAGTTTTCAAAGGGCCATCTTTAGTTGTTTTGGTCTTAGCCTCTTCTTGTTTCTTAGGATTCGAATTCTTTATCGAATATTGATCAATCTCTTCTTCGTTCTTGTGGGGTTTCCCTTCAGCTTTCGGATTCACTTCTTTTTCCAGTTGTTCATCTTGTTCTAACTTCTTTTTTCGTTTAGTATTTCCAGAGCCCATCATCTACCTAGTATTCCGTGATACGGTGTCTAGATTATGCCACTTAAGTACGTTACCAGAGATTAGAAAATAATGTTTAGCACTCATTAACCTTATAAGCTCATTCACATAAGCAATAAAATATAAGCGCAGTCACCCGTTGCGATAACACAGGATACCCAACCGAACGAAACCTCACCAAATACAAAACGACTGAATTTTTAAACTTCTATATATCAACTTACGGTAAATTTAATCGACTTAAATTCAAAAGTAAATGAATTAGTTCAACTTGCCTGATCGATGATAATATTAATATCATTTTTGAAATTAAAATTTGCGAAACATTTTACCTCCGACATCGTGTGGATCTACTTCTTTCATAACGAATTACAAAAAAAAAGAATAAATAAAAATTAGAAAAAGAAAGAAACTTTTTAAAAACATAATTTCATAATAAGCTTCAATTTAAAAAGGTTTTGGGTTCATTAATCGTACAAACATACAAAAACAGGAAGTTTAATTTTCCCGAAGTATTTTCAAAAACATAATTATAAAATGCAAATAGCCCGCACGCCATGGGGCTGTTTTTCACGATTTTAGAACAAAAACATTTTATTCTTCTTTATTTTCATTTACAAAGAAATACTAATACATTAACAGTACGATACATTTCTTACACCCTTTGTTATCATAACCATAACACTTACAGAAATTCAAAATATTGAATTTTGGCTACAAGGTTGTTATGTTAGACCACAAATGTTTGTAAAGAACTTTCCATTCAAAAAACGCCAAAGGCCTTTCGTTCTTTAAGGTAATCTGGAATCAGGATTTTGGAGTAGGGATTTGAGATCTACATAATCTTAACTTATTAATAATTCATTAAAATAATGGACCAATGAGAAGTTCGCTTTTGAGTCACGTATGTGCACTTGGACGTGATACCCAGTCTAATGCTGGTCCAAACTCAAAAATATATAGATGGCTGTTGACTCGGAGAATGACAGGAAGTCTGAATTCACTATTTCCTTATTACGTCTTGATATCACTACCACAAGAATCCTCTTCGAATTCTTTTTCTTATTCAAATTGTGGAACTCCTTTGGGAGTAAAATAATGGTGTTAATAAGGCCAACAAAAGGAACTACGAAAAGGATTCTGGTAGTAGAGGTATCAAGCGTAATAAGGGGAATCGAGAATAAGGACAGATGTGTCAATGTAATGCAAAAAAAAAAACACGAATGTCAGGGGAAAAAATGAGTGACGGGAAGGTTATTTGAAAATAAACAGTGAACAACAGAACCTGAATCTGCCCACCGGATGTTTTTAAAGAGATAATATTAACTAATATTTCAGAATTAAAGTTAAAAGTTTCGCTAGAAGTTTATTATGTCGCTTTTTTTTTAAAGGAAAGACGACTTAATGATATTACTACTTAGAATTTTAGGCTGTTTGAACTTCTCTTGCGAAACTTGTGATATTCATGAAAATAGTTCGCAAATTATAGATCTTGTAAAAGATGTCAGTCAAGCTTAGGGTTTAACTTAATTTTATTAGTTTTGCTTGTAATATAAAAAACAGCAGCCTATCAAGAACTAGTCAGGAGTTTTAATAAAAGGAATATGCACACAATTTTGGCCCGTTTTATCAATCATTAAAGAGTTTGAGAAGCAGGATCAGAAACTTGTTGGTTCGTGTTTCATCGGGGGTTTCAAACACCCTGAAAACCAGAAAGGCACTCGGCCTACGGCTTTGTGCTTTCATCAGCTTCTCGGTGTTTGGAACCCCTGATGAAACTCTCGCATTCGTTGTTGATAAATTACCTGGAACAACCTCTGGGCTGATCTAAGTCAGGGCACGGCTAACTCACAGATCGAACCCTGAAACAACCTCTGGGCTGATCTAAGTCAGGGCACGGCTAACTCACAGATCGAACCCTGAAACAACCTCTGGGCTGATCTAGCTCAGGGCATGGCTAAGACACAGATCAAAATGAAATTAAGGGGGGAAGGGAGGAGTCAAAACCGATGGATTCTAGGTTACCTTGAAAGACACGGCATTGAGCGCGCAGTCTGAGTATTCGTTTCTCACTCAAAATTTACACTCCAGTTGAAAGTTGCATGATATAAGCGATGTTTGGCTTTATCGAGATTTATATCTAAAGCTGCTCAGTCTTCAGCCTAGAGCCTCTTTCTCGTATTCTGGGTTTTTGTTGAGTATGACGAAACCTTCCATTACTGGCGCTAGTGAAATATCTGAACAAGGAATTAAGGAGAAACAGGTCAACGAAAAAAATCATTTCTTTTCTTTCGCTTTCCAGGCTCTGGCAGTAAACATCTGGACCTGCCAATAGACCGCTTGCACGTGACGTCAAAGCAGCTCAATTTGGAGGACAAAACAAATGAATTTCAATCTCCTGAGAATTGGAAACTATTGCTTTGTTCTCCAAATTGTGCTGCATTCCGAAGTGCTCAATACCATCCGAAGACACCTCTCCACAACGGCCACAAAATTTTGTAAAGTCGGTGGCCGTTGTGAAGAGGTTTGACTACATTTACATCTACAATAAAGAGAAAGAATGGAAGAAAAGGGAAGGGAAGGATAGAGAAGAAAGCGAAGGAGTGAAAAGAATAGTCAAGTATTGAAATAATGGTAAACTTTAGCTCAAAGGATACATTCTTCAGTTGCGAGCTCAGCCCTTTCGCCATTCGCGAGAAGAACAGGGGTAGTGTGGGTTTGGAAACCGGTAATAGATTTTGGTTTGCCTGCTTGTCCAACAGTATCCACAGCCTAAATATAACAAACAAAATCCGCGTTAAAGGCGAGAGAATACGATGAGACATGCTTGCGACGGGGAGTATCGTACTCTGTCCACTCCTGCGACAATGCGCAAGTATGGCGAGTTTATAGTTGAAAGGTTGGGCACATCGCGCGAATTGTTTCGTCGCAAGTTTGCAGGTGGCGCTGCATAGATGGCGCTGCAAAGGGCAAAAACGACGGTTTATGGTGGAAATGGCTCAATACACTGTGTGATCTTCAGAGTCGCAAGCAACTTCGCATCGTGTGGCCACACCTTAAGCCTTATTACCGCATCACAACACTACACAGAAGTGTGGAAATGGCTCAATACACGGTGTGATCTTCAGGGTCATAAGCAACGTCGCATCGTGTGGCCACACCTTAAGCCTTATTACCGCATCACAACACTACACAGAAGTGAAGTTCAACTCAAATTCCAGCTGTACGTCTTAAAAGTCATATATCTTGCGGAATTCGAGGAGATGGATGGCAAAAAATTCAAAGATTTGGTCATTAGGTCCCAGTACTTACCTGTCCTACGCGGACCGTTACGGGTAATGGCTGTAGCTCTGAATCAAACGTTACCAACATTCTAGGTTGAATAGCCGAGACGAGATGGAACAAAGTGTAGTGTGACTTTCCAAGTATTACTGCAAAATAGAAACCATGGGTTAGATTTTCGCCAAGGAAGGATTTGGGGGAGGGTTAATCTATACAAAATTGGGGAAAGTAGCTACATTTACTTCCGGGTTCAAAGTCCAGATTTCTTAACCTTTTACTGCGAATCTCAATATTCTGGTAACTCAGAAATTTCAACGGCTTGTTGTGAAATTGGTTTTTCGCTGTCGTCGATCAAAACTAATCAGTCGGTACCTTTTATATTTTTGACTGGCGGCAGTGAAAAATCCAATTCCAACGGGCAACTCGCAAATACAGAGTTCGCAGAATATTGAGAACCGCAGTAAAAAAAGTCTAATATAGATTTAGGCACTGCCTAAAAGCGGAGCTCCCATAAATAGTATATTTAGTGCTAAAAACGTGACAATTGTGTGACGCGGCATAACGCTGGTTATAGCGTTACCACTTCGTTTGATTTTACCAGAATCCAGGAGGAAAAATTAAAAGAAAAACCATTATTTTAAGCCTTCAAAAGCATTAGAAAACTTTTCAATTCGAAGAAAAATAATTATAGATTGTAGAACATATGAATACATGTATAGAACAAAGGATTTTATTCAGCAAATCTTAGTAATCAAAGTTATAAGTTTTTTAGGTGGAAAGTGAACTACACTGAAAATTGTCGAAAAATATTACTGATAAGTTTAAAAGCTTACATTCACTTGAACTTCACAAGTAAAAAGAGACATATCCATTAATGCAAGATAATAATTTTCATTGTTAGTAAGTTGGTCTTTGAAAAGTTTTTTTTCAGATTTATTCTTAACTTTATTATCGAGCGAAATATCTTACAAAAACATAAGCTTATCCATAAAAAAAAACAAGCTCATCATTTTTGCGATTGTGTAATAGTAATAGCTGGAAAAGCCCGATAAATAGCAAATGTTTGGTGTGATATGTATTCCTTTTTCATATTTCATTCAACATTAAAATAAATTATCTATAAAAATGTCAAAATATTCATATGATTATGAAACTGGAATCTTGTTTTGACTTCGCGTGAGGCTCGCTGGCCGTCAAATATATTTTTTCAAAGAACTAAGTCTTTTTACTAAGTCTTAGCCTTTTTCTTGAAATGGGATCAAAAACAAAAAATCAAAGCTTCAAATATCGCTTTTTTGGTTCACAAGTAATGAAGAAAAAGATGATAAAAATCTAGAATGCAGTAAAAACGACAAACTATCCAAGTTTTTCTGACAATGTTTGCCGAACCAACGTCCTTGGCTTGTCTGAGATTTTCTCCAGCTAGTTTACACATTTCTTGTCGATTTTTTACGAAATATTAGTTAAAAATAATGAATTTACCTTCTATGAAGTGTTTTCTACGGAACTAAAATATCATTCTTGCAGTATAATCAGGTTTTTCTGGTCTACAGGCCACTTTTTCTCTCACTGAAGTTTCAGTCACGAAACTTCATCGTAAGATTAAGAATCTTCCCTCGCTTTCCCTCGCTAAATCTTCTTTAGCAAGTCGCTAAAGTCGAAAATTTGTTTTTGTTCACTTTAAGACAGACATGACTTCGATTAAACGTATTTTTTGCATTGCTAAAATAAGAAAAAATACTTCTTGATCCATCTTTGACTACATTATTGCAATTTTTCTGTGCATTTGTGAGTAAGCAAAGCGCGCGGGAACCCTGTGCAAAGTGGTACACGGACGGACGTATGTATGTATGTACGTATGTATGTATGTATGTATGTATGTATGTATGGACAAGGTGATGACGTAATCAAGCCATGAAAAATCAACTCGATGGATTACCATTTTTTCTTAAGTATGGTGCTCCGCTCGCGCGGGAGCTCCGCTAATAATATTGCAGTGTTTATCATGATGCTGTGATCCAGGTACCTTCTGACACGGCTCGTTTTCTTGTGTATTGCTTTCTTTCTATCCAATTTCCCACGATCCGATTAAGCAATTTTTTTTGGAAAAAAATTCATTTTCAAACATTATCTATGCCATGAAATACTTTCAGGGCTGAACTACGCAATACAGAATCCAAAGATCACGCTCTCGAATGGATAGATATATGGAGGTTACAGAAAAAATATCTAAAAAAATATCCATACATCACCATGGAGGAAGATTTGTATGGAAGAAAATTGGGAATTCTGGGTTGGAAGATCCTTTTTCAAATATCCTCCATGGCAGGGAAAGGATATTTTTTGGAACCTCACATTTGGATTTTATGTGATAAGGAAAAGCATTGGGGGGAGGGGAGGGGGGTGAGGACAAACGATAAATAGAGGGGTGGGGTAGGATATTAATTTATATTCTCAGTTGAGTTTGGAATGACCGAAGTTTTGACACGAAGTTTTGTCGTTGAAAAGTACATGTTGTCAGGGGCAACGTCAAAAGTATTCAATAGGAAACAAGCATGATACTGACGTCACCGCGGCAGCAATTAAGCTCGAGAATTTTTCCCACACTATACAATTCAATACTTTTAACGTTGCCACGACAACATGCATATTCAAAACGACAAAACTTCGTGACAAAACTTCGGTCGTTTCTAGCTCAACTGAGAAGCGTAGTATACCGTTTTTGACATCAAGGAATGCTGTCAGTGTAGTCAAAAGTCCTCCAACAGCTACTGGCATTAGAAGACTCCTGTCACTATGGTATGGGCCAACTGTCAGGGTTCCTTTACCCATATGTACCAGACCCTGAAAATGAAAACATGAGAGATGAATGAAACAATGAAAGGATGGATGAATGGATAACAGAATGAATGAATGAAAGGATAGAGTGATGGGATAAATGGATGGAAGAATGAATGGATGGAAAATAAATGAATGGATGAATGAATGGATAGAAAGATGGATGGATAGATGGATGAATGGATAACAGAATGAATGAATGAATGAATGAATGAATGAAAGGATCAATGGATGGGATAAATTGATAGATGGATGGATGGATAATAGAATGAATGAATGAATGAATGAATGAATGAATGCATGAATGCATGCATGAATGAATGAATGAATGAATGGATGGATGGACGGACGGACGGACGGACGGACGGACGGACGGACGGACGGACGGACGGACGGACGGACGGACGAACGAACGAACGAACGAACGAACGAACGAACGAACGAATGGAATGAATGGATCAATGGATGGGATAAATTGATAGATAGATGTATGTATGTATGATAGAATGAAAAATTGAAAAAATAGTCGTAACCACTTTTTTTCACACACAAAGACCACATAGGATTGGGAAAGGAATGGATAGGGGAGAAAAAGTAAGGGAATGAAAGAAAGGAAAACAAAGGAATGGGAATAGAAGGGAAGTTGTATTACTTACCTGTGCTAGTCGAACCATAAATAAGTTATTGGCATCTTTATGATAGTACATAGCAAGTTGACGCAGCATCCCAGCCAAGCGAGCATTATTTGTACCTGTATCGAATAAAAAGAATTGGTGACTCCCTTCAAGCTTCAAGTTTTATCAAACCCTGAAACCCATATTGCAGTGGCAAATCCAGAGGTACTTCCATTATGAAGCCGATCACGTCCTTTAAGCTCAGTAGAACGAAATTGGAACCCCCTTTGTGAAGCACATTGAATCGGAATTTAGTTTGTTACGTTTTGAGGAAGTAAGAAAACAAATTTAGAAATTTAGAAAACTCATGAATCAAGGGAGAGTCCTAACGTTTTAACTCTACTCAAATGTGATAATTATTGAGTCCAAGAATCAAACCCCAGATCCCAGCTGTAAGCGTACTACTCCTATGCCACCCTTGATATAATTTGCCTATGAACCTCCAGCCATTTGTCACGCAGAAATAATGTGTTTATGCACTAAATGCGCCACCCTTAAATAACAGCTGCTGTAATCACTCACAACAACTCACTCATCAGACTGAGACAGCGAATGACAATTAAAACAAATGTTATGATCTGAGTGGTGCCCTCAAATAAGTTTCAATTTCGTTCTAGGGAAGTATGGGTGGTGTAGCGGTGAGAGCACTTGCCTCTCACCAAGGCGACCTAAGTTTGAGCCCCGCTGGGCTCAGTGTTGTATGTGAGTAGAGTTGTTTGTTGGTTCTCTCCTGTGCTTCGAGGGTTTTTCCGGGTTCTCCGGTTTTTCTTCCTCCTTAAAAAATCAACTTCTAAATTGGAGGAAGAGCCACTCATTTATATTTATTTATAATAATTGGCGCCCCTGAATAAACAACACCACCGAAACACTAAAAAATTAAAGACCGTCATGGAGCTTAATAGAGTGAATGCAGTACAAATGGTACAAAGTCCAATGTCATATTCTTACCTGCACCAACTATTCCCATGGAGAAGATAGCATTGTGTGCTACCTCGGCATCACTGTCATGGGACAGTTTACTTAGTGTATCTACGATAGGTAGCAGGGGGTTGGATGCAGATAGCATTGCAAGACCAAGGGGTACAGCTCTTCTAATGACTGGCTCACCATATTGTAACTAATAGGCAAAAAGATGAATAAAGCACTGTAAAAATTTAGAAATATAAAGGCGCAGACACATATATATGATTCAAATTTTTCATTTCAAAAATTAGAGATCGCACCATGTGACCATTCGTGCAACGTCGCATGAGACGAACCTCACCCTGTGAAGTTCAACATGTTGCACAAGAGGTCATACTGTGTGACCTAGTTTTCTGGACGTCACATGCAATGTCACATGAAAAATCACACCATGTGTCTCATCTTAAGTATATCACCAGTCTTTATATAGTAAAATAACAAAATGCTGTCCAGTTAATGACATTGGCTGCTACATCTATTTATTGCCCTCCCCCAAATAATCACCAGTCCTGCTTACCAAATGGTTAAAAGCTCTCAATGCCATCTGAGAACCAATCTCTTCTCCCATTGCAATTAGTGCAATGCCGAGCACAGCAATACCCTGATGACTTCCATCCTCTTCTTTCTCCTCTTCCTTCTTGTCTTTATCCTTGTCCTTGCTGTCTTTGGATTTCTCCTTTTCTTCGCCTTCTTTATGTTCAAAGTGCTCACTGCAAATATGAAGTAACTTTTGGACTTTGAGGACATTTCCAGTGCCTGTGAAAATCAAACAAAACAAAGCTTGAAGCAACTTAACTCAGCTCACACATAACTAACTTTAAACATGTATGAATCTGCGATCATGTTATGATAAAATCCTAGTCATAAGTCTTGGACACATACTTATTTGTAAGGGTGTTTTTATGGGCTTAAGGTTGGGGCCTTATATTTAAGGAGGCTAGAAAGGGTTTTGGAACTTGCATATAGACTAACAAAAATGACCCTGAAAAACTTTATATGGCAAATATATGACCATTAGTTGACCCAGAAAACGAAAGACCATAAAGTAAGGGTTGGAATGAAAATAAAAATATGACGTAACACATTGCTATGACAACGATAGAACACTTCAAATGTGTGCAAAGTTTTTCATTTAAAAAATCATAACTCAAAAACCGCACGGTGAAAATCCTTTAAAATTGGCATGTTTGAACTTCATGATCCAATCTTTGATCGAACCGAAATAGAAAAAATTCTGTAATGAGGAATTCTCAAAAATCAATGAAGTTTCTTTTAGGACATTCCCCATTACAGTATTTTTTAATTTTTTCTTAGCACTTACAAACCATTAAATAAAAGCCACATGCAAAGTTCTAAAATATTTTACCGTCCGGTTTTTGAGTTATTTTAATTTAAGTATGAGGTTTTTTGGGACAAAATTTTCCTATTTTCATTTCAAATGATTCAGTGCTACGTCATTTAAGAGCGCGCGCGCACGTTCAAGGAAAACCATTTTCGAGCCTCCTTAAGGGAACAAGGGAAAAGGGTTTTTGATGAAGAGGAAATGGTTATTTTTTTCTCTTGTGTTCCCAGGATGGAAGTAACTGGAAGGATGTAAATATTTATGTTAGCAGACTAGTTGGTTTAATTGGGGTGGGGTGAGGAGGGGGCTTATACCTGGGATTGTACAGTAGCTTTATTTTTAGCCTAGTTTCTACTGTACCTGCATATGCACATATTTCTACTAATATTGAAGCCCATTTTCCCAGTGGCTGTGGTAGTACTTTTAAAGCTTCAAGAGTAGCCTCAACAGCTTCTTGTTTGCCTGAAAATAAAATGGAATAAATGAAATGAATGGATAAATAGATGGGTGATAAATGGATAGATTTTAACCACTGCAGATTACAATCAAAGGGAGGCAAGGTGCTTAGATTTGAAAAAACAACAGAGTATGTTTAAGACTAAAAGTTGGGGGGTGAGCAAAAGGTGGGGATTGAAGCCAAGGCACCTACATCTTTTTGCAAAACAAATTTGTCCAATTATATCTACCCGACCATCCAGCAATACTAACTAGACTTTCAAGTTTGGGACCAAATAGGGGAACAAGAGGGGGTCATTTAACTCCAGTAAGAAAGTTCAGGGTTCAGTTCACAAAGTCAATAATCTTCAGTAAGAAAGTTCAGAGTACAAGGGTCATAAAGTCATAAATCTTCAGTAAGAAAGTTCAGGGTTCAAGGGTCATAAAGTAATAAATCTTCACTAAGAAAGTTCAGGGTTCAATTCATAAAGTCAATAATCTTCAGTACGAAAGTTCAGGGTTCAAGGGTCATAAATCTTCAGTAAGAAAGTTCAGGGTTATGTTCATAAAATCATTAATCTTTAATAAGAAAGTTCAGGGTTCGGGAAAGGAGCTTACCAAGAAAAGTCAATCCAAGACCGAGAGCAAGGAACCGTGTGAAAGAATCTTTCACTTGTGTCTCTGATTGTTCCATCATGGCTTGAAGGATGGATGACGTCACTTCTACATTACAGGTTCCTATGGCAACCATACCACAGGCCACGGCAGCCATACCAATAATCTAGATAACATAAATCAAAACGATGATGATATGCTCAAAAAATTATATACACTATATAGTATATGGACATTTAGAGAGGAAGCCTAAAGCATATTATTAAACTCATGAATAATTAATGAGGAAAACACAACAAAAATCATTGTCCGTGGAGGAGGTTGTATATCTGATACAAAATCGTCCTGATTTGCATAAACTTTAACACCAATTTTCTCAGCCAAATTCAATTTTATCTTTAAAATTTTAGTAGAACATGAATGTATACACCTAGGCGTTTCATAAGTAATATAGAATATTCGTGTCCGTGTTGTATGGGATATAAAAACACTCACCTTTGGCTCATGGTTGTATATCTGATACAACATGGCCACTCATATTGTATGTATTACTTATAGACCCCTTGCAGCATGTCAGAATGCAGCTCAATTTGAAAGAAAAAACAATAGGTTTCCAACCCTCAGGAGATTGAAATTGTTGGATAAGGATTTATCTGGTAGATAGCGCTATCCAGGCTTCGTACAACCGGCCCAAGCTGTATATAGGACTACCCCTTAATCTACTGTACCCTAATTCTACTGTATAGTACTACAGTACTGGTAGTTATTTCAAACTTAACCAACCTCAGTATTTGATTTGGAGTCACTCAGTACTGGAAGGATAAGAGAGAGAATGTCTTCCCTGTTGGATCCTGCATAAGAAAGGCCAAGGCTAGGAAAGAGAGAAAATATAACAGTAAGTCATCTTTTAAATTCATTAAGCCTGTTTATAGGTTTAGCAGAGGGAGGTTTTTTGTGGTGTTTTTTACATTTTAAAATTCTCATAACTTCTCAACAAGTTAAATATTTTTGTCTCAAACTTTCTAACTTTGTTGATGTCATTCTAATCTATAATTTTAATGTAGTGGTCAACTAAAATATGAATTTAAAAAATTATTATGATAACGAAGTGGCGGCCATACTGGCATTTGGTCAATACCGGTAATAATAAGAGTATATTCTTACCCAACAACAGATCCAAGTCTCATAATATTGCTGTTATGTAAAACATAGTCTGAGAGAAGAGCTCTTGCAGGGTCACACTCATTACGAACGCCTGAGTTTACAATGCCGCAAGCTAATAAAGCACCAGCCTGGAAAAAAAGAGAGGGAAGGTGATGATTGGGCTTCCTGTGGTTTTAAGACACAGGAAGCCCAAAACAAATGTTTTTCTGATACCTTGATGTAGTCTTCAGATGAGTAGAGGTACTTGTCTATCTGTGTAAGGCCACCGTCGACATCCCATAGTAATATCAAACCAAGAGAAGCAGTTGTACTCATCATACCTTGTGAGAAAAGAAGGCCGAAATCTCAGCATAATAATACTGTACAATACCAGCAATTTTCAAATTTTATTGATACCCTGAAACATGCTGATCATAGTCAGGGCACAGCTAACTCACAGATTGAACCCTGAAACAACCTCTGGGCTGATATAAGTCAGGGCACAGCTAACTCACAGATTGAACCCTGAAACAACCTCTGGGCTGATATAAGTCAGGGCACAGCTAACTCACAAATCAAACCCTGAAACAACCTCTGGGCTGATCAAAGTCAGGGCACAACTACAGTAAGTCACAGTAAATCACAATTTAGCAAATCCAGAGAAAAACCCTTGAAATGAGGGGGAGACCTACTGTAACAAACTCTACTCGCATGTGATGCCGAGTCCAGAAATTGAATGTGGGAGACCCCAGAAATGAGAAGTGAGTGCACTACAGCTACACCATCCTTGATTCCCAAAATCTAAAAATAAGCAATAAGACTTCATACCATGATCCTTGTTCTTGTAAATCCATTTATTTCCATCCTCAGTTAAGAGTTTATCTACACCAAAGCCAGCATTAACGAAGGCATTGACAAATGATGATGCAAGATTTTGTCGAGCAGAGTCTAAGGACACTCCACTGGATATTCCTGTGTGGGAAAGAATAGTTTAAAACTAAACATTTACTGTGATTTTCAATATTATAAATTTACTAGATTTACCTTTTGTTATCTCTTTTTAATAATATGTTTGGGTAAATGAAAATTACAACCACTCTTTCACTTTTACTGCGATTCTCAATATTGTGAGTTTCCCATTGTAATTTGACTTTTCACTGCCGCCAGTCAAAAATATAGAAGGTACTGACTGATTAGTTTTGATTGACGGCAGTAAAAAACCCATTTCACAACAAGCCGTTGAAATGTCTGAGTTACCAGAATATTGAGAATTGTAGTAATTGCATGACCAAAATGGCTTACCTTTATTTTCAAGGTGAGTTTTGTAGATGTCTTCAGGAACTTTGGGTTCCATAATGTCCAACTATAAACAGAATAGAATACAGATCTAATATGAGCCTTCAATTGTACTAAATACTGGTATGATATACCATTAAATGAGGCTAACCCTCGTTTACTTACAGGGTAAGCCTCATTTCAGCATCCAAATTTTCACAAATACCAACAGTAAAGTAAAGAATGCACAACTTCAACAAAACAAACACTTTGAAATTCCACAGACCTTCACTGGAACACATGAATATTCTACGCACAATTGAGGCTAACCCTGAGCAACAGTGAACTCAAAACTGGAGTATTGTACTAGTATAGAGCTTGTACATATACATAAGTGTAATGTAGTTTTACATAGCGATACTTCATGTTTACTAACAATAGCATTGTGATGTTAATATGCCAACCATTTTTACAAAAGCTCTTCACAAGTTGCCTTGTTTTACCAGCCATTCCAATGACAAATGACAAAGCCTTACATCACACGAAGTATTGCTATTGACTTCTCACCTCTCTTGCTAAGCTGAGGAAATTCTTGTTCAACAGTGAGTTGGACATGATTTCCATGATATCCTCATAATCCTCCATGTCTTCATCCAGTTCAAGGAATACCTGCTGTCTGGCCAACATGAAGGCCATCTGACGTTGAATCAGCTTCTTCTCCTCGCTATGGAAGTCAAAGAATTGACAAACAAATGTATTATGAAGGCAAATGATTATAATACATGTAATGGGTGATAATGATGATGATGATGATGATGATGATGATGTTTTTGATGTTTATTTATTTATTTAACTTCGTCTTTTAAAAATGAAATCAGTAATCAGTTTAGTAGGTGTGTAACTGGGGGAGAGAAAATGAAAACGAGAAATAATGAATGGAATGGGGGGGGACACCACAACAGCTATCACCAATTACTGTGGGCCCTTAAACAATTACTATTGGTTACATATGATATTATGTTATAAGTTTTCGAAGAAAAAAATAGAACATCAAAACGATCATGTTGATGATATTGATGATGATGATGTTTTTGCTGTTGATGATTATGATGATAATGAGAATTATAAAATAACTTTGATATTACGCGCGCTCTGATTGGTCAAAAAGCCATGTTTTATGAGAGCATTATAAATGATCACGTCATTTTTTTTCTCTCTCGAAAAGTTAGTTATTTTATAAAAGGAATAAAAAACAGTTTTCCGTGTATTATACTCTGATAAAGTCACTTGGGATGTGGAGAGAACACTTGAGAAGCTGGAAACCACTCCGCTACGCATCGTGGTTTCCTACGCTTCTCTCGTGTTCTCTCCACATCCCGCGTGTCTTTATCAGAGTATATTACACGGAAAACTGTTTTTTATTCCTTAAATTAGCATGTATGTATACATATCTAAAGAGAATGGCTCTTCATCCACTGAATCCAATAGAGTTTTCCTGAATTCTCCTTAGTGACCAAGAAACAATGGCTCTAAATCAAGGTTGGACTTACAGTGCGACGTGCAAAAGTATGACCACTTTTAATATATTCGCATACTTCTATGCACGGCTTTATGCTACGAAACGAGTTTTTACACACCTTATTTGGTAAAACCAGACAACTTCACATCAAAATCCCGTGCATAGAAGTATGCGAATACATTAAATGTGGTCATACTTTTGCGCATTGCGCCGTAATAAAACATTGTAGTAAAGGTATGAATACATCAAGTCCAACCTCAACTAGGAGTCACTGTTTCATGGTCACTGAAGTGAAATCGGGAAAGTCAATTGCAATTCAGAAGTTATTTTTTGCAGAAAGTTACTGCTTGGACAATCAGAACCCGGTATTTGTAATAGTCCACTAATTTGTTTATCATGAAAATTTTAATATACCATTAATCATACTTACACTCCTGTACAAGATGTGAATATCTCCTTAACAAGTTCAATATCGTTAAGTTGAATTGCCAGACTCAAAGCTTCTGGTAGTTTGTCAAATTTCCTGAAAATACTGAGAGCTGTCCTGAGTAACGTTGAATCCTCTGGTTCAGGCACATAGCTAACACAACTGATAAAAAAACAATGAAAATTATGCTATAACCAACTGGTAACTGAGGCAAAAGTTAACACTGATAATTTCTGTGTAATTATTGATAAACTTTGAGCATGAAATGATTATCTGGGAGTAGTATTATTTTTGAAAGACTATTGTTGGTGGTGATAGACATCAGGTAAGAGAGAGGATTGAATAAAGAGAAAAGTTTGAACCCAGGATCGTATGATGAGTGATGAGTGTGATGGTCTGGATGAGAGTAGTCTTCAGTAAGACTGTTGGTGTTGGTGACAGACATCAGATGAGAGAGAGGATTGAATAAAGAGAAAGGTTTGAACCCAGGATCATATGATGAGTGTTGAGTGTGATGATTTGGGTGAGAGTAGTCTTCAGAACAAACTGTTGCTGTTGGTGACTGCATGATCGATGCTTCAACTACCTAAGCAGTAGTAATTTTTACATGTAGAGTCCAGTAAAAAGTGAGAAAGACAGTAGGTGGTATTTAGGTAGGCAGTAGCATGTTTTTTGATAGAGCTATTTAGTATAGCGACCACCCAACATACAGTATAACATCCCTACAGTAGAATTGCATTATAAGATGCTTACCTAGTCAAATACAGGCAGACTCTCTGGAAGTTATTCTCATCTGTATGTTTTTCCAGCTTATCTAGCTGTTCAATCTCCATCAGTAAATCACAAGCATCGGTCTCGGCATTGTGCTGCATGTCGTAGGGTATAATTTCCATGGCCAAGGCCACCAGTTGTTCCACAGTTATTTCTTTTAGCAATTTTTCTCCATACTCAGCTCTGATCTCTTCTGATAAGTGCCTAAAAGATATATATCAAATAGGAAGTAAGCATTATGCTTATAAATCTTGCCAATGAGATGTTCATGTGCCAATCATTTTAACTGTAGGTTACATGTACACTGTAAATGTGTGCTAAAATTTGTTTTGTTGGACTGTCCAATAGATTTCTGGTTGGCAATTTGAATAACGATCAACCCAAACAATTTACATATATATACATATGTACTCACACTACATAAGACAAGAACCACAGAACAGTGCAAATAGTGCAAGATCCAGGATTTCTGATCTCTGCCATCCATAAAAGAGGCTAGTATTTTTAAAAACATAATTTAATGATATCTTACCTGACGTATTCATGTCCCCAAGATTCAAGGGGTTCTTTTGAACCAAGCATTCTGAACTTAAGACACTCTCGGCTTTCACTCACCATTGCCAGAACTGATATGATGTCTGCTAAGAAATGCTAAAAAGATACAATTTTTTTTTCATGTGTGTTCTCTCACAAATTCCCAAATAAGTGGTAGAATTTCAATTTAAAAAAAAATACAGTGTAAATGAAATAAGGTGCATGTGATTAAGATTGAGGTGATCTTTGCACTATGACCTCAGTCTTTATATTCATTGAATGAGAAAGAGGACTAATTGGAGCTCCCAAAGCTAAAAATAATAGCTTCTCAATGGCTGGACATGATGACTGGTCACATCAAACTGACCAACAAGTGACCAGTCAAAGTGACCCGTCAAGAAAATTCTTGTGTTCCCAAATGTAAGAAAGAAAGACTGAACAAGTGTATACTTTGCATAGACACCAAATTGTTTCTTTTCATTTGGCCCTGGATGCAGTACCTCATTTCCAATGTGCACCATTTTTGACTTAGGTGCATTCTTGGCCCTATCTCCCAGATAGTAAATAACCAATATATCTTATTCTATAATCAATCTTGAATAGACCCCTTGTAGCACTTAGAATGCAGAACTTCAATTTGGAGGACAAAACAACAGGTTTCCAATTCTCCTGAGATTGAAATTATTTTGTTTTGTCCTCCAAATTGAGCTGCTTTGATGTCACATGCAAAGGAGGTCTGTATGTATTCTCATCATTGCTTACTCTGTTTTCACCATCTTGCCATTTTGCATAGATCTCCTTCAGTCCATTATATTGTGGCCTTAGGAACTTTAGTGGTTTTGGTACAGATGTCATTGAGCTTGTACTTGCTCGTATCTGTGTCCTTAGCGCTTCCAGTGCTGGCTTGTGAAGGTCCACATTGGATTCCTAAAATTTGATAATTGAATTTAGGATCTAGAAGTCTCAAGGGTTGGGTACCAGACAATTCAGAATTAAAATATATAAAAACTACTTTGCATTCCCAGATGGGTAGTGAAAGATATATGAAATTAAATATAAGGCAAGGCTGGCCTTTTCTGGGTACAGTTAGCATGGTGCATTGTGGTATAGCTTGGGTAAGAACAACACCATAAGGCATGGTGAATAAATTATTTTTGTACCTAAGCTAACGACCATAATGCACCATGATCCTTATCCCAGAAAACGTATATGGTACAGAATAACCATTAGTTTGAGCATATTAGATACCATGTTGTTCCATTTAACTTAGATCAAATACATTATCATGCCATTCCAGCTGTTCAAAAAACTAAGTGCAAAAAGTATTGTTGTTGTAAATCGAGCAGCACTCGTCCAAGTCTTAAAAGTCATGTATCTCATGGAATTCAAGGAGATGGATGGTAAAGATTTGCTTTAATTTTCAATACATCACGTATAGAAGTTTTGCACTATCATGTGATGGCAGCCATGACAGGAGGCACAACAAGACAGTTTTCCCCCCTGGGAATCTGGATTCTTTCATATTTTAATCAGATTATACCAGATTCAATTGAACCTGCCTCCTGTCATGGCTGCTTTCACATGATGGTTCAAAGCCTCTATACTTCAACTTTTTTTCTCTAAATTTTTGAAAATGTGTGACTTGGAGCAAGGGCTGCAACACTGCGAAGTGTACTGTGATTGGTCGTTTCACCCAAGCAAAAATAAATAAAGACCGCAGCTAGTGGACACACCACGGTCCTAGTCAAGACATGGTATACTTGTAACATAAGTTTAGTTACTATCTTATTCAAATTTGTTCTAATCTAGGGTCGTGTTATCAATGAATTACACACCATCTTTCTCCCTTAACTTGGGTCTCTCAATCAAACAAAACAGTCAAAAACCGTTGAAAACATTTCCAAGGCTTTTACAATGTTATCATTAGTGAAGAACATGGTTTACAAGTCAATGTAGTTAGTCAAAAAATGAGTGAAAAATTTTAATGAGTTAGTCTGTCAACAAGAAATTTTAGTTTTTCGCATTTCATAATGTCACTAAAGTACACCACAAACTTACCGAAAGTCTCTCGACCAACATGTTGAGCTCTTCTTGAAGTTGGCGATCTTCCTCGCTCTATAATGTCAAAAAAAGAAGCAAATTTACAATCAAAGAAAGGACTTTTCAATGAAAATTTTTGATGAGTCACGACCGGCATGCTGTTCAGAAAATCGTAATTTTTGCCTTGAAAAACGCAAAAATACTAAAATACGAAGACGCTAATGTTGAGATGAGACTTCAATCTTACTAGTTCTATCTCTTCTTCTTTTTTCGGCTCATCTTTAGTCTTGTTTTCTTCTTTTTTTGTCTCCTTTTCTTTCTTTGCCTCTGCTGCTGCCGGCGCCATGTTGAAGTCAAATGATCCCCCGAGGAATGCTGGGTACTTTTACCACAGGGAGCCCGCCCAGATTATAAATCCCTTACATTGGGCTCCCTGTGGTCTCTCTGCGAGGTCTCGTGGTCTAGTGGATTTTGGCATTATGGGTACTAGCACGTGTTAAAAAGATATCTTAAAAACTGACTAAATAATGGACCAAATCCAGTTGGATGAAATGTGGTTTTTTTTCATTTCAGACCATGTGTCATACCCTAGAGAATATAATTCTTTGTTTGAATTCATGTACGTGCGCGATCGCTAAAACTAAAACATGACTAGGGAATGACACGTGGTCTGAAATGGAAAAACGTTACAAGCAAGTGGATTTGTTCCATTTCCTTGAAAATCATATGATCCATCCCATTCCTACTCCACGTCCACGTAATGCGTTTCCGAAACGATCCGTTTTCACCAGCGTCTCACTAAAAACACATCGAAAGTTTCGCGTCCACAGTAGTGTTTTCATAGCATTTTTTCCCGTCCACACTCATCAACGATCAAAATCGCAGATACGATCTGAAATGACGCACTATCATCATCTGCGCATGCGTAAAACAAACGTGCCGATGTGCATGACGTCAGCCTCCGTTTGCGACTGTCCACACTAATACCGATAGGCCTACGTTATTAAATATCTCCATGCAGTGTGGAGAGCGTTTTCAAACGTATGCATGTATAAGTTTTCAAATTAATATATTATCAGAAGTATTAAACGGCTATTAGTACCCACCCTACCCCCTACCCCCCCCCCCCCCCCCCATCCAATTAAAGAAATCCCTCTTCGGTCATATATTTTTGAGACAGATTATCAATTCTTGGTGCCCGCACCTGTTAGCCTCAAGTACTACAGTGCGCTTTTTTATAAGTCATTAGACAAGCTTAAAAGCCCACAACCATCTATTGTCATAGCCCATCTATTGAAATTTGAAATATTTCTTATCATTTATGTAATTAGTTGATGCGCATTTAATGAGAGAGATACTCTCACAGACATGACCCGGGGTGTGGTATTCGGCATCCATATTGATAATTAAGTCTGGTAACTCAATTATCTAAACGATGTTTTCTTAATCCATTCAACAGTGCTCATTAGGAGGAAGAACTGTGTTGGAAAAAGGGTGGGGCAGTCTATTATAGCCAGAAGTTTTCATGGGCGTGAGTCATTGGAATAAGTGGGTAATAATAAACTACCCATTTTTTGCACTCCCCTCCCCTCTCAGAATAGGAAAATTATAGAAAAAGAATGAAAGAAATAATGAAGATAAATTCTTTGATCCATCACCTCATCAGCCCGTCATACAAAAAGACATCGACAAGACACAATAATTATTTTCAATCAAAGAAGTCCCCTGATAAATGGCTATTTTAATCTTATTTCAAATCAATTAAATAATTAATTGTTATTCTCTTATATTTATCAAAAGCATCAGTAGTGACTTTATCGTGTTGACCCACAAAATTCCATTTTTAACTCCATCTATTCATATACATATTGCTCAGAAAAAAAGCTTTACGACTGACACCAAAAATGCCTATCAATTTGACAATTGGCTTTTCTGAAAAGCAAATTTTTAGGCCATATTAGACCTATTACATCTATATTTCATTTAAATTCAACATGGGCATGCATACCAACTTTGCTTGTGTGCAAGGGGATTTGATCCACTCTCAACCTGTTTGCTAATAATCAGCCTAAAGAGATAGGTTCTGTATTTTATCAAATTAATGTGGTCCCAGAACCCTGCCCTGTGGTACGACTCTCCCCTGAGTATGTCCACTGAAATGATGAGAAATGAATATTCAATACTTAGATACTTAGGGGAGTGCTACATGATTTTTAGATCCCTCTACTTGAGATAATGCCCTGAAACCCAAAACAGTACAGCAAAATAAATCTAAGCTATAAAAATTAAACCACTTGCTGCAGCATGCCAATAATGAAGCTGATAATTTATGAACAAAGCCGAGTATTCTGACAGCAATCAAACATGCACAATGCAACATTTCTCAAGCTAGTATCTCTTAAGTTATGCAACTGCACCAGCAATTGCTCCAAAGGGATGCCCAAATTTCTCATTAATAAGCAAATTCAATAAGCACACAACATCATATTTGAACAACTCAAGGCTGGTTTGCTCTAGCGCATTATTTGGCTCAGCAGCAACACTAACTGGTTCTATCAGATAGGATGCCTCCCTCTGATTAGCTGCATCATTATTGATAATATCAATGTCTTGTGGTGCAAGTTCTTCAATGTTCTGATTTTCTAGGTTGTGTCTGGAAATATAGCTGTGATGGTCATTGTCATCATCATAATCATCATCTGTGTCATCATGACCATCATCATCATCATCTCCATCATATTCCTCATTCCAGTGCGCATGCGAAGGCGGCTGTAGGTCTGCTACCAACACATCATTAGGAGGTGTGTTATAACTGATCATTTCATTGTTAGAGTGACTATGAGAAGCATTGAGTTCTTCCATGAGTTCATCCGTGAGGCACACAGATGCTTCAAACCAACCTATAACAAATAAAAAAGGAAAAAAGGAAATTTAAGACATATTGAATTGATAACCCTGCAGGGTAGGGTGGAGGGGCAAAAGTGTGAGTTATGAGAGGGGGATCAATCCCGGGGGGGGGGGTACTCCCTATAATTGACTATACGGGGATGCTCCGCCCGAAAGGGGTTCGTTTTTCAGGCCGCATAGAAAAGGTATAGAAAAGGGGTGAGAATTTGTGAATTTTGGCATAAAAAGGGTAGCTTTTCTTCAAAAGTATATGAAAGGGGTACCTTTTCAGGCAAAAAAGTGTATAAAAGGGGTAACTTTTTGCTGCAATTTGGTATATCAAAGGGTAAGGGGTCGAGAGTCCGGGCAGAGCATCCCTGTATGAAACGACCTGAAGTACCCCGGGGGGTCAATTTCCACCACTTTCTCATCGCTTATTAGTTTAAATGTCTTATCCGTTATCAGCAATATTAAGCTAGGCAAAGAATATGAAATTTAGTATGAATTACAGGTAATAGACCCAATCCACCATTTCCCATTTCAGACCATGCATCATTTCTTTGTTCCACAGTATATACACATTACTGTGGATACATCTCTAACAAAGAATTCTATTCTCAATTACAGTAAAGGAATGACATTGGGAACCAAATAAAATAAATAAATAAATGAATGAATGAATGAATGGATGGATGGATGGAAGGGTGGATGGATGGACGGATGGATGGATGGATGGATGGATGGATGGATGGATGGATGGATGGATGGATGGATGGATGGATGGATGGATGGATGGATGGATGGATGGATGGATGGATGGATGGATGGATGGATGGATGGATGGATGGATGGATGGATGGATGGATGGATGGATGGATGGATGGATGGATGGATGGATGGATGGATGGATGGATGGATGGATGGATGGATGGATGGATGGATGGATGGATGGATGGATGGATGGATGGATGGATGGATGGATGGATGGATGGATGGATGGATGGATGGATGGATGGATGGATGGATGGATGGATGGATGGATGGATGGATGGATGGATGGATGGATGGATGGATGGATGGATGGATGGATGGATGGATGGATGGATGGATGGATGGATGGATGGATGGATGGATGGATGGATGGATGGATGGATGGATGGATGGATGGATGGATGGATGGATGGATGGATGGATGGATGGATGGATGGATGGATGGATGGATGGATGGATGGATGGATGGATGGATGGATGGATGGATGGATGGATGGATGGATGGATGGATGGATGGATGGATGGATGGATGGATGGATGGATGGATGGATGGATGGATGGATGGATGGATGGATGGATGGATGGATGGATGGATGGATGGATGGATGGATGGATGGATGGATGGATGGATGGATGGATGGATGGATGGATGGATGGATGGATGGATGGATGGATGGATGGATGGATGGATGGATGGATGGATGGATGGATGGATGGATGGATGGATGGATGGATGGATGGATGGATGGATGGATGGATGGATGGATGGATGGATGGATGGATGGATGGATGGATGGATGGATGGATGGATGGATGGATGGATGGATGGATGGATGGATGGATGGATGGATGGATGGATGGATGGATGGATGGATGGATGGATGGATGGATGGATGGATGGATGGATGGATGGATGGATGGATGGATGGATGGATGGATGGATGGATGGATGGATGGATGGATGGATGGATGGATGGATGGATGGATGGATGGATGGATGGATGGATGGATGGATGGATGGATGGATGGATGGATGGATGGATGGATGGATGGATGGATGGATGGATGGATGGATGGATGGATGGATGGATGGATGGATGGATGGATGGATGGATGGATGGATGGATGGATGGATGGATGGATGGATGGATGGATGGATGGATGGATGGATGGATGGATGGATGGATGGATGGATGGATGGATGGATGGATGGATGGATGGATGGATGGATGGATGGATGGATGGATGGATGGATGGATGGATGGATGGATGGATGGATGGATGGATGGATGGATGGATGGATGGATGGATGGATGGATGGATGGATGGATGGATGGATGGATGGATGGATGGATGGATGGATGGATGGATGGATGGATGGATGGATGGATGGATGGATGGATGGATGGATGGATGGATGGATGGATGGATGGATGGATGGATGGATGGATGGATGGATGGATGGATGGATGGATGGATGGATGGATGGATGGATAAACAAACAACAAAGGAAGAAAGGACAATTACCATTCATGTCTTTCAGGTTCAGCCGTGCTCCAGTTTGGTTGTGGACGACAGTGACAGACCAAATTGTACCTTCCTTTGAGCACATATAATTATTTGCATTCAAATCAAACAAACAAATAAGTCTATATAGTGCAAGGCAGCTAGGAATAGGCTCTATTGCAAAACCATGGAACCGATCCAAAATGTGCTTAGACAGGCTCTCTGAGATGGGTTGCAGGTCATCGCTGTGCCCATTCCTGTCCATTGGTGAAAGATTATTTGAGAATGAATTGTATGAGTAGAAGTACCAGTTTTCCTCCAGGGCATCGAATGAAAGATAAAGTTGTGGTTCCATCGTGGTTTGACTGACAGACCACAGCTCTGCGACACTCGACTGAATCGTATGCTGTTCCTCAATGTCCCAATTACTGACACTTATAAAGTATTCACAGTTGGTATAATATCCACTGTCGTCATACACAAGCTCTGATTCATCGTCACTTTCTGTCCCACTTGTCCCTCTCATCCAGCTGACTCTAGTACCCTCTGAAAGCCTGTCCATGGACCCACCCAGTGACCGTGGTACGTTTGAAATTAGTGAGGAAACAGACGTTTGACGGCTCATTCCAGAAGGTGGGGACAAAAGAGACGATTTCATGACAACAGCACTGGGCATGCCTAGCGGATGCATAATGAAGTGTGGATGAGACAGCAAATCCATGAGTTCTAAACAGTCATTCGTGTAAGGACCAGGAGCAGGTTTACCCTTCAGGAAACTACAAGACATAGCTGCTTTCCAGTCACACATCTCAAAGAGCATCCCAGTCTCCCTGTGTTTTATGTGGTGGCGCCAGATTCTATAAAACGTTAGCCCTTCTTCATTCCTAGCGACGGAACGAAACAACGACAGCCAACGATACAGCATGAGACAACTAGGAATAACCTGATATGGTCTAATGTACTTGTACTTTCGCGACAACTTCGTCGACAATTCGTACCCCATTAAGTCCTCTATGTACTCTTGTCTTTTATCAATGAATTTCCACTTGAAGTCATGGGTATCGTAATAAAAATCAAAGTTGCTATTGAAAGGAGGGAAGCTTCCGTTTTCTTCTGCTTCAAATGGCTCGGCTAAAGTCCACTTCAAGACGACTTTAGCCATGCGAAGCAACATGGCTTCTCTGAGTTCTTCAACATCAAGTTCGTCTTCACCAACTCGGCAAGAAATGAAGTATTTCATATCATCAGGAGAAAATTTTCCTCTCAGGTACAAATCTTGATAAACTTTGAACCAATTTTCACAGGTAACTGGAGCATTCTCGTACAGAAATCTTTGCGAAGGCCATTTTTGCAGAACTAAATTTCGCCAAAGACGAGGAGTTCTAGAAAAGTTTGCCCACTGCCTGCAAACCACAGCGATTCTTGTCAAGGTGTAAGCGTCGAAATATTCAAAAATGTGGACCAAAATTTCGTCTAGGAAGACAGCCATCTTGCACGAGGGCACTCGCAAAGATCTGTTTTGTTTGTAGTTTATTTTCTTGATTTCCGCGGGTTTGTTTTCGAAACGAATAATTTATGTGACGAAGCCTGTGGCGTATGATTGTTTTGCTACGAAGCCACCGGAAGTGAAATTGAACCCCTAATTAACGTTATACCGGAAAAGAACTTTGGGATTGCAGAACAAAATCTTTTCTTTCCAGAGGAGGGGAGAGTACGACAATTATTTAGACTCAAAATATATTCTTCCTTCAAAATAAAAGCCAAAAAAGCTACTAAGATAATAATGAATAAGCAAATTAAAATGATTTAATTAACATTGAACAAATATTGTCAAATTTTGTACAAATTGTACAAATATATTCATAACTGTTCCTACACCACCCCCTCGGGTACCGATTTGTTCACAATAGTGAACTTCCTTGAGGTTAGTACACGTCTGGTCAAGTCTCAGGAAATTCTATTCGAAACCGCCTTGAAAATAAAGATAAGGTAATCAAATCCATCAAGTATACACTCCTACATATGTACTTAATCAATGTACGCGTCTATATTTATAATTTTATGACTTGAATAGCCTTAATGATGATAATTAAAGTCAATAAAATAGAGACGCCATTTTGTTTTGAAAGCAGCTCCATCGACTCAGATTATTACACGTGGCAGATACGATTTTTACTGCAGAACTAAAAATAACGGGTATTTTGTTGTTAAACTGCTACAGAATGGCGCCTGTGAAGTGTTCATTTAGAAATCCAGACATTTTTTGAAGACAAAATTTGCTATATTTTCGAGGTAATAAGCTTAAATAAGACTTCGATACAAAGATTATTCATCCCCAAGACTCAGATAGGCCTTGCAAACTTGATAGTAAGTTTTGGATTCCATCTTCCTCTCGAATTACACAAGATAACAAAGAATAACGATTCCTTTGTTACAGCAGAAGTACAAAGAGATGCAAAGAGATGAGACAGCATAGTTGAATTTTGTCGTGACAACTCTCCTAGATATCCACCTCCTTGCAGCAACAGTCTTTCTTATTTTAAGAAAACAATCTTTTTCTTGCCTTTGAAAGTACGTTTATAATTTAAAAATGCCATATTTCAGAGGTGCAAAATCCTTTGTTTTCTATTGTTTAAGTAGTCCTGTTTAGCACTATTTATTATTTTTTCATGGATTTGTATGTGTGCACTAACCTAAATGTACTTTTTTATTTAAATCTAATTGTAAGCAATATTTTTATTAGAAAAAGGTTCTGCAAGGCTTTAAATTTGTTAGAAGTACTGTTGATACAACAGTTGTGACACAGAAATCGTGCAATAGATTTCCTCATAGTGTCATGACTGTTGTCTCAATCAGTGCATAGCAATGAAAACAGAATAGCCTGTGTTGCAACCGGAATTTTCTTTGTAAAGTCTTTATGAAGAAAATTCCGGATGCGACGATAGCTAAAACAGACTGGTAATGCATTTATTTTCTATCTCCAGACTGACTGCCAGACAAGCATGGTCTAATGCACTGAACACCAGTAAGACGATTACTACTTGAAATATATCATGTTATTCATTGCGTACATCACATTTGTTGTACTCCTTGGTGGTGGGGCATTCATTCATCTCAAATGCAAAACCTCGCAATCAGAAGAGACTGCAATTGCCAACCCGAACTTTAATGCCTTCCAGGCCACATACTTCCGTGTTTATTTCCTTGCGTTAATGGCCGAGTGGCTTCAAAATCCATATTTATACAAACTCTATAGCCATTATGGCTTCATAGACACTCAGATTGCTATTATCTATGTTTGCGGGTTTGCTTCAAGTATGGTATTTGGGACCTCCAGTGGCTACCTCGCAAATGCATTAGGCAGAAAAAAAGCATGTATTCTTTTCACTATTCTTTACTCAATAAGCTGCCTTACTAAGATTTCAAGAAATTACGGCATACTTATCGCTGGAAGAATACTTGGCGGTGTCTCCACGTCACTATTGTTCACGGCATTCGATGCCTGGTATGTCTATGAACATTCCCAAAGTCATGACTTCCCCCCTGAGTGGGTATCAGCAACATTCTCCAAGGCTACGATCTTCAACAGTTTGATATCTGTAGGAGCCGGGGTCCTGGCTAATCTTGTTGCTGATTGGCTGAATTTTGGTCCTGTGGCTCCGTTCATCATTGCAATACCTTTCCTCATTGGTGCCGGAGTGCTGATCCTATTTACTTGGGATGAGAACTATGGTGGACGCTCAGCAAAACTTTTCCAACCTTGCATGGAATGTTTGCGTCATATTGTCCAGAACAATCGTGTCTTGCTGATTGGAACCATCAACTCTCTGTTTGAAAGTTCAATGTACATTTTTGTGTTTTTGTGGACTCCAGTGTTGGATCGGAGACACCTTAACCCACCATTAGGAATAATCTTCTCGTCATTCATGCTCTGTGTCTTGATTGGTGGGTACTTCTTTAACTTCACAGTGAGACAGAGGATTGCACCAATAAAGGTGGTGATTTTGTCTGTAACAATGGCATCATTAGCAAATGTTGGAGCTGCCGTCGCAAGTGCCAATCATCCCAGAACTTCATTCTTGATGTATATTCTCCTAGAAATTTCATGTGGGGTATACTTCCCAGCCATGGGATGGTTGCGGCAGAAGATCCTCCCAGAAGCTCACCACTCAGGGATTATAAACTGGTTTAGGGTGCCCTTAAACACTATTGCTGCAATTGTCTTACTTGCATTGCATGACACACACAGTAGTCAAGGGATAACCGCAATTTTTGCAATGTGTTCAATATTGCTGGTAATTGCTGCCGTCGCTGGGATCAAGCTTATGGTGTTGACCAGAAATGATGACACTTTAAAACTAAATCAAATGGATAATGAGGAAAACAGGGTAGGGCTGTAAAGATGTAGTAAATGAAGTACACCTATTTCAAAAAACATTGTCGGTTGGATATCTATTATATCACAGCATGGAACAGTCACAAACGGAGCCTTAAGATCCTACTGTAGGTGAAAGCTCAAAGATCGAATTGTACTGAGGTCATTGTCAAAGGTGGTGGCATATTTAGATATTAACTTTTCATAAACAATTATTTAATTCAAACATAAATTGTATCCATTTTGAAATCATTAGCAAATCCTGCAATCTGATTGGCTACAAAGTGTGCGATTTAAGCATTAATTGCACTATTTTGAATCATTAATTGCATCATTTTGTCAAACAATCACTTTTGAAGCTACATATAACTGTTGAGTATTTGAATATATTAAGTTTCAAAATGGAAATGATTAATAGGTAATAGAACTGAGTGTCTTGCAATTTTGGGCAGAAATCACACTCGTGATTAACAAATTGCACTCCCGCTGCACGGTCGTGCAATTTTGTAATCACTCTTGCGATTTCAGCCCAAATTGCACTCAACTCAGTTCTATTACCATTATAAATTGTATCCTCAACCATATGATATGATATGATATGATATGATACCAACCAACAAAGAAATTTTGGAACTATTTAATTATTTAAAAAGACAAAACAATTTATAGCTCACAGCCCACAATTCATTTAATAGGTTTCAGATTTCAGATCTCTGACTGACAAAGTTTTTTAAAATAGGTGTATCCCCTAACAATGTCCTTTGGGGAATCTAGGGGTGCTGTAACTGACAGTGTGCAGTTTGAAAAAAAATAACATAAGGTTATTTAAATATAAGCAAGGACAAAAAAATGGTAATAAAGTATTGGAAATTAAACAGATATGAAAAGATCTGAATAAAGTAATGATGAAAATACATTGGAAATTTTTTATTTCTCTTTATTTTTATAATTACTTCTTTACAATGTTAACTTATCTATCTCTTTTAAAATTTAAATCAAATATCTGCAGTGAGAAAGGTCACTTACTTGATCACAATTTCATTGTGTTGGAATATAAAGGTTGAAATGTGAAAGCCCCATTTTTACTGTGATTCTCAATATTCTGCAAACTCAGACATTTCAATTGCTTGTTGTGAAACAGACCCCTTGCAGCACATCGGAATGTAGCTCAATTTGGAGGACAAAATAATAGGTTCCAATTCTCAGGAGATTGAAATTTTTTTGTTTTGTCCTCCAAATTGAGCTGCTTTGATGTTACGTGAAAGGGGTCTTGGTTTTTCGCTGCCGTCAATCAAAACTAATCAGTCAGTACCTTTATATTTTTGACTGGTGTTAGTGAAAAATCAAATTTCAACAGGCAGTAGAAATTTTTTTGTATACAAATATTTTTATGCCACAGAAAAACTGTGCTGTAAACAGTATGATATTTATAGCTGTTTGCACTTGATTTGATTTGATTACACTAGTTTTTAATCCTTTCTCATGCCCAACTAGCCAGCACTTGTTCATATTCTTCATTTGTTATGAATGGCTGGTCAATAGTCCTGAAAGGATAAATGAATAACCGTTATGATCAGTAAGTACTACTCTATTCTAAGACATGAACCAGGGAGGGGGGTACTAGGGATGGTTCAGTGATAGTCTGTGATGATCTGGGATCCGAAGACCCTGACCCTATCTAAGACAAGAATTATTATCTTAAAAAACATAGCCTGTTCAAGGCACAACACTCTAACATATAACCCTATCTAAGACCCAAGAGAAATTTCATGACCTTCCATGCAAGCACAGTTGGAAGTTACGTGCAAAAACGTTTTTGGTGGCAAAAAAATACCTGTTTTGACAAAATTAAGTTAAAATTGAAAAGTCTATCTATGACTTGGAAATGCTAAATACCACTAACCTATCCGAGACTCATGACCCTATTCAAGACAATATCGTGGAAATCGTATACCTGTCTTAGACCAAAATCCTGACAATATTTACTGGCCATGAAAACAAGACTTGGCAAGACATTTTAAGAAATATTGAAAAGGAAAAGAATAGGAGGGAAATGAGAAGAAAGGAAAAAGAAAGGAAAGAATGAAAAGAAAGAAACATGAAAGGAAAAAAAAATATGAACAAAAAGAGAAAAAAGAAAGGAAATTTAAAGTAAAAGAAAGAAGAATGAGAAGAGTGAAAAATGAAAAGGAAGGGAAAAGAAAAGAAAAGTACTCACTTGATCATCAGGTCACCACAGAAAACACATTCTGTTGCAATAAGATCATCAAGCTCAGCCTGTTAAAGAGGAGCAATCATTGATCAACAATTAATCATGGTAAAGGCATGCATAACGGATCACAGCAGGGACCGCGGAGATGGGAGGGGGGGGGGGGGAGGGGGGCTGGGGGACTATACACCCCCCACTTTTTCCTTTTTCACATACTAGTCTGACTTATATTTTCCAATATTAGCCCCCACTTTTTCCCATAGTTTCTTATATAGGCCCCCCTCACTTTTTAGGGTGCTCCGCAGTCCTTGCACAGATGTTGTGACACTAGTAGCACCTTTGATATACAGCCTGTAATGAACTCTGAGCAATACATGTGATTAAGGTTATAATTGTGATTAAAGTTATGTACAATGTGAGCAACCAAACTGGGCATTTACAGGCGGGTCTTGAAAAGCCTACTATACATGCATCAAGCATTCCGCACTACTGCTCTAAGCGCATGCTCAGGGGATTAAAAAGTGAGATAATATTTTGTAAAATATGTTATATTTTAGTTGTATTTTTCTTGTCAAACACAATTTTCATTAAATATTCAAGATCACGCACTGTTAAGCGAATTTTGAGTAGCTTAGAGCAGTAGCGCGGAATGCTTGATGCATGTATACAGATCAGAAACAAAAATACTTTATATTGCTCATCAAATTTTTTGTTCCATTAAGTAATATAACTTCATGATCCAGCAGTATAATTTCATGTTCTAATAAAACGTTTAATTAAGATTGGAGTGATCTGAGTTTGACTGAGAAAATCCATGTGAGGGTGGAATGCAAATAAGGACCATTCATAATTTGCCTTTAGTTACAGACTTCTCCTGATATTGATTGTGTTTTTACTCAATAATTATTCGTAATTTGATAACATCTTCTGCAACAAGCAACTGGCCATTATTTTGTAGAGTATGCAAATTTGCTCAATTCTGAACCATTTATCCTCTACTGCAACTTTCTCATCATGGTCTAGCCTCCATCAAATGAATCCTAAATTAAGGCTGGTTTTCACTAGCAATGGAATCAGAAATTATCGGAGTCAGAAGTAGCTTATGATGAAGTGACAATCAGAAAATGGAGTTGGAATCAGAGTCAAAGCACATTGCAATTGGAATTAGAAGCTATCAGAAGGTTTATGATTAGTAGTTTTTAATTACAATTTCATGCATGGACTGCTTCTGACTATAAAACCAGTTTTTATGAGTGCTTGCATTATGACCCTTTTATTAAGTAGTCCCGTATTATACCTTTAATGCTTCCTGTGACTGGTCTGAACTGACTGATGATGTTTCTCCATATGCAGGGTCGGCTGAGTAGATGCGATTGTATAATGATGAAGATTTTGCTCTAAATACACCAAAGATATCGTACAATCAATTAAATTTATCAAATATTTTCTAAAAAAAATTGGTCTCCTTCTTTCTAGCCTGTGCCACATTTTTTGTCCAGATGTGACGCAGGCTACTTCCTTCCCACCCATCTTCTCTTTTTCAGAACTATGTACCTCGGTTGTCATGACAATATATTTTTACACTTACCTTTGTTTTTCCTTGAGAAGAGGAGATAACTGAAACACATTTCAATGACAATATAGATTATAAAAAAATACATTCAAGCATGCATTTCATGAATACCTCTTTCTCATTTATTCACTGACAGGTTTTGCCTTCTTTGAGCTATTCAAAGATACCAAAAAAGTCTGTGGGAGTTTGAAAGAATGGTAATATTATTGTTCAGGGGTGGATTTGGGGGAACCAATGGGGCCATGTCCCCCTCTAAGTCTGGGGAGTGATGGTTATAAATAAATATAAGTTTATATATTAATTTAAGTAAGTTTATAATAAGTTTCTGCATCCTACCCTAACCTTTAACGATTGTTTAGCCCATCCTTGAGTATGTGCCCTAATACAACAGTTTCACATTGGATGCAAACTGCTGTTTTTGAAGACCACAGACTCACTTGCACAGGCTTAGCCTCGTTTATAAGTAAACAAGGCTAAGCCTGTGCAAATGAGTCTGTGGTCTTCAAAACACGGTGGTTTGCATCAAATGCGAATTAAACTGGACAGGTGTATTATCAGGAAAAGATGTGTTGAATATTACTGACCTCATTTACTAAACAGTCAGTGTGGAAGGCATGCTGACATTGGAACAAGTAGAAACTTCTTGTCAAGAGAGGATATAAACAGATGGAGCACTTCTCATTGGCTGGAACAATGCCACATCTGGAGAAAGAATGTTTATGACATCATACAAAATCACTGCAAAATTCTTTAGAGTTTATGAGTATGTTTCAAAGGCAGGAAAACAAAATACAAACCTGTTTCTAACATCTTGGATGTCTGTTCTGATAAGTTTTGCACTTTCAGTTGCTTCCTAAGATTAGGAATTTCATTTTAAATGAGCAATATGATAAATAATTTATATTAATATTTTATTATTTTATCATTGTCATCATCAACAATCATCAAAACCAGTTGTCAATCATCAATGAGCACCTTGTCAATTATCATGGATCATCATCTTCATCAGAATCATCATTGATCATCATCACCATCAGAATCATCTTCATCAGAATCTTCACCACCACCATCAACATCATCATCATCATCACCATAATGATTATCAACATCGTCATCACCATCATCATCACCAATACCATCAACATCACCAATACCATCAACATCCCCACCATCATCATCACCATCATCAACATCATCACCATCATCAACATCATCACCATCATCATCATCACCATCAACTGTCATCAACATTATCACCATCATCATCACCATCAACTATCATCAACATTATTACCATCATCATCCTCATCATCATCAACATCATCCCCACCATCACCATCATCATCATCACCATCAACTATCATCAACATTATTACCATCATCATCCTCATCATCACCATTAATGGCCTTGTGCACGGAGTTGGTGTACAAGAAAATTCTCACGCTACATTTATTTTATCGTTATTAATGTTTTACCTGCATATCATTTTTCAAGTTTTGAATATGTTGATTATACTCTTGAAGTGAGGAACAAATGGCATCCTTTGAAAATAAGAAAATGTTTTTAATAAATAGAAATAAAGAAAAAAATAGAAAAAATGTTTTTAATAAATAGGAATAAAGTGAAAAATATGAGAAAAGGATGGAACCATCTAGACAGGGCATCTTAGTATCAAATAACTTACCTTAAAATGGTCTATGGTCACAAAGTCTTGAAAAAATGGAAGGATGTCTTCTATCTTGAGTAATGTACACTGATTTAAAAACTCCATTGCCCTGGAATAGCAGTAAAGTAGTAAGAATAGTTTTCCTCAATAAGTCTATTCACAGTTTAAGAATCGTTATCAGTGCGCATGCAATTTTATCCCGAATTTCTCACCTTCTTTTGTTTAAACCTTCTTTTGTTTTTGATTAAACAAAAGAAGGTGAGAAATTTGGGATAAAATCGCATGCGCACTGATAACGATTCTTAAACTGTGAATAGGCTTATTAACAGATTAATAGACCTCTTTACCTTCAATTGGGTGTAACATTGGGTTTAACAGTCGCACACAAGAAGACACATGAATATGGATGCAACTCACAGGGGTGTAGCCAGGATTTTGCCTTAGGGGGAGGGGGCCAAAACCTGTTTCCAGAACATCAACCAAAAAAAATTCTCTGGAATGCTAAGCCTTACTTTTTTACATCTCTGTCTTCTTCAACAACATGTCTTGCAATCCTCAGCCACAGTTTCTTTCTCAAGACTTCATCATCCTCTGCAGGCTTCTCAGCATGGAGTTTAGCTAGTTCAACATCAACCTTGAACAAAGTTGCTCAAAATTATTAATTAAAATTGCAGAGACAGGGTTTGGAGTGGATTGAAAAGAGGAGGCTTGCCTCCCCCCCCCCCCTTTGAGGCTTGAGGGTGTTAGGGCACATTCGCTGGTACCCATGTACCCCGAGGGCTTGAAATAATAGCCAGTCAGTTGCCAGTAATGATGACCAGTGAATTAGCTTTAGCTTGGTAATACCTTGTTTCTGGTTCAATGTTGGTCAAAATGACCAGCAAGGCAAAGATTTGACCAAACAAGTTCCAATTCTAGCCAGACAATCACCAGCCATTATTTCAAGCCCTGCACCCCAGCTATGCCACCTATGAATCTGTTACATATTTTAGTCTTGCAGTCCAGAGCAAAAAAAAACAACTGAAGACCTTGGAGCATATGTCAGAAACAGTAACAGTCACATCGCGACATATCTCACCTGAAGAGCCAAGTCTACAGCTTCCTCGTATAACCCCATCGTACTATAGATATGCACACAAGCTCTGTGTTTGCTGTGTTCAGAGCAAAGCCTCAGGGCATACTTGAGATCATAGAAGACCATGTCTGGATCCTAGGGGGAAAAACAGTCAAAATTTAAAAAAAATAGTAATTTCTTCAAGCCTTCATTTCCTGCTCACACTGCAGATGAAACAGTCTCTGCATTGATCAAAGTCAGGGTACAGAAAACTCAGATCAAACCCTGAAACAACCTCTGGGTTGATCAAAGTCAGGGCACAGCTAACTCACAGATCAAACCCTGAAACAACCTCTGGGCTGATCAAAGTCAGGGCATGGCTAACTCACAGATCAAACCCTGAAACAACCTCTGGGCTGATCTAAGTCAGGGCACGGCTAACTCACAGATCGAATCCTGAAACAACCTCTGCACTGATCAAAGTCAGGGCACAGCTGACTCCCAGTCGAGAGTGAATTGGAATAATTTAGCTTGTTAGGCTTTAAAGAGAGTGAAAAACCAGAGAAGCAGAAGAAACATTTTGAATTATGCAGCCTTCACCCAACCAACTCTGCTCACATGATATGTCGAGTGCAGGAATTGAACCCAAGACCCCAGAGGATAGAGCAGAGTGTACTACTGCTCCGCACCCTTGATTCCCACGAATGAACTTACAGTGCCTTGCATCTGAAGGTAGCGCAACAATGAATCATCATCCTTGAGTTCCACATAAAGTGACAGGAGGTAGTTATGAATGGCCTGATCTTGATTACCAAGTCTCTCAATACAGAATTCTAGATAACGAACAGCTTCTTCCAACTACAATCATATAAAAACATGACCATTGATAATGCTATCAAACAATGTGATGTTAAAATGTGCTCAGAACTGTGTGACTTCAATTGACAGAAGCTTAAAATTAACTATCTTTTTTGGAAAAAAGAATGATTATGATGGTGGTAGTGGTGGTGATGGTGGTAGTGGTGGTGGTGGTGGTAGTGATGGTGATGGTGATGGTGATGGTGATGGTGATGGTGATGGTGATGGTGATGGTGATGGTGATGGTGATGGTGATGGTGATGGTGATGGTGATGGTGATGGTGATGGTGATGGTGATGGTGATGGTGATGGTGATGGTGATGGTGATGGTGATGGTGGTGATGATGATGACGGTGGTGATGATGATGATGATGATGATGAATGATGATGATGGTTGTGGGTGAATTGTAACCTGGTTATGATGGTGATGATGATGATGGTGATGATGATGGTGATGATGATGGTGATTAGGATGATGATGATGGTGATGATGATGGTGATTAGGTTGATGATGATGGTGATAATGATGGTGATTAGGATGATGATGATGGTGATGATGATGGTGATTAGGATGATGATGATGGTGATGATGATGGTGATTAGGATGATGATGATGTTAGTCTAGATCTGTTGGCCACATTCAAGTAACACATTTCCATTACCTGTACAGACTTCCCTTGTTGATGATAATGTACCAGAGAAGGAATCAGCCTTTTTGAATTCAGTGCTCCTTTCTTCTCAATCCAGGCACTCACTGTTTGTTTTGGAATATGCTGCATGAGAACTGGAGAGAACTTGTAGTACAATTCTGTGTCAGTCTGCTTGGTGAGTACATGGAGTGCAGCAGGATAATCATCATGTTGGATATGATGGCTGATTACATGGTCATAATCTAGAATTGAAGAAAAAAATGAAGTGAAAATATAGAGGGATGAGTGGGATGGATGTTATGGGATGAACATATAGATGGAAGGAAGGATGCCAAATGGAGTGTGTGAAATGGGAGTGGTGGTGGATGCATGCAAGAATGGATGGCAGGAAGGATGGTTGGAATATTTAAAATGGGGGATGGATGGATGGATGGATGGATGGAAGTCTAAAACAGGGGATGAATGTAAGGAAGAAAAGAAGAAAAAGAATGGGCAGAAGGGAGTGAGAATGGGAAGGACTGGGGAGGAAAGAATTGAGAAAGATGAGAGGAAAGTAGTTAGAAGAGGGATAAGGAAATATATAAACAGGAAAGGAAGATAGATGTCTACCTTGCATCAACATGGCAAAGAAAACCAGGTTTTCAACATCTCCATGACTTGCAATCAGTTCATATGCTGTTTTCATGTTTTGATCCAAGCATGACTAAACAACAACAACAACAGCAACAACAATGAAACAATGATAAAGTGGAAGAATAAAAGAATGTCAAATTCGGGGCTAAAAACAATGGCTGCTCAATGACCAGACATGATGACCAGTCACATATAAGCCTTATCAACATGTGACCAGTCAATGTGTCCAGTGTATACAGTACTAAGAGGTGTTTGCTAGTAAGTAAAGTGTCAGTTTTACACGTATCTGGATATTACCTTACTTAGTAAAAAAATATTAGTAAAAAAAAAAATTATCATGATCCTTAAGAAGTCTGATCAAAGTCAGGGCACAGGTAACTCACAGATCAAATAGGAATTTATTGGTAGGAATAAAATAATGTACGGACTACCATAATTTTATACGAAGTTTCTACCTTTCAGCAAAAATAGGAAAATTTTGCTAGAAATGCTACTATACTACTTGTAGTTCATGACTCAACACCTTACATAATAATCGAATCTACAGCCTTATATCTACTGTTCCTTTTGAAGTTTGATGCAATTTGAGAGGCTTTGTATCATGCTAGAATTTTAATATTTTGAACGTAGCCTATTATTAGATGTATGGATTAATAAGATCATACCTTCACCACAGTAGTGGCCAGGAATTTTCTGAACTCTTCCTGGATTTTGACATGTTCAGAGGGAGTACTGCTAGATGCATCCTTCAGCTGGTTAAGGTGGTTGAGATAAAGCTCTATCAACCACATCACTATCATGGTCATCTGCGTCTTGTCCTGGAAGAATAATAAAGTTAGATACAAGGTGCCAAACTCACAAAATTTGCTGAGCTACTTCCAAACTATTACCATTCTGGATCTGCCCTGGCTTCCTACGCAGACGCTCTTAGGGTCATCACACAATGCTTCTCTCCCCAAGAAACGTTGCGTGACGACCTGACAACCCTAAAAACGTCTGCAAAGGAGGCTAGATCTGCCCTGTCATGTTAGCCTCTTCCTCTAGAATTTTGATCATGAGTAGGCAGGGGGTCACGAAATCAAGGAGATGCACCTTTTGCTACACTAAACAACTAATTCCAAGCTAGAAAAGTAGAGGGACACAAAATTTAGAAGATGCACCTTTTGCTATACTACCAGGTGTCCGGCGCCAACTGACCAATCACAACATGCTTCAAAGCTTAGCCAAGCGGCCCTAGCTCTAAGTCTTTCCCCAATACGAATACATGCTTTTTCAAAAAAATAGAGAAAAGATTGAAGGATATGTGGAAATGAATTACGCAAATCTTTGCTGTTTATCTCCTGGAATTCCGCGAAATATATGACTTTTAAGACTTGAGAGAGGGCCACTCGAATTACAACTGTTAAAATCCTTTTCACGCTTAGTTTTTTATACAGCTGGAACCAACTAATTCCAAGCTAGAAAGAGGGGGGAGAGTGGGTTCATAGTCACCCTGTGACCATGGTCCCCTAAATCCACCATAATTAGCGTCATGATGCAATGCTTCAGTTTCAATACTTCACTTGTGAGGAGTGAAGTATTGCATGACGCCCCTAATAAGGACATCAGTGTAGGACAGTGGCATAGCGAGGACCCAAGAGGGGGGCACCTAGAATAAAAACTAATTATCAAAAATTTAGGGGACACTTGCAATTGGCCGCCCCCTTTCTACGCCACTGGCATTGACATCATACTTAAAAAAAAAAGGCTCGATCTGAAATTTTAAGGGGGGAGACTGCCCCCCCTTCGCGAGGAGGTTATGTACGACTAACCTTATGTTCCAGGCCTTCAAGTTTTTTCATGAGAAACATTCTTAATGCTTTCTTTTCTTCTACTTTGATGAACTTTAATGCAACTTCTTCAAAAGAAACCTGCGTCTGGGCATAGCAGTTGGCTGCTGCAGTGTAGCTTGAATCAGAAGTGAGAACATGATGTTATTCAACCCATTAAAAAGTGCCCTTTCTTTCCACATAAGAATTCTACTGAGGTAACCATATAGGACGTTTGGAGTTTCCAAGGGGTGGGAAGAGTCTGAGGAGGGTATATTGTGTAGTTCTAGAAAATATCCATACCTCTTCCATGAAGAGGGATCAGAATTCCCAAGGGGTGGGGAGGGTCTGAGGAGGGTATGTTGTGTAGTTCCAGAAAATATCCATACCTCTTCCATGAAGAGGGATTGGAATTTCCAATGGAAGGGGAGGGTCTGAGGAGGGTATGTTGTGTAGTTCCAGAAAATATCCATACCTCTTCCATGAAGAGGGATCAGAATTCCCAAGGGGTGGGGAGGGTCTGAGGAGGGTATGTTGTGTAGTTCCAGAAAATATCCATACCTCTTCCATGAAGAGGGATCAGAATTCCCAAGGGGTGGGGAGGGTCTGAGGAGGGTATAATGTGTAGTTCCAGAAGCCTCCCTCATGGAGAAGGAATGGAATTATAAGGGGTGGGGAGGTTATATTGTGTAGTTGTGGGTCTGATTTGCCCAGTTTTTGTTGCATTGTTCATATTTGGATACCTTCCCCAAAGAAAACAAAAAATGGATAATTTTGCTGAGAGCTTACCTTTTCTTCTGGAACAAATCCTCTGCTTGTTTGGTCAACACCTTGTCAAGATTTGCAGGATTGTCCTATTAGTAAAAAGAGGGCCATACATTTTATTACAAGTAACTTACAACCTTTTGAGGGTTTCGTCCCGGCCTCTGCAAAACCTAAATGTTGTAATGGACCTTTCTCAAAATTATTGGATGACTGTGAGGCTAATTAACATGAAAACACAAAACAAATCAGAATTTTTCTCAATGGAATTTAATATCATGGCATTTCTTTTATATTGCAATGTTAGTCTCACATTCAAAATAATTTTCATTGAATTAAGGTGGATTCCACTTTGATCTGTGAGTTTGCCCTGACTTAGATCAACCCAAAGGTTGTTTCAGGGTTCGATCTGTACATGAGTTGGCCATGCTCTGACTTAGATCAGCCTAGAGGTTGTTTCAGGGTTCGATCTGTGAGTTAGCCTTGCTCTGTCTTAGATCAGCCTAGAGGTTGTTTCAGGGTTGCATCTGTGAGTTGCATCTATGAAAAAGGTCTTACTAGTAATATTAGCCTTCTAACAAAGCAAAGTATCAATTACCCTGCAGTAGAGTTTTGCTCTTTCAAAATCCTCTTTCTTCAGATACATTTTCCAAACATCTCTGAAACACAAAAACAAAGAATTGGTGCTGACACACAATAATAATAATAATTATTATAATATTTATTAACTTATATTGCGCCAATATCCATATGCATGTTCATCGGCGCATGACGAGACAGTTAACAAAGAATGGAGATGCATACTGTAGGGAAGCGAGTATGGGGTGCGCTGCTATAGACCGATATCAAACTAGCGTGACATTATGAAATATTTGATTTACAAGAAAAAAGAGTTTAACTATCAAATTAATTTGTCACCTCCATAATTATAGTAAAATTGCAAAGTTTCATAAAAATTGCTCTTAAACTTACGAAGATATGAATTTTTGAAACTAAGCATTTTTGCAAAGAAATGTGTGATGCCTGGCAAGCCTGATTGTCAGTCTAGACACATACATAATTCCTTTGCTAAAATTCCACAAAAATTCTTAGTTTCAAAAATTTATAACTTCGTCAATTTAAGGGCAATCTTTACGAAACTTTGCGATTTTACTAAATAATATCGATGTAAAATTAATGACAGCTGCGAAGGAGGCTATTTGATGTGTTGTTCTCTCCTTTGCCACGAGGGATTTTTCTCCAGGTTCTCGGGTTTTTCCTCCCTCCGTAAAAATCAACATGTGAGTTGAGTTTTATGCATATTAGAATAATGTAGAGGTAGTGTGTGTGAGGGACAGTGAGTATTCATTATTTAAATAACTGAATTTGTATATATTAAAAAAGTGCTTTATTTAATATTTATTTTTCCTCCTGCTGCAAACATAGACTTCATAAAAGAGTTTATACCTGCTTTCTCTTATAATGTGGTACTGGAAGATGGCTGTATCTGAATACATCCACACTGTCTTTTTGGCCATGTCGATGGACATCCCCCTCATCACTCCATACTGGAAAAAATGAATTTGTTTTGTTATAGCAGGCCTATCTAAATGGTTTCATCTAAATAGTGAGCTGGGTGATCACAGACAGGGAGAGGGATGAGACATATCGGAGGAGCTCTGGGTGCGAGAATGCACTCCTTCTGTAGATTCTAAAGGCAGAAATACAAGCTGTGATTTGTTGGCCCAACACCATCGGAAAGCAAATTGTGCTTGTAGTTTAGAGACAGATTCAAGCCCGATTTGGAAAAAATTGAATAGGCGTGATTAATAAAATCTGTTGCACTGTCACAGATTTTTTCTTGTCGGTCCGATTTTTCAAATTAAATCGGGCTTGATTCAGAATTCCGATGGTGTCAGGTGAAGAATGGGGCCAACAGTCAAAGCGTGTAGATGGACCTTGATATTTTCTAACCACATCACTCAACTTGTAGTTTGAATTTTTTTCAAGGAGTGAGGAAAACCAGAATTATGAGTGACAGCTGAGAGCAGAATGCAGTTTTCAACTAAAACATTTATTTGTGTTTTTGTTTTCAGCAGTTGAACCAATGAATATTGGGACCAAAAACTAATGCTAGGAATTATGCTTTGAGGGATGTTTTTGTCTGGGTTCTTTGGTTTTCCTTCAGGCTCTGTAAAACCAAACACACTAATTCCAATTTGATCTGTGAGTTAGCTGTGCCCTGACTTAGATCAGCCTAGAGGTTGTTTCAGGGTTCGATCTGTGAGTTAGCCATGCCCTGACTTAGATCAGCCCAGAGGTTGTTTCAGGGTTCGAACTGTGAGTTAGCCATGCCCTGACTTAGATCAGCCCAGAAGTTGTTTTAACGTACATATTTGATAAAATTTAAATGATCTCCAGTTTTCCTCCTTTGACATTAAGTACAAACTTCATTGAATTCTAAATTATTTCATGACAATTTACAAGGAAGATTCATGAACCGGGTGCAGACCCATTAAATCTCGGGTATTTTTTCTTTCATTATTTTGATATTAAAATATTGCTATTTTCATATTATTTATAAATTATATATATTTTTATATTAATAATATCTGTTTTTTTTACCCTTGGTGGCATGACATCTTCAAAGACTGTTTCTTCACTCAACAATGACACAGCTTCAAACCTATTGAGAGAAAGAAAGAAGGAAATATAGGTTACCAAGCATAGACCAAAAAATAGCAAACAATAGCACAGGGAGAACAGGGACAATAGGGACACTGTAAAGATACATGGGACAACTTGGGCACAGAAGGGACTACACAGGAACAATAGGGATACTATAGGGATAAATGGGACATTATACAGACAATAGGGATACTGAAGGGACAACTGGGACACAACGGGCAACAAGAACAGAAGGGAGAACTTGGGCACAGAAGGGACTACACAGGAACAATAGGGATACTATAGGGATAAATGGGACACTATACAGACAATAGGGATATTTAAGGGACAACTGGGACACAACGGGCAACAAGAACAGAAGGGAGAACTTGGGCACAGAAGGGACTACACAGGAACAATAGGGATACTATAGGGATAAATGGGACATTATATAGACAATAGGGATATTTAAGGGACAACTGGGACGGGCAACAAGAACAGAAGGGAGAACTTGGGCACAGAAGGGACTACACAGGAACAATAGGGATACTATAGGGATAATGGGACATTATATAGACAATAGGGATATTTAAGGGACAACTGGGACGGGCAACAAGAACAGAAGGGACAACTTGGGCACAGAAGGGACTACACAGGAACAATAGGCATACTATAGGGATAAATGGGACACTATACAGACAATAGGGATATTTAAGGGACAACTGGGACACAACGGGCAACAAGAACAGAAGGGACAACTTGGGCACAGAAGGGACTACACAGGAACAATAGGCATACTATAGGGATAAATGGGACATTATATAGACAATAGGGATATTTAAGGGACAACTGGGACGGGCAACAAGAACAGAAGGGAGAACTTGGGCACAGAAGGGACTACACAGGAACAATAGGGATACTATAGGGATAAATGGGACATTATATAGACAATAGGGATATTTAAGGGACAACTGGGACGGGCAACAAGAACAGAAGGGAGAACTTGGGCACAGAAGGGACTACACAGGAACAATAGGGATACTATAGGGATAAATGGGACATTATATAGACAATAGGGATATTTAAGGGACAACTGGGACGGGCAACAAGAACAGAAGGGAGAACTTGGGCACAGAAGGGACTACACAGGAACAATAGGGATACTATAGGGATAAATGGGACATTATATAGACAATAGGGATATTTAAGGGACAACTGGGACGGGCAACAAGAACAGAAGGGAGAACTTGGGCACAGAAGGGACTACACAGGAACAATAGGGATACTATAGGGATAAATGGGACATTATATAGACAATAGGGATATTTAAGGGACAACTGGGACGGGCAACAAGAACAGAAGGGAGAACTTGGGCACAGAAGGGACTACACAGGAACAATAGGGATACTATAGGGATAAATGGGACATTATATAGACAATAGGGATATTTAAGGGACAACTGGGACGGGCAACAAGAACAGAAGGGAGAACTTGGGCACAGAAGGGACTACACAGGAACAATAGGGATACTATAGGGATAAATGGGACATTATACAGACAATAGGGATACTGAAGGGACAACTGGGACACAACGGGCAACAAGAACAGAAGGGAGAACTTGGGCACAGAAGGGACTACACAGGAACAATAGGGATACTATAGGGATAAATGGGACACTATACAGACAATAGAGATATTTAAGGGACAACTGGGACACAACGGGCAACAAGAACAGAAGGGAGAACTTGGGCACAGAAGGGACTACACAGGAACAATAGGGATACTATAGGGATAAATGGGACATTATATAGACAATAGGGATATTTAAGGGACAACTGGGACGGGCAACAAGAACAGAAGGGACAACTTGGGCACAGAAGGGACTACACAGGAACAATAGGGATACTATAGGGATAAATGGGACATTATATAGACAATAGGGATATTTAAGGGACAACTGGGACGGGCAACAAGAACAGAAGGGACAACTTGGGCACAGAAGGGACTACACAGGAACAATAGGCATACTATAGGGATAAATGGGACATACAGACAATAGGGATACTGAAGGGACAACTGGGACACAACGGGCAACAAGAACAGAAGGGAGAACTTGGGCACAGAAGGGACTACACAGGGACAATAGGGATACTATAGGGATAAATGGGACATACAGACAATAGGGATACTGCAGGGACAACTGGGACACAGAAGGGACTACACAGGGACAATAGGGATACTATAGGCCTGGGACAAATGGGACACTACTGTATACAGATGTGCCACAACTGGGACACAAAAGGGACAATGGGGATGTCCAGCAGGGACAACTGGGGCACTATTGGGACAACTGGAACACAGAAGGGACTACTGAGACAACAGGGATACTATAAGGACAAATGGTACACTATAGATACACCACAACTGGTACTCTGACTTATACCTGTCTTTGTTAAGTAACAGAGCATGGAACTCAGTGAGCCCGATAGCCAAGGGTGGCACTGGTTCTTTACTTTCACCAGACGGCATGTATCTTTACATTATCCATTAAGGCCAAAAAGACAACATACAGTAGGCAAGATTAAATAGAAGGAATGACTGAAATGAATGGGAATGAAAATGCGATTTTGCATGTGATGAAAGGAAAACGTTTGGAATGAGTAAAAATGGCTAAATTGGATGTGAAGACCAAAAATGAAATGGAATAAAAATGAAATGAAACATGAAATGTTAAGGATACAAAAGCAGCTTTGACTCTGTAATAATATTGTCAATTTTTTCTTTCGGTATAAATGTCAATTGCCCATAATATACTCCACTTCCTGAAACAAACAACATTCACAAAATAAATTAATTTACATATTATTTCTTATTTCCCGTTCATTAAACAGCTTAAACTATTATCACGCAAAATTACCTGTCAGCCATGCAAAGGAGCTTGGTGCTCCTCTGAATTTGGAATAGAAAAATCTTAATTCACCATGATCAAGATTCCCTGGCATCTCATGGAATGGAGCTGGAAAATAAAAAAATGATTGAGTGAAAGTATAAATGAATGACTGGATGAATAAATGGTTGCATGGATTAATGGTCAAAATATGGTACAATTTCTTTCCGATTTTTTCGCATTACTCCAAAGTGATGTACCAACATCTTTAGATAAAATTAGGAACTCAAAAAAGGTAAATTGACTGCTTTTCCACTACATTACTAAATTCTTCTGTTTTTGCAAAATTTATATGCTTCAAAACTTCAATGTCAAATTTCTCAAAAATGCTCTCACAGATTTTCTTCAAATTTTCTGATACTTGAGCAAAGTACTCATCCTCAAAGATATCAAGTGCGATTTAAAAACTTACACTTCACAGGGCTGTTATATAAATTCTGATTTAAGTAAAAACATGCTGAATTGAAAATTCATCTTTCCCTTGAAACCTTGAAAAACGTTTTTACCCAATGAATTGTTTGCATCTGTACATTTGCGATATGAAGGTAACGTGCTGAGAAAACCTCATTGAGCCACCTGAAAAAATTATTCTGCTAGTAATATAAAGTGATGGTGTATTATAACAAGGTTTCATACCAGGAGCATTTTCATATTCAGTGAACATTGGAAGAAAGTCTACAGTTTCTCCACTAGACACATCTCCTATAAACTGGTAAAGACGACTGAAAATAAACCAATCACAGTGTATTACATTACTTATCCAAGGGCCGATCCAGGGGGGGGGGGGGGGTGAATTGGGTGACTAGTCACCCCCCTTGGAGTTGAATATAATAAGAATAAAGGATAAGATCAAAGACCAAAAATGATGCTGTGTAATGCCTTGCTAGGTACCAGTCATCCCCCCCTTGAAATCAATCTGGATCCACCACTGTAATCGTCCAATCAAAGTCCTTGAACATGCTACCATAATAGCCCAATTTCGAGATATGCTTTGCATGTCATGCACAAAGGTTTCAATGATAGGCTACGTGTTAAATGCTCCTGAAGTAATTCATGACAGGAGAAAAGAATAAATTTAATTTCGCACTGAGCCTCGTACTGAAAGTGAAGCATATATCGGAAGTGAGCTATTATTACGGCACAGAATATTTACACCCTTAAAGAATCTGCTCTATTACAATTTGTAATGATTATGCAATACAGCCTGTACATATGCATGTAATCACCATAGTAACAAGAATGTCATACTTATACCTTAAAGTTGCTACCATAATAATATACTTGCGATCTTGACTGGAAAATTTCTCAAACATTATACCACAAATGGGCTCTTCCTTCTCACCACTGGCATTGGCGTCATACAACTGTTGATAAAATCAAACTTTGTTGATTTCGAATTTTTAAAAAGATCTTGAATTTTTAGCCATTTTCCTTACTTGTTTACAAAATCTTTCAAGCCCTCCTTGGAAAAACTTCTCCTCCGGTTCAATTTCTGTTTCAAATAACAAACCTATGAAAGAGGCATGAATATTAGCAGGGCTGAAAAACGAGCCAGTGGTATTGGGTAAAATTGCGGGCTCACCTGCTTTCTATAAAAAAATGCCTATGGTTTCGAAAAAATCTCAAAATCAGCTACAAAAAAAAAAGTTAAGCTCATTTTTTGAAAGTTAAAAGAAATTTACATTTTAATCTATGAACCAATGCCTAAGGTTTGTTTTTACGGTATGTAGAACTTTTCTAATGTTTGTACTAAAATACTTTTCCCTGAAAACTTCGACCAATTTTTGTGTTTCATGCGAAGTTTTCAAGCGGCCATGTTTGTTTTTCATTGAAGATTTGGCGCATGCGCACACGCTTTTCAGCCCTGTTGTAAGTCTAAGATTACAGGTTTCAAAAATGTGATTGGGTTCTCTGTGTCATTTGGGACACAGGGATCCCATTTTACAAGCAGTCTAACCTTTGGTTGTTCCTAATAATATAGTCTGTGTTGATGATTCAGTTAACTTTGTCTTGTTCCATGCAACAGCACTTATTAAATGACCCTGTGCATAAAGAGCTTTATAGTTACGAAGGATCAAACAATAGGTGATGATGGTATTACCAGGTCAATGAATGGATAAATAAATGAATAACAAAGTGGGATGGACGGACGGATGGACAGACGGATGGACAGACGGACGGACAGACGGACGGACAGACGGATGGACAGGTGGGTAAATAGATGCATGGATTGACAGGTAGAAGAATAAAGAGAGGGATGTGTTGGTGGACAAATGGGTGAATGGATGAAAGGATGAATTGATGGATGAACAGATGAACAGATGGAGGGATGCATGGATGGACGAATGCACAGCTGGATTGATGCATGGACGGACAGATTTATGGAAGGACAGACAACTGAATGGACAGAGGTAATGGATAGATAAATGAAGGGATGGATGGATGGATTTTGGGTGAACAGACTGTCAGGTGGCTATGATAAGAGAGTTGTATTAATGTAGAAAGGAAATAGTACACAAATAAATAATAGTAAAATGGTAAAAATCTAACTTTCTTTTAGTTGATTTTATCACACTTACCCTCAATTTTGTCAGGGGTTTTGGTTTCTTTGAGTTCCTTGAAAGATAATAAGTCTCTTGGGAATTCATGCAAATTATCAGATGCCGTCCAGTTGGATCCAAGAAGATCTTATGGACAGTATCGTCCATCCTTCTACTGATTTCAACAGCTAAAATACAAGAATATCATTCAAAGTAAGACAACTTTATTCAAAGAGAGTAACAATTACTGCTATTTTCATAAACATGCGAACCCTGTAGTTGCAAGTTTCCCGTTGGAATTTGGTTTTTCACTGCCGTCAGTCAAAAATATAAATTTAAAAGGTACCGACTGATTAGTTTTTATTGACAAAAGCCAAAAACCAAATTTCAGTGTGCAGCTCGCAGCTACTGAGTTCCCATGTTTATGAAAATAGCAGTAACAAGTCACAAAATTCTGATAAATTTGTGGCGAGCACTTGGACAAAAACTCCTGAATTTTTGAAAGTCCGAATAATTCAAATATTTGAGGATAATATGACTCAACTGTGATAATGAAAACTGGATTGGCAAAAACATTAATTTTAGCTTGGGAGCCACTTAAAGTTGAGAAATTTTGGTTTAAAAGCTTAAAGAACAATAGGATTGAGTAAATGATGTCTGCCATGCATTGTGAAGGTAGTGGTGGAAATTTGCAAAGGGGTGTCCAAAAAGAAAAAAAGTGACGATATAGTGACGTCATGGATTATAAACCTGATCTGACTTCTTTTGTACAAGTTTCGTTTATTTGGGGGTGTCTGGTGTAATAATGGAAAAACCCCTGGATCCGCCCTTGGAAGGTCTAACCATTTGAAGATATTAATTTTTAGAGCAAAGGCAGCAACTTGCATTTACTCAGGTATTTTGAGCCATCCCGATTTACAGTATTATTCTGTTGATATCAAAGGCATGGTACTGTACTTACTGTCAATCTCACTTGTGTTTGTCAGGTCTATTCGCATGATGATATTGGTACTGAGTGCAACCACAACTGTGTTATTACACACAACTAAATCAGCAATATTACTTGGTGGCCTGAAATCAATGATTATAAAAATTACTAATGTGAATTTTATTGATACTGTATCCTGAAACAACCTCTGGACTGAGATTCTAAGTCAGGGCATGGCTAACTCACAGATTGAACCCTGAAACAACTTCTTGGCTGATCTAAGTCAGGGCACGGCTAACTCACAGATCGAACCCTGAAACAACCTCTGGGCTGATCTAAGTCAGGGCACGGCTAACTCACAGATCGAACCCTGAAACAACCTCTGGGCTGATCTAAGTCAGGGCACGGCTAACTCACAGATCGAACCCTGAAACAACCTCTGGGCTGATCTAAGTCAGGGCACGGCTAACTCACAGATTGAACCCTGAAACAACCTCTGGGCTGATCTAAGTCAGGGCACAGCTAACTCACAGATTGAACCCTGAAACAACCTCTGGGCTGATCTAAGTCAGGGCACAGCTAACTCACAGATCGAACCCTGAAACAACCTCTGGGCTGATCTAAGTCAGGGCACAGCTAACTCACAGATTGAACCCTGACACAACCTCTGGGCTGATCTAAGTCAGGGCAGGACTAACTCACAGATTGAACCCTGACACAACGTCTGGGCTGATCTAAGTCAGGGCATGGCTAAATAGTTTGGTAAATTTTGTGAAGGGAGGAAAACTGGAGAACCCACACAAAAATATGGAGACCTAAAAAAATCGAATAGAATAGTTCTTTTCGCCATTCCTTGGACAATTATTCACATGGCATTGTCTATCGTAAGCTCACCATTCATCTCACTTAGATGCAAAGGCATGGCTACCTTTCAAGATGGCGCAGGGAACTTTGAAAGGGACTATTAAGATTGTGATTTCAATATCATCTCCACTTGTACCCTCCTTATCATCATCATCATTTAATCATCATCATCATCATCCAACAACATTGATCAGCAAATCAATACCTACCACCATCATCAAAACTACCCTCTTCCTTCATCATCACAAGCATCATAGCTCTTACCGAGTTCCACTTTTGAAAATTCAACTTTTGCAACTTATTATACAAAAAATAACTAACGCAAAAAGTATCATTTGCAAGAGCTAGAATCTATAGCTACATTATATTTCCTGTACCTAAAATTGATCTTTTGTCGCCTAAAAATAGGAACCTCATCCTCACTCTGAACTTCTATAAAACCACTTGAAACCTAGAAAAGAAAGACAGAAAATAGGCGTCAAAAAATAACAACTAAAACAGCAAGTGAATCACGAAAACTGAAGTAAGCTGAGGTGACGTGAAAACCAGAAAAATTTCACTACATTTGACATTCAAAATTAAAGCCTTTTTAAATGTTTTTCTACTTCAAAAACTAACGCATAGAGAAAATAAAGGTTTAAATTTGATGTCATACTCACTGGTTCGACATCATCAGGTCCAAGGAAAGGATTAAGGCTATCTGCTCCACCAGTGGCAGCCAGTTCGTACTGGTCGAGGATGGACGCCATCTTGTTTTGATCCTTCGACCGAAAAGATTTCATGGAGATTATGGAAATATTGGTCTCCCTGTGTTTGGGGGGTTGGGTGAGGACCTGGACAATTTGCAACACAGAAATAGGAGATGAAGTTCACTTCTTTGTACAATGAAAAAAGAAGAGAGCTTTAGATAAAGATAGAGAAAGAGATCGCTGTCACATAATACAAAATGTCTGATAACGATCTCTTTCTCCAATCTCGATCTCTTACAGCCTGTAAAACCTCCTATGAAAATGCATAGAAAATAATTGCAAATATATCTATGAAAATACAGTGCTTCGAGAAGAAGAAAAATCACAGAAATAAAATATATATTCAGGCCGTATGATAACTAGAACTGGCTAATATAGCAGTTTTCGTATGACTGTGAAAAGCGAAATACTAAAGCTATAGTTAATATATATAATAATAATAAGATGAAAATATCTAAGATGAGGTTTGTAGGGAAATCTAGTGAACGCTGCAGCCACGACAGAAGGTCCCACTCCCTCCTGCCAAACTAGACTCGAAAGCGTAACAAGGAGTGCTATAACGAACTGTGCTGTCAATCACAATCAATATCCTTACTATTTATACCTGATCACCGTGTCAGACTCTAGTCATTTTTCACTTACCTTCTGTCGTGGCTGCAACGTTCACTAGATTTCCCTACAAACCTCATCTTGGATAACGACCTGAAGGCTGACTGATCGATGGCGCGCCTTCTGCTGCTACTGTGTGCTGTGTTCTTGTTGGTGGACGGTGAGTCTAAAAACTTGATCAAACATTATTTCTTATTAGTATACATTTACTTGACTTTCGTCAAGGGACAAAATCCAAATAACCATTTAATTTGAGTCTAAATCAAAGATAAAAGCAATGTAGAACGAAAATGAAGCAAAAATTTCAATCTGTAAGTCTTCGATACCGCATGAAGTATAGAAGGAAATTGATTTTCCAACTCCAAAATCGTCTAGACTGATTCCATAAGTCGGTGTTTTCGCTCTTTGTTGATTCTGGAGTCCACTATACCCCAAACGGGAGCAAAAACTACGACTTATGGAATCAGTCTAAAAAATCGTCGCACAAGTTATATTCAGTAATGTCTAAATTTTGAAATGACAAGAATGATACAAGAGTTAAATTTGTCTTTTTAAGGAAACTGAAGTATCGTAGGTATTAATTATATTCGAATTAGTAATTTTCCTCTGCTTCAGTTGGCGAGTAGTAAAAGTACAAAGTGAACAAGTAAAAATCGGCAAATCCTCCAACACGTCATTAATTTTTATCAGTTTTTTTCTCTCTACTATGGTAGGGTATTAGTAATAGAACTCTAGTAGCGTGGTTTATAATAGTCCACTTGCACGGGTTGCGTCTGCACCTCCACAGGTCCGCATTTTGGTACTCAAGGTCCAACATTTACACTGCAGTCGATTAAAGTGAAAGATGCTTATTAATTCGTTCGTCCGTCCGTCCGTCCGTCCGTCCGTCCGTCCGTTCGTTCGTTCGTTCGTTCGAATCTGAAGGGCATTATGGGTCATAACTAATCGAACAAGAACACACTTTAATATATCCTTTCCCGTTCAGTCCCCGGGGGTTGGAGGGGGAGTGGAGTTCAATGGACTATAGTGCATTCTTTTGTATATTCTACCTTATTACAAATATATTATCTCGACATTTCACGATTTCATTGAATAAATTATTCATAATTTGTTTCCAAATATGCACAATTTCCTTCAGAAAACCCACTAGTTCCTTGGTTTTGGCTTTAGTATATTGAATACTTGTTCCAATCATTCATTGTTGATCAGGATCAATAGGCGCTAGTACATGGTTCTCAGTAACAACGTCTTTTATCCATGCTCTTAAAATTCTTTACTTTCTCAAAAATAGCCGGTCAAATAATTTTCTTGTGATTATATTTTCGCGACACTTAAATTTTGCGATATTTCGAAATCGCGAAATTAAAGTTTCGCAATAAAAATTACATGTAATAAGGTAAGTAATATTGAAAGAAGAAGAAAAATGTTAAACATTTTTTTCCCCTCACGCCTGACTAGACAGTGTTTCATAGCTAGAAAGTCAATCCGGATATTCAAAAAAACCATATTGTATTTAAATAGTGTTTGTTGTCGTTAATATCTGAGTGTCTGAAGACGATGTTGAACAAAGTCTTTACAACGTATTCCATTGTATACTGTTTACCTAACAACAAAACAGAACTAGCAGATGTTTTAGACTTGACGTAAAAATGAAAATACGAAGACATTTAAGGACGTTCCTGTTTGTTACAGAAGCGAAGTCCAAGGTAGCTGTTCGTCTAGTGGATGGTAAAACTCCTAACGAGGGACGCGTAGAAGTAAGATACAAAGGTACTTGGGGTACCATATGCAATGATGGATGGCAGATATGGGATGCTTACGTGGTGTGTCACATGTTAAATTACTCCAAAGGAGTTACAGCAACAACCGCTAGTGTCAAAGGAACTGGTCCTATATGGCTTAAAGGGCTTGGTTGCTTTGGATCCCAAGAATCTATTGATCAATGTTGGCATTATGGCTGGGGTAACACTGCTGGTTGTAATCACAGCCGTGATGCTGGAGTGGTATGTGGTAATGCAATTAACGTCAATGTTCGTCTAGTGGATGGTAAGACTCCTAACGAGGGACGTGTAGAAGTAAGATACAAAGGTACTTGGGGTACCATATGCAATGAAGACTGGAGCATACACGATGCTTACGTGGTGTGTCACATGTTGAATTACTCCAAGGCAGTTACAATAACAACTGCTAGTGTCAAAGGAACTGGTCCTATATGGCTTAAAGGGCTTGTTTGCCTTGGATACGAAGAATCTATTGATCAATGTTATCATTATGGCTGGGGTAACATTGGTTATAATCACAGCCGTGATGCTGGAGTGGTATGTGGCAATCTAACACCAGGTACAACTAGATAAGTTACAAAACAAGACATTCATATGATCTTTGTTTCTCTGTTCAATCATGTCAAGAAGAAAGATTTTGAAATTACCATAAATCCTCAAGTGAATCAAATTCTTGCAAAGTCTTGTGGTTCGAACGTCGGATCTTCTCATGAGCTGTACGTACCTAATATCATTAAGATCGACCATAGATCGACATAATTCCTATTTAGAAGTCGAACCGTCGTCGTACCTATGTATACTATCGCATTAGATATTTTGAAATCAGGGTGAGATTTGGTTTGTGGGAATAAAATTAATTAGAATAATCAATCTTATTTTATTAGGATTAGGATCGGTTCATGAGAAAATTGGTCGTTTAAATCAGAGTCGATCCAAAGTCGTAATTCCCGACCGGCTCCAGTCGATCTTATCGGCTGGGTCAACCCTATATACAATTTGTCAAACCAATACAATTCAATTAAAATGCAAACGTCGTACTTTTCAGCCCCTTCTCAGCATAAACTTCATTCAAGGTATTAGGTACCGGCGGCTCATTAGAAAATCTAGCTATCTATATATAATGTGTATCTCCCGGACCCCACCGGGTGTATCTTTACTCTCTGAACATCAAATAAAGCGAAGTAAGGGATGTGATTAGAATGTTGTTGAACAATATTTGTTTCAGAGGAGAAAGCGATCAAAGTTCGTCTGGTGGGAGATCAAAACCATACTGGCAAAGTAGAAATCCAGTACAACGGGACCTGGGAAGTAGTGTGTCATGATTGGTGGGATATACAAGATGCTCACGTGATCTGCAGAATGCTTGGTTACAAAGCAGCTGAACATGCAATTAGGCTCATTGAAGGAGAGACACCAAGAAGAACGCTCATGGCATATGTGGGATGCAGTGGTAGAGAAAAGTCGATAGCAGAGTGTGCTCACCGTGGATGGTGGAATGTCTCTTCATTGTGCTCGAATAAACATCTTGCTGGTGTGGTTTGTCAGACAAATGAAGGTAAGAAAGACAAACCTCTACTTTACTCTAATCGTTCAAATAGTATTATTGATAATAATAATAATAATAATAATAATAATAATTTTTTAAATCAACAACAATCTTTATTAAACTTTACAAAATATGGTATATAGCATATGGTATCAATAAATTTAAATCTAATCACTAATCGATCACTCATTTTACTAAAATCGGGGGGGGGGGGGGAATATGCCTTAATAATAATATATTATAAAAAAACTATATTAAAATATGTGAGAAAGCTAATAATAATAAATTTGTATCTAATTTGTATTACGTTGTTTAACAGATGGCTCCAACTGCGGTTTCTACATCTAAATCTATGTTTTTAATATTGTAAAATGTTCTCTTAAGTGTTCTTGAGCCTCTTAAGCATAATAATGCAGATCTCAATATGGAAAAGAAACTTTAGCTCTAATCCATGAAATTGTTTTGGAGTAATGTTCACCTTTCTTGATAGCAATCAGCTCAGCTAATCTACTGTGATATCTCAGACATTCGGGTCCCATTCCCCCAGTTGTAGTAAAGACTAATGGTGTGAATGTTCCCTGTTCAATGTCCAGTACTCGTTTTGAGTACATTCGTTTCTTCTCGTTCTCATGTAGGCGATAAATTTGTTGGGGATCAAGATCTTTATAAGATTCTGCATTGGGGTGGCAAACCCGAACATCAAAGAATGCAGACCTTTGTCTTTCCCAGAACCCACGCGCGTGGATATCTAGACGTGCGTCTAAGGTTTTATTCGACCCTCGATTCAATTCTTCTCCAGTGATCTCTTGGAGGACAGGCTCAATTTCGCCATCGTTGCATACCACATCCAAAAGTTCAGCCTCAAGATCTCTTAGCTCATTGTGGCGTTGAATTATGAATTCCCCTCGTTTACAGATCATCGCGCAAATAATATCATCAAATCAAAGCCAGACGTCATAAATAGCTTATTTGTTGATTAGATAATAGCTTGTCCAAGTGTCAGTTGTACAATGACCTCAATGATGTGGGTACAAATCCACAGATCCTCCACCAGTTCATGTTCGTTTAGCTGGAGGAAGGTCAGCCAATTCTGGTCGACTTGAAGTCAGGTACCATGGTCAGTGGGGTACTGTATGTAATGATGGATGGGACATGAAAGACGCTGAGGTGATGTGTCGTATGCTTGGTTATCTTGGAGTACAGGATTACAAAACCATCAACTTTACACCCGTCAAGGGTATAATATGGCTCAGATACGTCGGATGTACAGGAAGAGAAACGTCGATTGCAGACTGCAGTAACAATGGATGGGGAAATGCACGCTGTTACCATAGTAAAGACGTTGGTGTGACATGTAAGATGGGTACGTTATGTATATGATAAATATTGTTGTGTTACGTTTCTATTGTAGGTGTCTCAAAATTTTAATTACTATTCCATAGAATCAGACACACCGTCTTTATTTCTAACAAAAAAGGGAAAATAGAACCCTTTGATTTTGAACTTATCTTTTGAAGGCGCGGTTAAACTATAGGTAGGTACATAGGCACAACGACTTAGGGAAGAACAAAGACAACGTTCTTTAGAAAAGAATGTAAAACAAAAAGAGTGATGAGGATGTTCCGGTCCTCCCCTAAATCTCCTCCTGTCACTCTTGGTTCAACAATGCCGTTTATATCTTTTTGTTAAATGATAAGTAAAGTAGTCTAACTGACCTGTTGCTATGTTATCTTAGTCTCAGTTCCCCGATTCGTAGTAAGCAAGGAATCTGATGGATCACCATATACATCTGTTATGCTCATCTTTAACACGTCAACAACTGAGAAAGAGAGAAACATTACAAAGTAAGTTATCTGGTTGAAGGCCTCGGGGAGAAGACACTGGCATATTATATTATGGGGCGTATGTTGAAAATAAACAATAGAAATGTCAATATTTTTGGAAGAGGGTTGAGAAAGAATGGCGCATTTTCAGTCAAAATATCTATTTATTTGTTTTTACAGATTTTTCCAAATTTCTATCACCAAACTAGAAGTGTCAAGCCTTAACTGCTACAGATCATCCATGAAAGTAGACCATCCGTACGTGACGGCCGAGATCTTGGGTTCTAGTCTAGTTGGTAACTTTACGGTTGGTGATGGTAACTATTACCATGGTTACTATAACGCACCATTAGAGCCTGGGTCTACATACCGAGTCTCTGTAAGAGCAGTCAGCAAGGCACAGAATGGGGTAAGTAGTTGAATTAACGTCCTTCTTTACTGTAGTACAAACTGCCAACCCCCGCGTGCTTTACAGCTGCACACAGCACGCGCGCGCGATTCCTAATTCTTCAATAACATATCTTTGCGCGAGTGTCTCAGTCCGTTTCCTGATGAAAACACGGTATTCAGCCAATCAGCTCGCGCATTATATCCCAAATACTTAATTATAACTGACGTCAATCTTTGTCTGCATCAGTCTGTACGTTTATATCATGACACTGATTTGATCTATTCAACCGGCAGGGTAATAATTATGGAGAAGCTGCCAACGCTACTTTTACGACAAGAGTGAAAAATTGCAAAGGTAAAACAGTGTGGAATTTATAAACGATATTGCGAGTGATCGTTAAAAATTACGGCACACGACCGGGTCACAGTACATGAGATCACTACTCTAACAATGAAAGTCTTGGTCACGGTACCGTCACATTCACGTTCAAAGCACGGCACGGCACGTAAATACCACCATGAGTTATTTATAATGATAGTTCCACATAGTTGTTCGAACATCTCTTGGCGACAAAGCACTCAATTTATGCTATTTCCTATAAGTTATGGCCGCGTATAGGTTTCTCGTGTTTATTTTAGTCAAAGTTCGCTGCAAGTAAAGGGGTCCGAGGACAAGACTAAAAAAACAATAATTTGTTGTATGGTTACCAGGCATTTGTCAACTCTGAATATGCCTAGTTTCAAGTCACAATATCTTTGTGATCACTATTCTGATGTTCGAATGTATGAGCATCAGAATTATGAGTATATAATTACGAAATCTTGAAGGAATCAAGATTTCCTAACGTACACAGAATGGTGTTGTCTTGGTCAAATAATAAAGATACTTTATTCAACATGGGCTATTACGTTTGATTCTTGTATCTTCCAGATAAGGAACTCAGGAAATCCAGGGGGGTTGAGATTTGAAATGGGGGAGGGGGAAGGAAGGATGGGGGAAGGGGGAGGAAGGAGGAGAAGGAGGAGGGGGACGGGGCATATTAAGGAGGTACAAAAATGAAGTGCTATGGCCCAATGCTTCCAGTATCCTTATTTTTGGCCAAGTTTGTTTTTAACCATTATTGATATACACATGTTAAAGTAAATATTGATAATTATGAACAATGTTATACTAATGTATTTCAACTTTATTTGTATTTCATATACTAATGGTTATCTTGTTCTTCTATTGTTTACTATTCTTTTATCATGAATATATGCTATATGTTATGATAGGTTTTTTTCATATAGAGTTTTTATTCTTTATTTTATCTATATTGGAATGTTTATACTATTGTCATTTACTATTTGTTTGATTACCATTTCTTCTATTTCTATATTCTAATATCCCTTTTGTTTATCAGTTTCAGGTCATTTCTGGAGGAAGAAAAAATATTTTTTTAAATATTATCAATATATTTATACATATTAATAAGTTACCATATTAATTTCTGTTGCTTTTGCTATTGCTAATTTTCCTTTTGCTGTTTTTTTCTTTTCTTTTTGTCCCCTGTTTTTCTGTACCTAGGTACTAACAAAACACCAATCGTAGCAATAATGGATGGAGAAACTGAACGTGGTCTAAAGAGACAAGATTGAAGAAGGTGTGTAATGTAAAATGAAGTATAACAGTCAATATACAAACTTTCCTTATTATTTCATATCTTGTGTCATTCCCTTGTGTGTTATTTCTGAGCGCCATTTGCATAAATAGTTTGATATGAATGAACTCAAACAAAGAATATTAACCTCAAGGGAATGACGCGTGGTCTCAACTGGGAAAACATTTGTAACTCGAGTTGAAGACTTGGAATTTTAGTTAACCAAAAAAAAACTATAACTCCAATTTCTCTCATTTATGCTTTGAACATTTGTAAAATACTATTATCATATGACCGTATTTCACTGTACGCGTGATTCTAAAAAAAACCTTTGGGGAAAATGTCGTCAGCAAAAAAAGTACGCTTTTCCGAAAAGTGTAATAATTTCCCGTTCGGACTCGCCGTTCGGACTCGCTGCCGTCAATCACGTAAAAACTACGCATTTTGATTCGCATTTATTAAAAACGCTTTGAAATCGATTTTTTATATGTGGTCATATGATAAAATGCTTATTGACTGAGTTAAGGTCGGTCCGAACGGGAAAATATTTGGCTCTCGGTCCTTGGCACGGAACTCGCTGCGCTCGTTCCGTACTTCAGGACCTCGAGCCAAATATTTTCCCGTTCGGACCTCCCACTCAGTCAATAAGTACATAATATTCTAATCTTTAAAAGGGTTTACAATTGTCTTACCGTAAAATTCATTTGCCAAACATTTACTGTTTCGTTGAAGGTTGATGTGATGATGAATTGAAATATAGCGTATTAGATTTTGCCGAACTGAAGAAAACTGATGGAGAACCCGGAGAAAACCCTCGAATCAAAGGAAAGACCCAACAAACTCTACTCATATTTGATTCCGAGTCCAGAAAGCAGTTATTCCGTGCCAGTCAGCTACACTTTCCGTTAGGCGAGAGTTTGTTTTTCTTGTAACTTACTAAGTTATCGTTATACAACCAAAGCTCGTTAAATCGTCTGACCTATAAATAATAGTAGTTAGCTAACCTTTGGAGAAATAAGTTCCTGCATCAGGTCGAGGTGATACGTTTCCAGTTTTTTTGCCACAACCCAAGGCTGGTTTTTCTGGTTTTTCGTATCCGGCAGGCTACTAGAAGCCAGTAGACTATGTTTGTACTATTAATGTACTATTTAAACTGAAAGAAAAGATGCATATTGTACGAATCAGTACGCAAAATCCCAAAATAAACATATCTTACGAAGTTAGTAGTGAGTGTAGTCAGAGTCCACATGTGGTCTGGATTGGGAAAAACTTACGTCCAAGTGGGTCTATTATCAAAACGAAACTGAGTCGAAAACCTTCAATTTTATCGAACCCTGAAACAACCTCTGGGCTGATCTATGTCAGGGCACGGCTAACTCACAGATCGAACCATGAAACAACCTCTGGGCTGATCTAAGTCAGGGCACGGCTAACTCACAGATCGAACCCTGAAACAACCTCTGGGCTGATCTAAGTTAGGACACGGCTAACTCACAGATTGAACCCTGAAACAACCTCTGGGCTGATCTAAGTCAGAGCACGACTAACTCACAGATTGAACCCTGAAACAACCTCTGGGCTGATCTAAGTCAGAGCACGGCTAACACACAGATTGAACCCTGAAACAACCTCTGGGCTGATCTAAGTCAGAGCACGACTAACTCACAGATTGAACCCTGAAACAACCTCTGGGCTGATCTAAGTCAGGGCACGGCTAACACACGGATTGAACCCTGAAACAACCTCTGGGCTGATCTAAGTCAGGGCACGGCTAACACACAGATTGAACCTTGAAACAACCTCTGGGCTGATCTAAGTCAGGGCACGACTAACTCACAGATAGAACCCTGAAACAACCTCTGGGCTGATCTAAGTCAGGGCACGGCAAACTCACAGATCGAACCCTGAAACAACCTCTGGGCTGATCTAAGTCAGGGCACGGCTAACTCACAGATCGAACCCTGAAACAACCTCTGGGCTGATCTAAGTCAGGGCACGGCTAACTTACAGATAGAACCCTGAAACAACCTCTGGGCTGATCTAAGTCAGGGCACGGCTAACTCACAGATCGAACCCTGAAACAACCTCTGGGCTGATCTAAGTCAGGGCACGGCCAACTCACAGATAGAACCCTGAAACAACCTCTGGGTTGATCTAAGTCAGGGCACGGCTAACTTACAGATAGAACCCTGAAACAACCTCTGGGCTGATCTAAGTCAGGGCATGGCTATCTTACAGATCGAACCCTGAAACAACCTCTGGGCTGATCTAAGTCAGGGCACGGCCAACTCACAGATAGAACCCTGAAACAACCTCTGGGCTGATCTAAGTCAGGGCACGGCTAACACACAGATTGAACCCTGAAACAACCTCTGGGCTGATCTAAGTCAGGGCACGGCTAACACACAGATTGAACCCTGAAACAACCTCTGGGCTGATCTAAGTCACGGCATGGCTAACTCACAGATCGAACCCTGAAACAACCTCTGGGCTGATCTAAGTCAGGGCACGGCTAACACACGGATTGAACCCTGAAACAACCTCTGGGCTGATCTAAGTCACGGCACGGCTAACTCACAGATCGAACCTTGAAACAACCTCTGGGCTGATCTAAGTCAGGGCACGGCTAACTTACAGATAGAACCCTGAAACAACCTCTGGGCTGATCTAAGTCAGGGCACGGCTAACTCACAGATCGAACCCTGAAACAACCTCTGGGCTGATCAAAGTCAGGGCACGGCCAACTCACAGATAGAACCCTGAAACAACCTCTGGGTTGATCTAAGTCAGGGCACGGCTAACTTACAGATAGAACCCTGAAACAACCTCTGGGCTGATCTAAGTCAGGGCATGGCTAACTTACAGATCGAACCCTGAAACAACCTCTGGGCTGATCTAAGTCAGGGCACGGCTAACTTACAGATAGAACCCTGAAACAACCTCTGGGCTGATCTAAGTCAGGGCATGGCTAACTCACAGATCGAACACTGAAACAACCTCTGGGCTGATCTAAGTCAGGGCATGGCTAACTCACAGATTGAACCCTGAAACAACCTCTGGGCTGATCTAAGTCAGGGCATGGCCAACTCACAGATAGAACCCTGAAACAACCTCTGGGCTGATCTAAGTCAGGGCACGCCTAACTCACAGATCGAACCCTGAAACAACCTCTGGGCTGATCTAAGTCAGGGCACGGCCAACTCACAGATAGAACCCTGAAACAACCTCTGGGTTGATCTAAGTCAGGGCACGGCTAACTTACAGATAGAACCCTGAAACAACCTCTGGGCTGATCTAAGTCAGGGCATGGCTATCTTACAGATCGAACCCTGAAACAACCTCTGGGCTGATCTAAGTCAGGGCACGGCCAACTCACAGATAGAACCCTGAAACAACCTCTGGGCTGATCTAAGTCAGGGCACGGCTAACACACAGATTGAACCCTGAAACAACCTCTGGGCTGATCTAAGTCAGGGCACGGCTAACACACAGATTGAACCCTGAAACAACCTCTGGGCTGATCGAAGTCACGGCATGGCTAACTCACAGATCGAACCCTGAAACAACCTCTGGGCTGATCTAAGTCAGGGCACGGCTAACACACGGATTGAACCCTGAAACAACCTCTGGGCTGATCTAAGTCAGGGCACGGCTAACACACAGATTGAACCCTGAAACAACCTCTGGGCTGATCTAAGTCAGGGCACGGCTAACACACAGATTGAACCCTGAAACAACCTCTGGGCTGATCTAAGTCACGGCATGGCTAACTCACAGATCGAACCCTGAAACAACCTCTGGGCTGATCTAAGTCAGGGCACGGCTAACACACGGATTGAACCCTGAAACAACCTCTGGGCTGATCTAAGTCACGGCACGGCTAACTCACAGATCGAACCCTGAAACAACCTCTGGGCTGATCTAAGTCAGGGCACGGCTAACTTACAGATAGAACCCTGAAACAACCTCTGGGCTGATCTAAGTCAGGGCACGGCTAACTCACAGATCGAACCCTTAAACAACCTCTGGGCTGATCAAAGTCAGGGCACGGCCAACTCACAGATAGAACCCTGAAACAACCTCTGGGTTGATCTAAGTCAGGGCACGGCTAACTTACAGATAGAACCCTGAAACAACCTCTGGGCTGATCTAAGTCAGGGCATGGCTAACTTACAGATCGAACCCTGAAACAACCTCTGGGCTGATCTAAGTCAGGGCACGGCTAACTTACAGATAGAACCCTGAAACAACCTCTGGGCTGATCTAAGTCAGGGCATGGCTAACTCACAGATCGAACACTGAAACAACCTCTGGGCTGATCTAAGTCAGGGCATGGCTAACTCACAGATTGAACCCTGAAACAACCTCTGGGCTGATCTAAGTCAGGGCACGGCCAACTCACAGATAGAACCCTGAAACAACCTCTGGGTTGATCTAAGTCAGGGCATGGCTAACTTACAGATAGAACCCTGAAACAACCTCTGGGCTGATCTAAGTCAGTGCATGGCTAACTCACAGATCCAACCCTGAAACAACCTCTGGGCTGATCTAAGTCAGTGCATGGCTAACTCACAGATCCAACCCTGAAACAACCTCTGGGCTGATCTAAGTCAGGGCATGGCTAACTCACAGATAGAACCCTGAAACAACCTCTGGGCTGATCTAAGTCAGGGCATGGCTAACTCACAGATCAAACCCTGAAACAACCTCTGGGCTGATCTAAGTCAGGGCATGGCTAACTCACAGATCAAACCCTGAAACAACCTCTGGGCTGATCTAAGTCAGGGCATGGCTAACTCACAGATAGAACCCTGAAACAACCTCTGGGCTGATCTAAGTCAGGGCATGGCTAACTCACAGATCAAACCCTGAAACAACCTCTGGGCTGATCTAAGTCAGGGCATGGCTAACTCACAGATCAAACCCTGAAACAACCTCTGGGCTGATCTAAGTCAGGGCATGGCTAACTCACAGATCAAACCCTGAAACAACCTCTGGGCTGATCTAAGTCAGGGCATGGCTAACTCACAGATCAAACCCTGAAACAACCACTGGGCTGATCTAAGTCAGGGCATGGCTAACTCACAGATCAAACCCTGAAACAACCTCTGGGCTGATCTAAGTCAGGGCACAGCTAACTCACAGATTGAACCCTGACACAACCTCTGGGCTGATCTAAGTCAGGGCAGGGCTAACTCACAGATTGAACCCTGACACAACCTCTGGGCTGATCTAAGTCAGGGCACGGCTAACTCACAGATTGAACCCTGAAACAACCTCTGGGCTGATCTAAGTCAGGGCAGGGCTAACTCACAGATTGAACCCTGACACAACCTCTGGGCTGATCTAAGTCAGGGCATGGCTAACTCACAGATCCAACCCTGAAACAACCTCTGGGCTGATCTAAGTCAGTGCATGGCTAACTCACAGATCCAACCCTGAAACAACCTCTGGGCTGATCTAAGTCAGGGCATGGCTAACTCACAGATAGAACCCTGAAACAACCTCTGGGCTGATCTAAGTCAGGGCATGGCTAACTCACAGATCAAACCCTGAAACAACCTCTGGGCTGATCTAAGTCAGGGCATGGCTAACTCACAGATCAAACCCTGAAACAACCTCTGGGCTGATCTAAGTCAGGGCATGGCTAACTCACAGATAGAACCCTGAAACAACCTCTGGGCTGATCTAAGTCAGGGCATGGCTAACTCACAGATCAAACCCTGAAACAACCTCTGGGCTGATCTAAGTCAGGGCATGGCTAACTCACAGATCAAACCCTGAAACAACCTCTGGGCTGATCTAAGTCAGGGCATGGCTAACTCACAGATCAAACCCTGAAACAACCTCTGGGCTGATCTAAGTCAGGGCATGGCTAACTCACAGATCAAACCCTGAAACAACCACTGGGCTGATCTAAGTCAGGGCATGGCTAACTCACAGATCAAACCCTGAAACAACCTCTGGGCTGATCTAAGTCAGGGCACAGCTAACTCACAGATTGAACCCTGACACAACCTCTGGGCTGATCTAAGTCAGGGCAGGGCTAACTCACAGATTGAACCCTGACACAACCTCTGGGCTGATCTAAGTCAGGGCACGGCTAACTCACAGATTGAACCCTGAAACAACCTCTGGGCTGATCTAAGTCAGGGCAGGGCTAACTCACAGATTGAACCCTGACACAACCTCTGGGCTGATCTAAGTCAGGGCATGGCTAACTCACAGATCAAACCCTGAAACAACCTCTGGGCTGATCTAAGTCAGGGCATGGCTAACTCACAGATCAAACCCTGAAACAACCTCTGAGCTGATCTAAGTCAGGGCACGGCCAACTCACAGATAGAACCCTGAAACAACCTCTGGGCTGATCTAAGTCAGGGCACGGCTAACACACAGATTGAACCCTGAAACAACCTCTGGGCTGATCTAAGTCAGGGCACGGCTAACACACAGATTGAACCCTGAAACAACCTCTGGGCTGATCGAAGTCACGGCATGGCTAACTCACAGATCGAACCCTGAAACAACCTCTGGGCTGATCTAAGTCAGGGCACGGCTAACACACGGATTGAACCCTGAAACAACCTCTGGGCTGATCTAAGTCAGGGCACGGCTAACACACAGATTGAACCCTGAAACAACCTCTGGGCTGATCTAAGTCAGGGCACGGCTAACACACAGATTGAACCCTGAAACAACCTCTGGGCTGATCTAAGTCACGGCATGGCTAACTCACAGATCGAACCCTGAAACAACCTCTGGGCTGATCTAAGTCAGGGCACGGCTAACACACGGATTGAACCCTGAAACAACCTCTGGGCTGATCTAAGTCACGGCACGGCTAACTCACAGATCGAACCCTGAAACAACCTCTGGGCTGATCTAAGTCAGGGCACGGCTAACTTACAGATAGAACCCTGAAACAACCTCTGGGCTGATCTAAGTCAGGGCACGGCTAACTCACAGATCGAACCCTGAAACAACCTCTGGGTTGATCAAAGTCAGGGCACGGCCAACTCACAGATAGAACCCTGAAACAACCTCTGGGTTGATCTAAGTCAGGGCACGGCTAACTTACAGATAGAACCCTGAAACAACCTCTGGGCTGATCTAAGTCAGGGCATGGCTAACTTACAGATCGAACCCTGAAACAACCTCTGGGCTGATCTAAGTCAGGGCACGGCTAACTTACAGATAGAACCCTGAAACAACCTCTGGGCTGATCTAAGTCAGGGCATGGCTAACTCACAGATCGAACACTGAAACAACCTCTGGGCTGATCTAAGTCAGGGCATGGCTAACTCACAGATTGAACCCTGAAACAACCTCTGGGCTGATCTAAGTCAGGGCACGGCCAACTCACAGATAGAACCCTGAAACAACCTCTGGGTTGATCTAAGTCAGGGCATGGCTAACTTACAGATAGAACCCTGAAACAACCTCTGGGCTGATCTAAGTCAGTGCATGGCTAACTCACAGATCCAACCCTGAAACAACCTCTGGGCTGATCTAAGTCAGTGCATGGCTAACTCACAGATCCAACCCTGAAACAACCTCTGGGCTGATCTAAGTCAGGGCATGGCTAACTCACAGATAGAACCCTGAAACAACCTCTGGGCTGATCTAAGTCAGGGCATGGCTAACTCACAGATCAAACCCTGAAACAACCTCTGGGCTGATCTAAGTCAGGGCATGGCTAACTCACAGATCAAACCCTGAAACAACCTCTGGGCTGATCTAAGTCAGGGCATGGCTAACTCACAGATAGAACCCTGAAACAACCTCTGGGCTGATCTAAGTCAGGGCATGGCTAACTCACAGATCAAACCCTGAAACAACCTCTGGGCTGATCTAAGTCAGGGCATGGCTAACTCACAGATCAAACCCTGAAACAACCTCTGGGCTGATCTAAGTCAGGGCATGGCTAACTCACAGATCAAACCCTGAAACAACCTCTGGGCTGATCTAAGTCAGGGCATGGCTAACTCACAGATCAAACCCTGAAACAACCACTGGGCTGATCTAAGTCAGGGCATGGCTAACTCACAGATCAAACCCTGAAACAACCTCTGGGCTGATCTAAGTCAGGGCACAGCTAACTCACAGATTGAACCCTGACACAACCTCTGGGCTGATCTAAGTCAGGGCAGGGCTAACTCACAGATCAAACCCTGAAACAACCTCTGGGCTGATCTAAGTCAGGGCATGGCTAACTCACAGATCAAACCCTGAAACAACCTCTGGGCTGATCTAAGTCAGGGCACGGCTAACTCACAGATAGAACCCTGACACAACCTCTGGGCTGATCTAAGTCAGGGCACGGCTAACTCACAGATAGAACCCTGAAACAACCTCTGGGCTGATCTAAGTCAGGGCATGGCTAACTCACAGATTGAGCCCTGAAACAACCTCTGGGCTGATCTAAGTCAGGGCACGGCTAACTCACAGATAGAACCCTGAAACAACCTCTGGGCTGATCTAAGTCAGGGCATGGCTAACTCACAGATTGAGCCCTGAAACAACCTCTGGGCTGATCTAAGTCAGGGCATGGCTAACTCACAGATTGAGCCCTGAAACAACCTCTGGGCTGATCTAAGTCAGGGCACGGCTAACACACAGATTGAGCCCTGAAACAACCTCTGGTCTGATCTAAGTCAGGGCATGGCTAACTCACAGATTGAACCCTGAAACAACCTCTGGTCTGATCTAAGTCAGGGCACGGCTAAATAGTTTGTTAGATTTTGTGAAAGGAGGAAAACTGGAGAACCCACACAAAAATATGTCGAGACCCAAAAAACTCTACTCAAGATTTAAGATCGTGAGTTCAATAATAAACTTTATTTTTTTTTATTACCATCATTACAGCTACATTTGAATTCACGAATTTACTGGTCACGCGTTACGTAAATTAGCTGTAATATCATCTCCACCTCCTCCTCCTCATCATCATCATTTAATCATCATCATCTAACAACATTGATCACCAAATCAATACCTACCACCATCATCAAAACTACTCTCCTCTTCCTTCATTACCACTAGCAACCTATCTCTTACCAAGTCCCACTTTTGAAATTAAGCATTTGCAACTTATTGTAAATACAGCAAAAAGTATCATAATCACCATCCAGTGTAGCTGGTTTGAAAGACCTAGAATCTATAGCTACATTATATTTCCTTTACCTAAAATTGATCTTTTGTCGCCTAAAAATAGGAACCTCATCCTCACTCTGAACTTCTATAAAACCACTTGAAACCTAGAAAAGGAAAACTGGAAAAATATGGAGACCTAAATTATTCTAATAAAATAGTTCTTTTCGCCGTTCCTTGGACAATTATTCACATGGCATTGTCTATCGTAAGCTCACCATTCATCTCACTTAGATGCAAAGGCATGGCTACCTTTCAAGATGGCGCAGGGAACTTAGAAAGGGACTATTAAGATTGTGATTTCAATATCATCTCCACTTGTACCCTCCTTATCATCATCATCATTTAATCATCATCATCATCCAACAACATTGATCACCAAATCAATACTGTACCTACCACCATCATCAAAACTACCCTCTTCCTTCATCATCACAAGCATCATAGCTCTTACCAAGTTCCACTTTTGAAAATTCAACTTTTGCAACTTATTATACAAAAAATAATTAACGCAAAACGTATCATTTGCAAGAGCTAGAATCTATAGCTACATTATATTTCCTGTACCTAAAATTGATCTTTTGTCGCCTAAAAATAGGAACCTCATCCTCACTCTGAACTTCTATAAAACCACTTGAAATCTAGAAAAGAAAGACAGAAAATAGGCGTCAAAAAATAACAACTAAAACAGCAAGTGAATCACGAAAAGTGAAGTAAGCTAAGGTGACGTGAAAACCAGAAAAATTTCACTACATTTGACATTCAAAATTAAAGCCTTTTTAAATGTTTTTCTACTTCAAAAACTAACGCATAGAGAAAATAAAGGTTTAAATTTGATGTCATACTTACTGGTTCGACATCATCAGGTCCAAGGAAAGGATTAAGGCTATCTGCTCCACCAGTGGCAGCCAGTTCGTACTGGTCGAGGATGGACGCCATCTTGTTTTGATCCTTCGACCGAAAAGATTTCATGGAGATTATGGAAATATTGGTCTCCCTGTGTTTGGGGGGTTGGGTGAGGACCTGGACAATTTGCAACACAGAAATAGGAGATGAAGTTCACTTCTTTGTACAATGAAAAAAGAAGAGAGCTTTAGATAAAGATAGAGAAAGAGATCGCTGTCACATAATACAAAATGTCTGATAACGATCTCTTTCTCCAATCTCGATCTCTTACAGCTTGTAAAACCTCCTATGAAAATGCATAGAAAATAATTGCAAATATATCTATGAAAATACAGTGCTTCGAGAAGAAGAAAAATCACAGAAATAAAATATATATTCAGGCCGTATAATAACTAGAACTGGCTAATATAGCAGTTTTCGTATGACTGTGAAAAGCTCACGGCACGGCCAGCTGATCTGAGAAAAGATATTTGCCAATGAGAATCGAGAAAATTTCCAAAACTGAAGTGTCATCCTTGGTAGTCTGGCGACTCGGGAAAGGTTATTTCTATATTTTATTTTCCCACTCAATAATGAATATCATAGTAAATTGTATACAAAACTTCAAAAACTTCTCCTGAAAATCTAGATTTATCTGAGATATAAATTTTTTAAGCCAATGTTCACAGGCTTCATGACACCTCAGTTTTGCAGTGACGTCATTCTACGTCACTATTTCAGATCAGCTAGACGACAAAAAGTCAGCCAACCAAAAATCTAGAAAACATCACGGTCGCTGCAAGGCAAGCACTCTTCATCCAATCAGTATCTGCGGTCGCGGCAAGGCACGCACACGGCACTGAACTTTCACAGTCACTAGAAATCTGCTCTGTGCTGATGCGTCATGGTGTATGCTGTTGCTATTTCTATAATCACGCGACCAAGACAGCCTATTTCACTTCTGTTAATCAGACTTTCATTTTGTAAACTAGTTCCTAAAGTAACTCAAGCTTGAGCAAATCATTTATTTATTAAAAAATAGCATTCATTTATTTCATGATTTTTTTTTTTTTCGAAAAGCATAATAAAAAGCGTTAGAAAGTAAACATTTCGTTTCCCTGCTGGCAGAGGCTCCTTTTTTCCAGGGAGAGAGAGAAGCCGATGCAGCGGAAAAAAGATAAGGAGACTCTTTCAGCAGGGAAACATTTCGTAAACGCATATCCAAACTTAGTACCTTAAACTTGGGTGTTTCATTCATCAAAAAAGATCGAAAATGCTTAAAATTATGTTCTAAAAAAGCTAGTGGATTCTTCTCCTGATTTATTTGCCCCCTAATGTCACGTGACTGATCTGTCATGTCTGTATTACAATATGAAATCAACAAGGAGCTTATTGTGAATTAAATCTATTAATCATATCCATTTTGAAATCATTAGCAAATCCTGCAATCTGATTGGCTACAAAGTGTGCAATTTAAGCATTAATTGCACTATTTTGAATCATTAATTGCATCATTTTGTCAAACAATCACTTTTGAAGCTACATATAACTGTTGAGTATTTGAATATATTAAGTTTCAAAATGGAAATGATTAATAGGTAATAGAACTGAGTGTCTTGCAATTTTGGGCAGAAATCACACTCGTGATTAACAAATTGCACTCCCGCTGCGCGGTCGTGCAATTTTGTAATCACTCTTGCGATTTCAGCCCAAATTGCACTCAACTCAGTTCTATTACCATTATTAATCTTAAGTAGATTCCAGGCGTAACTTTTGCTTTCCAATTACTAATCCTTGTGTCTTATATCTTCCGTTGTATCAAGCACATGAGTGCTCTTTCATTTTAACTAGACGCTATGACTGCGTTCACTCGGGCTTCCTGAGATAAAAATCGAGAATACATAGATTTCACTGTAGAATACATAGATTTCACGTCGAGATCTTTTCGCGATTGCAAAAATTAGTTTATTCGCCTTGTTGGACCCTTGTTGGTAACTATGGATCGTAGGTGTGAGCCTTCGTTTTTAACTCAGCGGCACAGAGCGCATGCACCTTAGAGCCCAGAGGACGATTTGTGAAGGAACCACGAAAAAAATACATTTTTAAACACAGACATTCACAGGAAGCCGAGTAGTAAACGCCTTTGTGGATCTGATAGCGTCTAGACATGTTGAAACATATATTCACTTTGATAATTTAATGGTTTCAGCAGCTTAAAAATAGAAAGTTAAGTTCTAAAAAGAAAGAAAACTGAGGAAGAAAACCTGATACAGGAATGAACTTCCCTTCCCTAAAACTTATTTTTAATTCAATTCCTATTTGTTATTTTGAATTTTTTATTCTTATATGACAACGTTCTTGGGTGTATACTTAAAATAGAAATGCCATGAAATTAAATACTAATTACAAATCAATAATATAATTATCTTTAATATTGAAAAATTATTTCCCACATTTTTAATTACAAAAATTGTATAGTGTCTTTACGTTCTGAAATGCTTTTCCCAGTTCTTTAGCAAATTTTTGGTGGTATTTTGATGCAATTTTGGAACTGTGAATAGATTTGTTTAAAAACTGAAAGTCTATTCTTGGTAAGCGAAAGTTACGTTGTAATCATAAGTCAAAACAAAATAGACGCCTCGATCGGTGGTTTTGTATTGTAATGCACTTTAAAGGTTATATATTTAGATACAGCGGTTTGCAAAAATTCTGCAAATTCAAATATATCGATATATACAAATTTTCTAATATTTAAAAACTGCTGTTTTTCTCGCTGGAATGTTAGACAAAATACGTGACAAAATAAGTGACACTTAGTCTGCACTATAATATAATATTTTTTCGAAAAAGTTTAAAATTAACGCTTATTTAAGCAGTTTTCTTTTAAAAATTACCCATAATGCACCCGATATATCGATATATTGATATGGTTGAATTTTGCAGAATTTTTTGCAAACCGCTGTAAATACTAAAGCTATAGTTAATATATATAATAATAATAAGATGAAAATATCTAAGATGAGGTTTGTAGGGAAATCTAGTGAACGCTGCAGCCACGACAGAAGGTTCCCCTCCCTCCTGCCAAACTAGACTCGAAAGCGTAACAAGGAGTGCTATAACGAACTGTGCTGTCAATCACAATCAATATCCTTACTATTTATACCTGATCACCGTGTCAGACTCTAGTCATTTTTCACTTACCTTCTGTCGTGGCTGCAACGTTCACTAGATTTCCCTACAAACCTCATCTTGGATAACGACCTGAAGGCTGACTGATCGATGGCGCGCCTTCTGCTGCTACTGTGTGCTGTGTTCTTGTTGGTGGACGGTGAGTCTAAAAACTTGATCAAACATTATTTCTTATTAGTATACATTTACTTGACTTTCGTCAAGGGACAAAATCCAAATAACCATTTAATTTGAGTCTAAATCAAAGATAAAAGCAATGTAGAACGAAAATGAAGCAAAAATTTCAATCTGTAAGTCTTCGATACCGCATGAAGTATAGAAGGAAATTGATTTTCCAACTCCAAAATCGTCTAGACTGATTCCATAAGTCGGTGTTTTCGCTCTTTGTTGATTCTGGAGTCCACTATACCCCAAACGGGAGCAAAAACTACGACTTATGGAATCAGTCTAAAAAATCGTCGCACAAGTTATATTCAGTGATGTCTAAATTTTGAAATGACAAGAATGATACAAGAGTCAAATTTGTCTTTTTAAGGAAACTGAAGTATCGTAGGTATTAATTCGAATTAGTAATTTTCCTCTGCTTCAGTTGGCGAGTAGTAAAAGTACAAAGTGAACAAGTAAAACTGATCGGCAAATCCTCCAACACGTCATTAATTTTTATCAGTTTTTTTCTCTCTACTATGGTAGGGTATTAGTAATAGAACTCTAGTAGCGTGGTTTATAATAGTCCACTGGATTAACGACTGACTGATAGACAGTATCTAAAGTTCATACAAAGCTAAAATATATTTTTCTGTTTTGGCCTGGCCTTACTTTTTGGTTAGTCCGCTGACCAGTAATAACTTAAATTCAGTAAAACTACATTTTAAAAAAATTAAATGAAAATATAATCAAAGTTGCGAATAATTTATTATCAGTCAAGCCCGTGCCGGGGGGGAGGGGGGGGGGTTGGGGGTGGGGGTGGATTTGCAAGGGTTGCGTCTGCACCTCCACAGGTCCGCATTTTGGTACTCAAGGTCCAACATTTACACTGCAGTCGATTAAAGTGAAAGATATTCGTTCATTCGTTCATTCGTTCATTCGTTCATTCGTTCATTCGTTCATTCGTTCATTCGTTCATTCGTTCATTCGTTCATTCGTTCATTCGTTCATTCGTTCATTCGTTCATTCGTTCATTCGTTCATTCGTTCATTCGTTCATTCGTTCATTCGTTCATTCGTTCATTCGTTCATTCGTTCATTCGTTCATTCGTTCATTCGTTCATTCGTTCATTCGTTCATTCGTTCATTCGTTCATTCGTTCATTCGTTCATTCGTTCATTCGTTCATTCGTTCATTCGTTCATTCGTTCATTCGTTCATTCGTTCATTCGTTCATTCGTTCATTCGTTCATTCGTTCATTCGTTCATTCGTTCATTCGTTCAAATCTGATAACTAATCGAACAAGAATACACTTTAATATATCCTTTGCCGTTCAGTCCCCGGGGGTCGGAGGGGGAGGGGAGTTCAATTTACTATAGTGCATTCTTTTGTATATTCTACCTTATTACAAATATATTATCTCGACATTTCACGATTTCATTGAATAAATTATCCATAATTTGTTTCCAAATATGCACAATTTCCTTCAGAAAACCCATTAGTTCCTTGCTTTTGACTTTAGTATATTGAATATTTGTTCCAATCATTCATTGTTGATCAGGATCAATAGGCGCTAGTACTTAGTTCTCAGTAACAACGTCTTTTATCCATGCTTTTAAAATTCTTTACTTTCTCAAAAATAGCGGGTCAAATAATTTTCGTGTCATTATATTTTCGCGACACTTAAATTCAGTTGCGATATTTCGAAATCGCGAAATTAAAGTTTCGCAATAAAAATTTCATGTAATAAGGTAAGTATTATTGAAAGAAAGAAAAAAATGCTAAACATTTTTTTTTCTCACGCCTGACTAGTGTTTCATAGCTAGAAAGTCAATCCGGATATTCAAAAAAACCATATTGTATTTAAATAGTGTTTGTTGTCGTTAATATCTGAGTGTCTGAAGACGATGTTGAACAAAGTCTTTACAACGTATTCCATTGTATACTGTTTACCTAACAACAAAACAGAACTAGCAGATGTTTTAGACTTGACGTAAAAATGAAAATACGAAGACATTTAAGGACGTTCCTGTTTGTTACAGAAGCGAAGTCCAAGGTAGCTGTTCGTCTAGTGGATGGTAAAACTCCTAACGAGGGACGCGTAGAAGTAAGATACAAAGGTACTTGGGGTACCATATGCAATTATAGCTGGGGCATACGAGACGCTTACGTAGTGTGTCACATGTTGAATTACTCCAAGGCAGTTACAGCAACACCTGCTAGCGTCAAAGGAACTGGTCCTATATGGCTTAAAGTGCTTGGCTGTTTGGGATCCGAAGAATCTATTGATCAGTGTCGTCATGCTGGCTGGGGTAACACTGCTGGTTGTAATCATAGCCGTGATACTGGAGTGGTATGTGGCAATCTAACAACAGGTACAACTAGATAAGTTAAAAAACAAGACATTCATCTGATCTTTGTTTCTCTGTTCAATCATGTCAAGAAGAAAGATTTTGAAATTACCATAAATCCTCAAGTGAATCAAATTCTTGCAAAGTCTTGTGGTTCGAACGTCGATCTTCTCATGAGCCGTACGTACCTAATACCATTAAGATAGACCATAGATCGACATAATTCCTATTCAGACGTCGAAACGCCGTTGTACCTGAGTATACTATCGCATGACACGCGTGAAAAACGTCTGCGCATGCTCTAAGTCCGTATGCAAATATAAATATTCAAATTTGACTTTTACACTTGCCTGAAGAATAGTCTTTACAAAATGCCAAAACTTAAAGTCAGTTGTTGAAACTTAAGGCTAATTCTTTCATATTGTCTTTATTAATACCGTATCTTGGTCTCACAAAAGTATACCCACGAATTGTTTTGTATACTCGGAGAAAACAAGCATTTAAAAAAAGAAGTTTTAAAACAAGAAGTTTTAGTTATAGCGGAGCGGTACTGTGGAATAATTTGCCACTAAATATAAGATAAGCATCGTCTCTGACAAGCTTTAAATCTCAAATACGTTGTCACTCATTTTGAAACAATTAATATTATTATTGCACGGCGTCCTGGTAGAGCAGGTTTTTATTTTAACTTCTTTTATTCCTTTTCTTCTATTATTGTATTTAATTATCTCATCTCATCTCATCTCATCTCATCTCATCTCATCTCATCTCATCTCATCTCATCTCATCTCATCTCATCTCATCTCATCTCATCTCATCTCATCTCATCTCATCTCATCTCATCTCATCTCATCTCATCTCATCTCATCTCATCTCATCTCATCTCATCTCATCTCATCTCATCTCATCTCATCTCATCTCATCTCATCTCATCTCATCTCATCTCATCTCATCTCATCTCATCTCATCTCATCTCATCTCATCTCATCTCATCTCATCTCATCTCATCTCATCTCATCTCATCTCATCTCATCTCATCTCATCTTATATAATGTGTATCTCGGGGGGGGGGGGGGGACTTGGGGGGGGGGGAATCCAATATATAGAAAGGCGGGGATGCTCGTCGGGAATTTTGAAAATGACCCCTAAAAGGTAACAAAATCTCTTTCTCATAGTCATAAAAATTCGCAAGTTTCATCCCTAAATTGTACCAAATGACGCTAATCTTACCGATTTTAAATAGTTTTTCGTTTAAACACCCTAAAAGGTACCAAATAACGAAAATTAACCCCTAAGAGGTACGACGAGCATCCCCGCCCCTTTCACAAATAAGTCCCCCCCCCCCCCCACCGGGTGTATCTTTACTCTCTGAACATCAAATCAAGTGAAGTAAGGGATGTGACTAGAATGTTGTTTGTTTATTGAACAATATTTGTTTCAGAGGAGAAAGCGATCAAAGTTCGTCTGGTGGGAGATCAAAACCATACTGGCAAAGTGGAAATCCAGTACAACGGGACCTGGGGAGTAGTGTGTGATTATCGCTGGGATAGCTGGTGGGATATACAAGATGCTCACGTGATCTGCCGAATGCTTGGTTACAAAGCAGCTGAACACGTAATTTATAACATCGAAGGAGAGACACCAAGAAGAACGCTCATGTATCATGTGGGATGCAGTGGTAGAGAAAAGTCCATAGCAGAGTGTGCTCACGGTGGATGGTGGAATGTCCCTTCAGTGTGCTCGAATAAAAATCTTGCTGGTGTGGTTTGTCACACCAATGAAGGTAAGAAAGACAAATCTCTACTTTACTCTAATCGTTCAAATAGTATTATTTATAATAATAATAATAATAATAATAATAATAATAAAAATAATTATAATAATAATATTCTTTATTAAACTTTACAAAATATGGTATATATAGTATATGGTATATATAGTATATGGTATTAATAAATCTAAATCTAATCACTAATCACTCATTTTACTAAGATCAGGGGAAAAAAACTATATTAAAATATGTGAGAATATAAATATATAACCATAAAAATCTACTCGAAAAAAAAAAATAGAAATAATAATAATAATAATAATGATAATGATTTTTAAAATCAACAATAATCTTTATTAAACTTTACAAAATATGGTATATAGTATATGGTATCAATAAATTTAAATCTAATCACTAATCACTCATTTTACTAAAATCGGAGGGGGGGGGGGGAATATGCCTTAATAATATATTATAAAAAAACCTATATTAAAATATGTGAGAAAGCTAATAATAAATTTGTATCTAATTGGTATTACGTTGTTTAACAGATGCGGTTTCTACTTCTAAATCTATGTTTTTGATATTGCAAAATGTTCTCTTAAGAGGGGATGTCAGCAAAAATCGAACATACGCCGGCAACAGCCAAAAGTTCGAGAGAGCCAAAATATACTCCAACTTCGGGGGGCTCGCGTTCCTTTTTTAAGAATTAAATATGTAGATATTTTTTGCAAAGGCACACGAGCCCTCCGAAGTTGGAGTATATTTTGGCTCTCTCCAAAGGTCAATTATTGACAAATTCGTTTTTCTCGTTTTTCTCGAAATTAAAATGCAGCCATATTTCGACAAATGAAACATACCATGATATATCTCGCATATAGGCCTACCTAATACCAAAATATGAGCGAAATCGAACTTTCGACTGTTGCTAATCTACTGTGATATCTCAAACATTCGTGTCCCATTCCCCCAGTTGTAGTAAAGAATAATGGTGTGAATGTTCCCTGTTCAATGTCCAGTACTCGTTTTCAGTACATTCGTTTCTTCTCGTTCTCATGTAGGCGATAAATTTGTTGGGGATCAAGATCTTTATAAGATTCTGCATTGGGGTGGCAAACCCGAACATCAAAGAATGCAGACCTTTGTCTTTCCCAGAACCCACGCGCGTGGATATCTAGACGTGCGTCTAAGGTTTTATTCGACCCTCGATTCAATTCTTCTCCAGTGATCTCTTGGAGGACAGGCTCAATTTCGCCATCGTTGCATACCACATCCAAAAGTTCAGCCTCAAGATCTCTTAGCTCATTGTGGCGTTGAATTATGAATTCCCCTCGTTTACAGATCATCGCGCAAATAATATCATCAAATCAAAGCCAGACGTCATAAATAGCTTATTTGTTGATTAGATAATAGCTTGTCCAAGTGTCAGTTGTACAATGACCTCAATGATGTTGGTACAAATCCACAGAACCTCCACCAGTTTAAGTTCGTTTAGCTGGAGGAAGGTCAGACAATTCTGGTCGACTTGAAGTCAGGTACCAAGGTCAGTGGGGTTCTGTATGTGATGATGGATGGGACATGAAAGACGCTGAGGTGGTGTGTCGTATGCTTGGTTACCCTGGAGTACAGGAATACAAAACCACCAACTTTACACCCGTCAATGGTATAATATGGCTGAGATACGTCGGTTGTACAGGAAGAGAAACGTCGATTGCAGACTGCAGTCACAGTGGATGGGGAAATGTAGCCTGTATCCATAGTGAAGACGTTGGTGTGACGTGTAAGATGGGTATGTTATGTATATGATAAATATTGTTGTGTTACGTTTGTATTGTAGGTGTCTCAAAATTTTAATCACTATTCCATAGAATCTGACACACCGTCTTTATTTCTAACAAAAAAGGGAAAATAAAATCCTTTGATTTCGAACTTATCTTTTGAAGGCGCGGTTAAACTATAGGTAGGTACATAGGCACAACGACTTAGGGAAGAACAAAGACAACGTTCTTTAGAAAAGAATGTAAAACAAAAAGAGTGATGAGGATGTTCCGGTCCTCCCCTAAATCTGCCCCTGTCACTCTTGGTTCAACAATGCTGTTTATATCTTTTTATGATAAGTAAAGTAGTCTAACTCACCTGTTCCTATGTTATCTTAGTCTCAGTTCCCCGATTCGTAGTAAGCAAGGAATCTGATGGATCACCATATACAACTGTTTTGCTCATCTTTAACACGTCAACAACTGAGAAAGAGAGAAACATTACAAAGTAAGTTATCTGGTTGAAGGCCTCGGGGAGAAGACACTGGCATATTATGTTATGGGGCGTATGTTGAAAATAAACAATAGAAATGTCAATATTTTTGGAAGAGGGTTGAGAAAGAATGGCGCATTTTCAGTCAAAATATTTATTGATTTGTTTTTACAGATTTTTCCAAATTTCTATCACCAAACTAGAAGTGTCAAACCTTAACTGCTACAGGTCATCCATGAAAGTAGACCATCCGTACGTGACCGCAGAGATCTTGGGTTCTAGTCTAGTTGGTAACTTTACGGTTGGTGATGGTAACTATTACCATGGTTACTATAACGCACCGTTAGAGCCTGGGTCTACATACCGAGTCTCTGTAAGAGCAGTCACCAAGGCACAGAATGGGGTAAGTAGTTGAATTAACCGGCGTCCTTCTTTACTGTAGTACAAACTGCCGACCCCCGCGTGCTTTACAGCTGCACACAGCACGCGCGCGCGTTTCCTATTTCTTCAATGACATCTCAGTCCGTTTTCCGTTTTCTGATGCAAACACGGTAGTCAGCCAATCAGCTCGCGCATTATATCCCAAATACTTAATAATAACTGACGTCAATCTTCGTCTGCATCAGTCTGTACGTTTGTATCATGACACTGATTTGATCCATTTAACCGGCAGAGTAATAATTATGGAGAAGCTGCCAACGCTACTTTTACGACAAGAGTGAAAAATTGCAAAGGTAAAACAGTGGGTAATTTATAAACGATATTGCGAGTGATCGTTAAAAATTACGGCACACGACCGGGTCACAGTACATGAGATCACTACTCTAACAATGAAAGTCTTGGTCACGGCACCGTCACGTTCACGCCGGGCACGTCACCGCACGTTACTACCACCATGAGTTATTTATAATGATAGTTCCACATAGTTGTTCGAACATCTCTTGGCGACAAAGCACTCAATTTATGCTATTTCCTATAAGTTATGGCCGCGTATAGGTTTCTCGTGTTTATTTTAGTCAAAGTTCGCTGCAAGTAAAGGGGTCCGAGGACACGACTAAAAAAACAATAATTTGTTGTATGGTTACCAGGCTTTTTCAAATCTGAAAATGCCTAGTTTCAAGTCACAATATCTTTGTGATCACTATTCTGATGTTCGAAGATATGAGCATCAGAATTGTGAGTATATAGTTATGAAATCTTGAAGGAATCATGATTTCCTAACGTAGATCAGAATGGTCACAATATCTTTGTGATCACTATTCTGATGTTCAAATGTATGAGCATCAGAATTATGAGTATATAGTTACGAAATCTTGAAGGAATCATGATTTCCTAACGTACACAGAATGGTGTTGTCTTGGTCAAATAATAAAGATACTTTATTCAAAATGGGCTATTACGTTTGATTCTTGTATCTTCCAGATAAGGAACTCAGGAAATCCAGGGGGGTTGAGATTTGAAATGGGGGAGGAGGAAGGAAGGATGGGGGGAGGGGGAGGGGGAAAGGGTATATTAAGGAGGTACAAAAATGAAGTGCTATGGCCCAATGTTTCCAGTATCCTTATTTTTGGCCAAGTTTGTTTTTAACCATTATTGATATACACATGTTAAAGTAAATATTGATAATTATGAACAATGTTATACTAATGTATTTCAACTTTATTTGTATTTCATATACTAATGGATTATCTTGTTCTTCTATTGTTTACTATTCTTTTATCATGAATATATGCTATATGTTATGATAGGTTTTTTTCATATAGAGTTTTTATTCTTTATTTTATCTATATTGGAATGTTTGTACTATTGTCATTTACTATTTGTTTGATTACCATTTCTTCTATTTCTATATTCTAATATCCCTTTTGTTTATCAGTTTCAGGTCATTTCTGGAGGAAGAAAAAATATGTTTTTTAATATTATCAATATATTTATACATATTGATAAGTTACCATATTAATTTCTGTTGCTTTTGCTATTGCTAATGTTCCTTTTGCTATTTTTTTCTTTTCTTTTTGTCCCCTGTTTTTCTGTACCTAGGAACTAAACGAAGCATCAATCGTAGCAATAATGGATGGAGAAACTGAACGTGGTCTAAAGAGACAAGATTGAAGAAGGTGTGTAATGTAAAATGAAGTATAACAGTCAATATACAAACTTTTCTTAGTATTTCATATCTTGTGTCATTCATTCCTTTGTGTGTTATTTCTGAGCTTCCCAATTGTATAAATAAATAAATATGAATGAACTCAAATAAAGAATATTTAACCTCAAGGGAATGACACGTGGTCTGAACTGGGAAAACATTTGTAACTCGAGTTTAAAAAAAAAATAATGGGGCAAATAATGTAATTGTTTACTAAAAGTTATCTAAAGTCAAATTCTGAAGGAAATAATGATTTAAAAAAATGATTAACTGAATTACTTTGAAGCCGGGGGGGGGGGGGGGGTACTTCGGGTCATTTCATACGGGGATGCTCCGCCCGGACTCTCTACCCCTTACCCTTTGATATACCAAATTTCAGCGAAAAGTTACCCATTTTATACACTTTTTTGCCTGAAAAGGTACCCCTTTCATATACTTTTGAAGAAAAGCTACCCCTTTTTATACCAAAATTCCCAAATTCCCAAATTCCAACCCCTTTTCTATATCTGCGGCCTGAAAAACGTACCCCATCCCCGTATAGTCAATTATAGCCAAAGCCAAAGTTTAATTTCCCCCCGGGCTTTGAAGTTGGTGACTTGAAACTTTAGGTAACCAATAACTCCAATTTTTCTCATTTACATTGGTATAACATACTGATTTTCTAACCTTTTTAACGTAAAATTAATTTGCCAAACTTTTAATTTCGTTTACTGTTTTGTTGAAGGTCGATGAGATGATAAATTGGAATTTAGCATGTGAGGTTTTGCGGAGTGAGGAAAACTGATGGAGAACCCGGACAAAAACCCTCGAATCAAAGGAGAACCCTAACAAACTCTACTCGCATCTGATGCCAAGTCAAGAAAGCAGTTATATTCTAGGCCAGTCAGCTACTCTTTCCGTTAGGCAAGAGATTGTTTTTCTTCTAACTTATCGTCATATACAATGAATGAAAGCTCGTTAAATTGTCGGATATATAAATAATAGTAGTTCTCCAGGGACCGCGCGACAGGGGGGGCTGGGGGGCTATAGCCCCCCCAATATTTTTTCCGCCATTTTGTTTTATTATTATTATTATAATTCGCTCGGCAAAATTAGAATCGTGTAAAACACGGAATAAAAATGTTAACTTTTCTCCTAAATATTTAACGAAAGCCATTCAGATTAAAATGAAGACAGAAAGAATTAAAAGCGCTATACATGTTGTACTGTCGAACCTCTGTTAAGCGGATACCCACGGAAATTAATTGGTGTAGGTGTCCACCTTTTACTTTTTCCGCTTAAACGGTCTACTAAAATTTCGATTATTGACAGCTATACGTCTTATAGTCTTGATGATGAAATATGATTCTTTGTTCTATTCATTGTGATTCATATTGTATTTTTCGCATCAGTATGTACATGTTTTTATACATCTATATATCAGTTAGTTTTTTAAAGACTATCCATTTGCGAATAAACATAAGACTCTGGTTACTTTATCAAATGCAATTATTTTTGTCACAATCAGAAATGCCTTTTCTCATTACCAAGTTATTCAATATTTCCAAAAATTTGATGCCTTTTTATATGCTCTCGATGCCCCTCAAAACGCTGGAAATCGCATTTCCGAGGGTTATAATTTCAAAATTTTCCCCCAGACCCTCCTAGTAACTCCCGCCTTCGGCGGTCGTTAGCCCCCCCAATCCAAAATATGTGGCGCGGTCCCTGTTCTCTAACCCTCGGAGATATTGTTCCTGCATTGGGACGAGGAACACGTTTCCATTTTTTTTGCCACAACCCGAGGCTGGTTTTTCTGGTTTTTCGTATCCGGCAGGCTACTAGAAGCTACTAGACTATGTTCGTACTATTAATGTGCTATTTATACTGAAAGAAAAGATGCATATTGTACGAATCATTACGCAATATCCCAAAATAAACATATCTTACGAAGTTAGTAGTGAGTGTAGTCAGAGTCCACATGTGGTCTGGAATGGGAAACCTTTCGTTCTTTTATATGAAAAGAAAACAAAATTTACTTCAAACCTGTGGCAAAACTTAATTTTAGGATAAAACACAGTGGTGGTTAAGAAAACAGCAATAGGGTGACCACACAGCACATCAACTGACCTTTGGATATGAAAGATTGAATGGAAAATAGACTGATTAGTTACTATGGTAACACTAACCCAGTATCCAAGTACACTGCAATAAACATTCTACCACGCAGTGGTGGTTAGGAGAACAGCAATAGGGTGACCACACAGCACATCAACTGACCTTGAGTGCTTTTTCGATTTTAATCACAATATTATTACCATCATTTAACATTCTACTCCCACTTCTATATCTGTTTGCAGGGTCTGAATGAGGTTAACTGACAACTGACAACCCCCCCCCCCCCCCCCATCCAGACCCTCTGTTTGGTATCCCGCAGTTCCCCCTACGCGATCACTTTTTGTTTTGATCATATTGTGGATTTAAAAAGTTCTTCTAATTGCAAAACATCAAATCCGTCTATGTAGCAGTATTTTTGAAAAGTAGAACAAAAATATTCGAAAATCTTCTATATCCGGAGTGAATATAACTTCTAAATTACAGCCGCCATGTTGGTTGAATTTAAGATTTGTCATGGCACTCCTTGTTTTTACGAGGGTAGCACTAAATAGCCAGTGGCTAACAAACCTGTGGCCCTCGTTCCATGATCGAATTGGAAGTTAGAAGTTGATTTTTGTGGAGGGAGGAACACCCTCGAAGCACAGGAGAGAACCAACTAGATACCATACACACATACAACACCGATGTCACATACAAGACCGAGCCCGGCGGGACTCGAACTCGGGTCGCCTTGGTGAGAGGCGAGCACTCTAACCGCTACGCCACCCGTGCTTCCCAATGGCGTCTTTCAATATTTCAACCAGTTGGCCTCCATCTTTTTTGTTATTTCATTCTCTTGGGAATAAAATAACATCTTTTGAGAACTTTTCATTTTGAACGGCGAAGTTGTTTTAAGCGAATGTCATCACATCCAAAAAGTTTCTTCTATGATAGCTTCGCTTTTAGCTGAAAATTTCCCCATCTTGCATATAATTAGATCTAGAGTAAAGGCGTTTATTTGGCTTAATAATGCATACGTTATTGTGAATGCTATTCATTAATCAGTTACATTGTTATTTCGGACTAAGAGTTTTAAAACGGATAAGTTCTGTATCTATATAGATGGTAGACCAATTATCTAATATCCTATCTTGAGTCGTTATTATCCAAACCGGCATACCCTTTTTTGCTTCAACAAAGAAACAAGGTAAGAAATTATGCAACTTTTGACTGATGTTTTTTTCCTTTGAACAATGATTTCCTCGTAAAAATTCATATAATTTTAAGTATTTTTGCTTGTAAAACTCCGAACAGAGGAAAATCCACCCGATCGGGCTGAGGAACTTCCTAAGCGGCTTACACAAAAGTTTCAATGCAAAGTTGAAACCGGATGTAAAGTTGCTGTAACATAGGGCAACATCGCAGTAGTACTAGCAAATATTAACTCAACATCACTGTGATCAGCATCATATTGCTGGATCAGGTTGTTTCAGGGTTCTATCTGTGAGTAAGCCGTGCCCTGAGTTAGATCAGCCCAGAGGTTGTTTCAGGGTTCTACCTGTGAGTTAGCCGTGCCCTGAGTTAGATCAGCCCAGAGGTTGTTTCAGGGTTTGATCTGTGAGTTAGCCGTGCCCTGACTTAGATCACCCTAGAGATTGTTTCAGGGTTTGATCTGTGAGTTAGCCGTGCCCTGACTTTGATCAGCCCAGAGGTTATTTCAGGGTTCTACCTGTGAGTTAGCCGTGCCCTGAGTTAGATCAGCCCAGAGGTTGTTTCAGGGTTTGATCTGTGAGTTAGCCGTGCCCTGACTTAGATCACCCTAGAGATTGTTTCAGGGTTTGATCTGTGAGTTAGCCGTGCCCTGACTTTGATCAGCCCAGAGGTTGTTTAAGGGTTCTATCTGTGAGTTAGCCGTGCCCTGACTTTGATCAGCCTAGAGGTTGTTTCAGGGTTGGATCTGTGAGTTAGCCGTGCCCTGACTTAGATCAGCCCAGAGGTTGTTTCAGGGTTTGATTTGTGAGTTAGCCGTGCCCTGACTTAGATCAGCCCAGAGGTTGTTTCAGGGTTGGATCTGTGAGTTAGCCGTGCCCTGACTTTGATCAGCCCACAGATTGTTTCAGGGGTCGATATATGTGAGATAACCGTGTCCCGACTTTGATCTGCTCGACATAATAAACATAAGAAGAATTCCTCCATGCGTTGCAAAGGATTTATAGAGCAAATGTTGAATTTCTTAATAACCGCTCCTCGGTCCTCTTCAACGAATTTTCTATCTTGTACACGAAGTACAAGACATATCTGCTCTTTGTAAAAAATATTCTTAAAACTTTTGATTCGATACCGTCCCATGCAATTCTTATTTCATATAACAATTTATAAAGATTGAGGTTGTTTTCTTTCGGAAATGTAAGTAAGAATTAACCAACGCAGAATTTATTTGCTTGAAAAATTCAAGAAATTTACAAAGTCATAGAAAATAGCTTCTCATTCCTTTTGTGCACCCGGCCAGCTTAATTCAACGCCTGTAGGTCTCATAATTACTACCCTGGCTAACAGCTGCTGGCATGGGTTGAACAATTAAGAGCGCACATGGGTAAAAAGTTTTTTATTCAGTTGAAAACACATTCTAGAAGTAATTATAATCGGAAAACCAACTCAATTGGATGAACCCAATTTTTACGTGTTTGGAGCTGCGTGTAGTCTCCAGGCGTAAAATTGCCTCAATGGAGAATGAAATCTTTGATAATCTCCTCCAAAACATCGAGCATTATTTTTTGATTGAAATTTCCTTTGAATAATCCTTGAATCCAAAACATTACTACTTTAATATAAAGGAAAAATGTTCACATTGTAAAAATGTTCAAAACAAGACGGCTATAAATAACTAGGTTCGACAGGGTAAAGCAGCTGTCTGCCGCGTTCGGTTATAAGCGTTATATTTACTTCCCGTAGCTCCGCTCAATTTTGTCGGATTTTGAAAATTTAAACTTCAATAACCAGCAGGCATGTACAGCAGCTTTCGGACTGAAACGAAGACCAATACATGGATCTTAACTTCCATTTACGAGTCACTCGTTTTTTATAATTTCCATAACTCACGTGCCGATGGTTTTATTATTTATGAAAACAAAAATCTTATTTTCTCAATTTGTAGCTTTCCAATATCCATGGGGTCATAACTGAATAACAACGAAAATAACTTTTGAAAAAAAGTTTAGATTTTGAAAATCCGACAACACTAAACAGAGTTACGGGAAGTCAAAGTGATCGATTTCTATATATTTTACCGGGTTTGCCCCAATTCAAAATGGCCGCTGAAAACCATGAAATGGTCTATTGGACAATCCAATAAAACAAAGTGACAAAGCCTATTGTTCAAATGGTTGGCACATTATACTGCTAATTTCATAAACATGCGAACTCAGTAATAATTTTATTAAAACATTTGTCTAAAATTCAAAAGTAAGAATACGTCATGTTTATGAAAGTGATAATTGGGAAAAAATATCGTCCAATCTCAAGTCTATTTTGACTTATTTCCTTGGGTGCACATGCATAGCATTACAATTTACCACCTTCAAAAACTATTGCTAAATTTGGCTCGAAACAGAAAAATCAAGTAGTCGGTCCCGCCAACGATTGATAAGAACATAGTTATAAGAAGGACAAAAGGCATTTAAAAAGTTTGTGGAAAACGGTACTGAACTGACTTAGAGATCACTTACTATGGAGCGAGTTATTATCAAGGTTTTTGAGGCTTCAAGAAATATTTAGACTTCATAATGGCTTCATTTTCAAGTCTGTTTGGTGTCCCACGGCGCACCCCCTACGCATTCACGGTCTTGTGTGGCTTCTGCCTTGACCACCTCTATGATCAAGTCAGTTTTCGATTGCGACCGACAGGAATATTAAACCTGTGTCCTGATCCAAATACTTAGATATTTTTTCAACCGGAGACAGATCTAGTAACCACTAGAATATACAGTGATCTTAATATTGCTTACGAAGCAAAAATATCATGTTTTGAAATACCTGTAGACACCGGCAAAAGAAAAACTATGAATGGAAATATAATATCTATACTAACCTCTATTAGTCTAGAAACTATTTCACCGGTTAAAAAAAGCAACTCCGACAAAATTTTCCAAATATGAAAAGCTAGCGAGTAAAAATATTTAATGAACTGTATTTTTTTCAATTTTGATCCGAATGCCATCATTTATTAACGTTCTACGCCCACATATTTTAAGTTTGGTGTCCCGCTGGTTCCCCTATGCGATCACCTTTTGTTTTGATATCAAGACTGTGGGTTTAAAGAAGTCATTCTAGTATGCGAAACACCAAATCTACAGCATTCTGGAATGACTAGCCGAAAAAAATCGAAAATCGTCTATCCGCAAAACAATTTAACCTAAATTATACATCCAAATCCAGTTCATTTTGCTGTTGATGGCCTTTGGAGAAAGGCCGAAATATTCTCAAATTAAGAAATGGCAAATCTTCTCGTATTTCTGTTCATTATGAAGCTATATGCTCAAATAAATAAATTTAGTTCTAATATCATTTGTAACTTATAGCCGCCATGTTGGTTGAATGTAAGGTTGCTCGATATAGTTTTTTTTAGGCTTCAGGTACCTCTTTTGAAATCACGATTTCGCAGCTTAAAAAATGCTTCGATCGCTTTGATACTTGGATGAGACCACAAACTCAGCAACTTATAGTCATCCTCTAAGGGGTTTGCGATTTCAAGATATATTTTTTGAAACAAAGCGCAACACAGCCAAAAAGCACTTAATTTGCGTAAATTCGATTATTTTCAAAATGCTCCTATAGAATTTTATTCCAAAACATCTGCCGCTAAATCAATTATTGTTCTTCGCTTTCGAACAGTTTTGAGCCCTTTAAAGCGATTCTGAAAGAGATTAGTTATAACATTTTGAATATATTGGCGATGATTTTGTGTGGGCAAAATTGATTCTTCAATTACTACAAATCCGTCTTACAAAAAGTTTTCAGACTTCGCCCACATGTTGCACTATTTGAGAACTACAAAACCTGAAAATTTCGTTAATAGAGTTGTTAAGTTGTATCGTATTTCTGGGTCCAACCACTCATAAAAACCGCTAAAATATAGCGAAAAACGTTCTCAAAGATTTAACCTCTACCTGAAACAAATAGAACTTTGGACAACAAATCCCGTCACGAAGAAAAAGGAAGCTTTTTTTCGTTTGAATGACGTAACACTTAAAAGCTCTATAGAGTTTATGACTAGATTTTGAGAAAAACGCCAATGTTTATAACAAAGGGTTTTTCTCGTTTTTCTCAGAAATGAAGCGATATTTCGACAAATGAAAGATACCATAGTATATTTCGTATATAGGCCTAATACAAAAATATGAGCGAAATCGAACTTTTGGCTGGCGTATGTTCGATTTTTGCTGACATAAATATGATAAATAAATGAAAAAGCAAATCAACCTTGTTTATAGAGGGTAGCACGTAACAGTAATTCAACTGACAAACCTGTGGCCCTCTTTTAACGTCTCTTAAGTTGAAAGGGACTGGACCGCCATTAACGTGATCATCCGAGCCACGTGAAGGTCTAACCATTTGCAGATGTAATTACAAAGCCAGCACCCTCTACTCAGTGATCCTCCCTCCATGACCTCCCGCACGCGATAGTCAGATGCTCAACCAACTGAACCAACCGGTTGGCGGTAAATGACCGCTTAGAACGAATTGTCAGTCATTTTGTTCTGTCTCAGTAGAATATACTCAAATCGAATTCAGGGTCTTCAGAGTTTGAATACCTCAGTTTCTTAGATTAAATTTTTGTGAAGAACCATTTTGTTACAAAATTAAGGTGTTATTCCTCCCGTTTCAAACATTTTTTTTAACGTTAAACTAACTTTTGTTTGTTTGATTCTTAATATGAAAATCGCACAAAATATTCAACTTAGATTGAAGTTTATAAAAATGTAAAACATTAACATTAAGATAGCGGCAATAGACGAGAAATCGTTGAATTCACGAACCTAGTAAATCGTAAGAAAATTTTGAATCCGAGATTTTGCGTGCGTATATGTATATCCACAAGTTGCTTAGTTTGGTTTAGAAATTTCTAACAACCTTGCTTCTAAATTGAAATTAAGGGAGTGTCAATATTTCTTTTTTACTTCACAGAATGCTTTGAAACTAAGAAATTCTATTTTGAATGTCGAGATTGGCTAAAAGGGGCTTTAATCAATTTCCCAGATTTAAATTTAGAAAATATGTTACTTGGTTACAGTGAATACATTTTTGTTAATTACTTGTTTGTGTTGTGAAAGTTCGTATTGTACACGTCTAGATGAAAGCAGAGAATTCCAGTACTTGATGATTCCAAAGCCATTATTAGACTTTATGAGAAATTAGAATACATAACAGCCGAAAAAAGATCAAAGCTAGCACTGCATATGAAAAAGTATGAAAAAATTAGACCTTCACTGTTAAATATGAATTAACCACGGACAGAATATAGAATATAAAATAGTGAAAAAATTCTGCTAATCGCTTTTGTAATTTTTTTAAGACCCTTGTGATATTTCTTTCTCTGTTTGTGACTTATGTATATGTATGTCAGTTCTGTAATTAGTTAAAAAAATTATTAAAAACAAAAAAATTAAGGGAGTGAAACGGAGTAATGAATCAAATAAACTAACAAGGGAAGTTATCAGTTCTTTCTGTTAACAACAAACGTATATTCCATATTGTAGACTTGCAATGATGAATCTGGAGCTTATCCACGTGATCATCACGCTGCTGTCATGCGTCTCCCACGTGATCAGTGAATTCCAATGTCCTGGCTCCTGCTATTCGGGATCTTTTCCAAAGAAAAACCAAGTCATCAAGGGAAAGCATATCAGAGGATACTCCTACAAGAACATTACCACTGATGTTCCACGCACGTGCTTCTCGTCCTGTGTCAATGACTGTCGTTGTAAGGCGTTCCAGATGAAAGATGTCAGGTGTGAGTTGCTGGATGAGGACAAGACTTCCAAGGCAGCAGACTTTGTAGATGAGACAGGATGCGTGTACTATGATCTACAGCAGACATTCTATAAAGGGGTAAGTCTTGATACTCTTGTTTTTGTACATGATCATTGCGTAAAGATTTCTGAAATCAGTTTTCAACATTTTACTTAAGAAATCCCACATGGTTCATCCTGCGAGTGTATGTTATAATGGTTGCTGTAGAACTCGGCCTTGTGTGAACGGAGGAATCTGTGTAGAACACTGTAAGAAACCAAAAGTCAAGTTCAGCTTCAAGTGTCCTAATACCACCTATGGAAAAGTCTGTGAGAGGAAAATTGAGTCTTGTATTGATGTGTTAAAAGGAGCTGCGCCAGGTACAATGCCAGCAAATGGTACCTACATTATCACCCGTAGTGATACCAAGACTACTGTACCCGTCTATTGTGCTTTTGAGAATCCAAACCAGGCCTGGACTCTCATTGAATCTTTCTCTCTTCAAAATAACAATATTTTCAAAACTAAAGCCTTCCATCAGAATTACACGAGGAACCAGGAATCTCATAATTGGGACGACTATCGTCTGTCGCTAAGCAACATGCAGTACATCCAAACCAAAGCAACCATGTTCAGAGCTACGTGTGACTACCCAAACAGATATTCCCTTACTCCTGACTTTCTGCTTGGATACAAGAATGACTTTGATATCATCAATAGCGGGGATCAAAGTGGATTCTGTGCCAAATTCTCTTACATGAACGTCAAAGGATATGAGTTCCAATGGAAACAATTGCAAGTACCAATATGGCACAATAAAGATAGCGAACATTTACACTTGGATTACTCGTGGGGATTCTGTGGATTCACGGCACCTGTAGCATCATACATTAGTAACGAGAATGTCTTCGGGTGCTATGGTCCTATAAATCTAGCATCCAAATGCACTGCAACACAACAGTCTACCACACAGTGGTGGTTAGGAGAACAGCAATAGGGTGACCACACAGCACAACAACTGACCTTGGGATATGAAAGATTGAATGGAAAATAGACTGATTGGTTACTATGGTAACACTAACCTAGTATCCAAATGCGCTGCAACACAACAGTCTACCACACAGTGGTGGTTAGGAGAACAGCAATAGGGTGATCACACAGCACATCAACTGACCTTGGGATATGAAAGATTGAATGGAAAATAGACTGATTGGTTACTATGGTAACACTAACCCAGTATCCAAATGCGCTGCAACACAACAGTCTACCACACAGTGGTGGTTAGGAGAACAGGAATACCATTAAAGTGCATCGCTGAACGATCTAGCTGTTATTTACTCTCACAACAGTGCCATGCTCACTAACGTCTCTGCATTATTTCCGTACAAGAATCTAATCCAAAGAAGTTGTATTAAGCAAAGGAGAGCTGGCCTCACATCATTTATGAAAATATTCACCTTGGTCTACAATGAAAGGCCTGGTTCTTTTATGGATCTTGTTAACATGTTTAACGACAAGTTCGTCGCTGTTGGCCGGGTTCCATACTTCTTCCACTTCAGTGGTCACCACTCCTAGTTTATTCCTGTTGAATTTTGTACGTCGAAGACGCTGACACGGCGCTCCTCGCTTCGAAACTTCACTCCGCTCCTGGACCTTACGGACTTGCAGCCTGGATTCTCCGCGAAGACGCGGCGTCAATATGACGTCTCATGCGCACCATATTTAACGCTTCTGCCCGTGAGGGTTTCGGTCCATTTTTGTGGAAGTCAGCAAACTTTGCTCCAATACTAAAGTCCTCCCCTGCTCTTGACGTGGACTCTGATGATTGACTTCCGTCCAATTTCTCTCACGCCCATTGTTATGTAGTAAAATTTGAGTCATTTAACGCTTCTGCCCGTGAGGGTTTCGGTCCATTTTTGTGGAAGTCAGCAAACTTTACTCCAATACTAAAGTCCTCCCCTGCTCTTGACGTGGACTCCGATGATTGACTTCCGTCCAATTTCTCCCACGCCCATTGTTATCTAGTAAAATTGGAGAGTCGTTTACCTTTTCCTAGCTGTTGCGGTCTGTCAACGACCAGACCCTCTTCAGTTTAGTTCCCTGCTTGCAAGGCTCAAGTACTACCACTATGGCCTTTCCCTTCTTCAGAAGTGGTATGAGACGAGGTGTGTGATGCGCCTGGGTCTTCACTGGGATCTGCCAATTAGATTTCTCAAAGACTGTTGATCGTATTGATCATAATATTGTCCTTGATAAACTGTAATGCATGGATGTTCACCCTGTGTTAGTTAATTGGATCGCCGAATTCTTATCACGCAGGTAGAATTCAGAGGACAGTTGGCTAGCACTTCTCAGATTCGAAGTGCGTAAGCGCTGGCGTTCCACAGGGGAGGAAACTTGGCCCTTTCTTGTTCTAGATAATGGTGAATGATTCGTGGAATTCCTCTAATCTTGTGAAGCACGTCAATGATAGGACGGCGTGGGAAGTACCTTCGAAGAACGCTTGTTCTAATTTCCCCCGATTCACTCGTTGACGAGTGTGCTCGTTGGAAGTCAGTTAAGGTGTTTCATCTCTGTTCGCGAGCAGCCGTACCGAACATTTTTGAACGGCCGTTTGACCAGCTTACTCTAAATTGATTTTCATCAAATTCACAGACAATGTTGTACTTAGTCTGAAATTTATGAAACATGTAATAATTTTTAATTTGTTGCAAAAATTGCGGATTTATAAGAGAAAAATTAAATTCAAAGAAACCTAATTTCCGAGCGATTACGATGGCACCTAGAAAAATCAAAAGTACTACGATAAACTATGAGATATAGCAAATAACATATCTGAAAACCAAGAAAATTTATCTAGCCGATTTTGAGTAATTCGATTGAACTTGTGATTCTGTGCGTGCACGAACACACACAAACTACACACATAAACTACAATTTCTTTGACAAAATCGAATCTCCAAAACTACCAAGAGAAATTCCTTCATACTTCCACAGTCTTATCTTATAAGCCAAACAAATCTTTCGCAGTAAATTTGAGGTTCAGAAATGGAACTTGTATTTTAAAAAATGGGCCATTTACGTGTGTGTTCGTACGCGCACAGAATCACAAGTTTAAAATTTTTTTTAAGAATTGATAGTTTATTACACTGTGGAATACTCAAAACAGGAGGCGGAAAAATATCCTTTCTTTTGGAAAATAAGCTCTTTGCACTTGCATTCTGTTCAAATTAAAGATTAATTTGGATCGCTTTCGTTCGCATTTTTCTTGAGAAAACTGTAGCTGTCCAATAATTCAGTAATTGGATAGGTTCTCTCAGCCAATCAAAACTCGAGTAAAACAATAGGAATTACCTTGCAAGAAAAAGAGAATGGAAGAACAAAATATACTTGAGAATCTAAATAGGCTATCCATAATACGTTATACCATCAAATTTTATTTCACGCTTAGAAAAATACTGAAGAAAAACCATACATTGTCAACAAGTACTTCCTTACCAAATTGTAATAGATTTTCACTGCCAAACACTGGTAATCTTATTACCACAACTCACCCCTCCCCAAAGAATGCAAGCTATTTTCCCTGGTCGAATACCCATCCACAAGAACAGTATAAACTATAATTATTCAAAAGTAGTTTTTTCAAAAACGCTAAGACGTTTCTTTATAGATGAGCTGCTGCTGGGAGCTTTTCGCCCTTCAGTCCAGCGATGATGTTTCTAGATGTGAGAGTCGCCATGTCTGTCCTGGTCGCTTCTTCAGCGCTACCAATATGGGGAACGACAACTGTAATAAAAAAATAGAAAAAAAACAACCTTTAAACTTTTTAGTGATAAGGTGAGATATATATTTAAGGCCCGGAAACACGTAGCCTCCTTCGCATGAAGTTCTTAGGGTCGTCAGGCAACGTTTCTCTTCCCAGAGAATCGTTGCGTGACGACCCTAAGGGCGTCTGCATAGGAGGCGAAACAAGGTGCGCGCGTAGTCAATCAAAATACTGGGAACGAGTTTATTGGTTTAGAAAAACAGGTCTCGTATTTATGACCAAAGTTTGCGATGGAGGGTAGTGAGATTTACTATTAAGGGCTCAAAAGTAAAAGAAATCTGACAAAAATTAGATGTAAGTGCCATGTTCGTTAAAAAAGTATTTTGATTGACGGCCGTCAAATTGCTTGGTTGTAATCGAGACATCAAAATTCGCGGGTCGCACTTCAATGATAACGGTTGTACAGTGTGTTTTTTGCTTGCCGGGGGGTGGGGTACTTCCTATAGTGGACTATATCGGAGTGCTCCTCCCGAAAGGTCCTATTTCAGGTCGGAAATATAGAAAAGGGATGGAAATTCGGTTGTTTAGGCAGAGAAACGGAAGGGGAAGGTAAAATGATTATTCAAGGAAATGAAGATAAACTTGCACACCTTTTTATTTATATCTGGCCTGCTTCAAAATAATAATAATAATAATAATAATAATAATAATAATAATAATAATAATAATAATGTCAGGTTTATTTGAGCCTTTGCAGAAAAGTCTAAATTACAGGCTGATTCAGCTGTACGAAAAACTATGCGCGAAAAGGATTGTTGTTGTAATTCAAGTGGCCCTCGCCCGAGTCTTATATCTCATATATCTTATATCTTATATATTAAATCATATATCTCACAGAATTTGAGGAGATGGATCGCAAAGATTTACTTTAATTTTTTAAACAACACGTATACTTCAACTTTTTTTCTCTAAATTCTTTGAAACGCGTGTTTTTGTATTGGGAATATACTTGGAGCAAGGTCCGCTTGGCTAAGCATCGAAGCGCGCTGTGATTGGACGGTTCGTGCGTGCTCCAGACACCTGGATGCGCCACACCAATAAACATATTGAATAATATTATATAACTAGAAATTAAGGTATATTAAAGGGTTGGCTTTTCAGGCAAAGGTATATGAAAGAAGTACCTTTTTGCTGAAATTTGGTATATAAAAGGGTAGGGGGTCGAGAGTCCGGGCGCAGCATCCTGGTACAAAATGTTTAGAACTAGCCCCACCCGGGATTTTCTTACCGCAGTTTTTCAAGGTGAGTAGAGGATGGTCCAAAGGAATTGGTTCAGGAACAGTAACATCTATTCCAGCACCCTGTAGAATAGAATGGCAATGTATTTTTACTTCTTATTTCTAATTCCGACTTGGTTGGCGTAGCGGTAGTACGCTCGCAGCTCACCCCTGGGGACTCGGGTTCGATTCCTAGGTGTCCCCAATTAGTTTACCTTCATGTAAACTAGGTATTTTGACACAATATTAAAGTTTATTATCATTAATGGACTCGGCATCACATGTGAGTAGAGTTGCTTGTTGGTTCTCTCCTGTGCTTCTAGGGTTTTTCTCCGGGTTCTCCAGTTTTCCTCCCTCCGAAAAAACCATCTTCTAAATTCTAATTCCAATTCGATCATGGAACGAGGGCCACAGGTTTGTTAGTCACCTGGCTACGACATACGCAAGCCGTAAAAGACTATTCTCAGTGCCGGAAACATAGAACATGAAATTAACATAACAATATATATCCCACAATCCCTTGCATTATATAAATTATAGCCAATCTTGTCTTCGCACGCAGTCTTTCGTTCCAACGACATCAAGATGTGCGTAACCCGCCCACCCAACCCCAGGCATGATGTAGTGCGCGATGCCTGCAGTGCGCGTGGGTATACCGTTGACCACTCTCGTGGACAGCAGTCATTTTTTCGGCTACTCCATATCTTAATTTATCCCACACCATAGAAAATACAGCAAATCAGAAAGCAGGAAAGCCGTTGTATATTCGTCGGTATTTCACTCTTCCTTCCCATCATGCACTGCGCGTTGAATCTACGCTTTTGTATTTTCTATGGTGTGGGATAAAATGGTTATACGATGGTTTCTCGTGGCATACTGTGGATATCCCACTCGTCACTTGTATTTTCTTTGTATACAAACTCGCCTAAAGGCTCGCATGTATACTAGAAACTACAAGTGACTTGTGGGATATTCCACGGTATGCCACTCGAAACCATCGTATAACTAGTATATATATTCATGATTGCGTATTCTAGGCACTGAAAATATTGTATTAAAATATCTGCGCTTGCGTATGTCGTTATGCTTATGCTTGTGTCGCTAGTGTGAACCAGGCTTTAAGTGCTACTCGGCCTCGCAAAACAAGGACAATAATTATTTTATAAGTATAACTTGTTTTTTTTATAGATTTTGCTAATGATCAACCACTTACTCTTATTTCTCCATTCTTCAAGGCTTCGTACAAATCTTCCTGATTCACTACTCCACCTCTGTACGCATCAATCAAAATCAATATTTAGTTCAAGCACAAGATCTCTATTAGACTTGCACCAAGTCCAACTCACTAACTCATTTTGTTAATCGACCTTTTTATAGTTGCGTTCCAGGGCCACGAACAATAGTTCCAAGTCGAGGTTGGAGATGCCGCGAATAGCAAAACTATAATTTATCATGCGCGGCAACTCCAACCTCGACTTGGACCTAATATTCGGGGTCACTGAACGAAACTGTAAGGAGTATTTTACGTAGTCCCGACTGGTAACCGCTAAAGCTACCTAAAACCCTTACCGGCTTGCATTGACAAAAATACAATTTTTCTTCATTTTGGAGAACGCATCCTTGTTAAACATGCCTTCAAAAGAAAAGAAAAGTGAGAACATTCACAAGAAAACTATGGAATCATCCCGAATAAAGGCGCGATTACACGAAGCAATTTTCTCTACAACTTGTCAGTTGCAAGAGGGTTTACGCGGTGCAACGGAGACGCAATCGTTGCCAAAAGTAGAAACGAATTCTACTTTTCGCAACGACTGCTGCAACTTGTCTCGCAACATTTTTCAAATTGCACTGTACGTTACACGCCGCAATGCTCCATGCAACTTGTGTCGCAATGCCGTTGCAAAACAAGTTGCAGAGAAAATTGTTCCGTGTAATCGCGCCTTAATACAGTTGTACAGGAACAAGGAAACTCTTGTTAAAAATTTAAAAGGCCATGTTAGAAATCTTCAAATTCAGACTTGATTTCAAGGCTTTAGTCTTATGGTACTTCATGTATGGTACAAACACGTGGATCACCAAATACATTTATTGGTAGGAACAAAATAATGTACCATATACGACGTCTTTGCCTTTCTGCAATAATAAGAAACTTTGGTAGAAATGCTAGTCAGTTGTTCACTGCTCAACAACGTTATATTCAAATCTATAGATCTACTGATCCTTTTGAATTTTAATGAAAGTTTGAACATTTTATTCCCGAGAGCCTTGGTATCGTGCTAGAATTTAAATTTTTGATTTTGATGTCAAACGTGGCCTATTTGATGCCGAGTCCATTATTTTACTTGAGGCCCCAAAAGTGTACCCTGTGAGCAGAGGTCCCCTTTCCTATCCTGCTTCATAGGGACCTCAAAGACCTCCTAGGGACCTCAGCTTGCATGGTACACAATTTGAGTCCCCCCTCGTTTCCATACTTTTACTGACCATAGTCTCCTAAGTTCAAAATATCTCTGTGATATCTGCATTTTTTCTCTTACCTTTAGTTTCTTCAGTCAACAAGGTGCAAGCAAGGACAAAGTCAGACTCTCGGAACAGCGTCTCCCTATCAGCTAAAAAAATATGGCTAAATTACAATCAACCTCATGTGATCAGAGATTTAAATTCTGAGACAGCATAATTTCATTCGGCCGGAAGTCAAAGAACTGCTGAATTTTTCAAGTTTAACCTCTCAGGGAAACATAGAAAAAGAATGAGGCATCAGAATGAAAAAAATTCTTCCAATATTTTTCTTAGAATGGCTTATATTTTGATACAGTTTTTTCAAAAAACGTGGAATACTGAACACTGCATACTGAATAGCGCGCTCCAAGACCAAAGGGCATTGTGGGACTCATTAATTTGAAGTAGATAGTAAATAGGGAGTTCAGAACCATGAATTAGATGACAAATACTAAGTTGTTGCAGTCTAAATATTAGTTGCAATAAATACCAGGTAGCTACATGATACTTACCGAAAATGGCACCAACTTCCTTGGCAACTGGAACAAAAAAATATTTTTAACATTAAATTCTTGACTCCTTTGAATTTTTAGAAATTAAGCATTCTTCTGAGAAATGCACCTTTTTTGAGTAAGAAACTTTCCTATAATATACTGAATTTTGCTTTTTCAGACCACATGTCATTCCCTTGAGTATTATTTCTTTCAATTATTGTCAAACAATCTTATCCACATGAAGACTTGAATCAATGACAAAAATTAAAAGATATACCCATGGCAAAGAATCCAAGGGTGGCATAGCAGTGAGAGTGCTTGCCTCTCATTTATGTAACCCAGGTTCAAGTCCCCCCAGGCTTGTTGTCGTATTTGAGTAGTGTTTGTTGGTTCTTTCCTTCTTTCTTTTTCCCTCCCCAAAAATCAGCTTCTAAATTCTTATTTGATCTAAAAGGGCCTAGATGAAAATTACTCTATGTTACTATATATAGTAACCCTACCATACTGTGTAGTTTTTTTGGGAAGGGGGGGGGGGGGAGGGGGTGGAAAAAGTTGGGAGAATGAAAGGGGACAAATGGGAGAAATGGGAGCAGAATAGTCTCCCTTCCTTGCTTGGAATTAATAGGTTAGTAATTAACAAAAGTAGCATCTCCTTGATTTTGTGACCCCCTACTCAAAATCCACCAGTTGGCTCAGTTGGTTGAATATCTGACTATCGTGAGGGAGGTCATGGGTTCACTCATGGTCTTAAAATAACTGAGGAGAAGGTGCTGCCATTGTAATAATATCTGCAAATGGTAAGACCTTCAAGTAGCTTGGATAATCACGTTAATGGCGGTCCTGTCCCTTTCAACTTAAGAGACGTTAAAAGAAGGCCACATGTTTGTCAGTTGAATTACTGTTACGTGCTACCCTCTATAAACAAGGTTAATTTATTTATATATTATTTTGTTATTTATTCAAAATCCTAGATCCAACCCAGCTTTTTGTGCAAAGATAAAAACTCACCATCATCTCTTTGTGCAATATCATTATACAAGAACTTAGCAACTCCAAATGGAGCCAGTCTCTTCATTACAGCCAAACCTAGAAACAACAATGAAGTTTTAAAAAGAAATTTGTAGTAAAGCAAAGATGGGGTTTTTTATTTGGATGACGAAATTGTCACCTGTGATGTCTGCCAGTATTTCAAAGCATATACTGTAACTTACCAATTCTTCCAAATCCAACTACTCCAACTGTACTTCCTTTCAATGTTGCTCCTGTCATCCACATTGGCTTCCATGTTCCCCAACCACCACTAATAAGCAATAAAGAAATTGTTTTATCATTCAAATTATTTTTTCTGTAGTTTTGATTGGCCGAGAGAACTGCAAATAATTGCCTACAAATAATGGTCTGCTCATGTGCATTACGGTGTAAAGCCGTTTTGCTGCAAATAATGGTCTGCTGATGTGCAGTAATGTTGCATGTCAACATGGCTTGCTAACCTGAGCTGTCAGAAAATTACTTGCATATTTGATAGAAAACAAAAAAAGCCAAAACACAAAAAAATAATTTGAATGATACTGTAAAACAATTATTGAACTCGGTTATCACAAAATATCATGATTTGTTAGTGTCTTGTAAGCAATCATTTGCCCCTGCCTTCGGACATCTGCGAATAATTGCTTGCTCGTCACTAACAAATCACAATATTTTGCTCAACCTTGTCCAATAATTGTTTATTATCATAACGTCCAAATCTTAAACTGTAGCTTCCAGTGAAAAGTTTCTGGGTTTGTATCTTACTTCTTGGCTTCTGCAGCAGCCTCTACAATTCTTCTTGATACAGCAAGTAAAAGTGCCACATTAAGAGTAGCCTGTTGATGAAAAAATAAAGTTCCAGTAGAGAGCTCTTTAGTTTGTAATATTTTTCCATTTCAGACCATGTGTCATTCCCTAGAGTATCATTTCTTTGTTTAAAGGTTGCACATGAGAAGACACATGAATATAGATACAACTCAAACAAAGAATAATTTTCTCAAGAGAATGACCCATGGTCTGAAATTGGAAAACATCTCACAGAATGGTCTGCAGGGATGTCTTTCAGCTCTTAGATCAATCTACATATTTCCATAGCTGAGATTTCACCTGGATATTTTTAAGAACCACAATTTGTATAAATTTAACAAATTAAGAACTTACAGCCTGAAACTCTGACAGAGTCATGAGTGAAGGGAGTGGAAAAAAAAGAAGCGAACGTCGAAATCATGAGAGGTCAATTTGTTCCTCTTGCAGGATTTTCATTTGCATTTCTCGCCAAAAATGGTGTGGGTTTGTGTACCACACGCCAAATTTTTCGTAAGTTGACAAAGAGTGCGAGCACAATTCAGCGCTAAAATTAGTGGGAAACAAGTTGGAAAAGTCCTTCATCCAGTGCATATGATCCTGGTTGCACTGTGTGTGCTTTATTCAGTATGTGTGGACTAATATGGGAAGGAAGGACTTTGCAAAAGTCTAAACTTACAGTTGCATCAGTCAGAACTCCAGGGGTGAAGCCAAGCTGCAAATTCCTTTAAAACAATAATATATTATTATTATTGAAAATACAGCCAATCAAAATGCAGGAAAGCCAGCATATATTCAGCAGTATTCCAGTGTTTTTCCAAGCAGGCAATGTGACCTAGGTATTTTCAGTCATGTGGGATAAAGATAGTTACACAATTTTTTTTCATGGCATTAACCATGGAATATCCTGAAGGCTCATGTGTATACAAGAAAATACAAGACAGTGCCTTTGGGGGATATCCCATAGTCTATATCACTAGTCTACCATATCCAATCACAGCAATGCATTCTGGGATTGACACCTCAGTTGACATGACAACGTGCTCAAGGTCATCAAAGGTCGTCATGCTTCACCCACCATTTATCAATCCCACCATGCATTGTATAACTAGTATGTATTCCAGACAGGCCTTCGGAGCTAGAGGTCCATGGTTCGATCCTCAGGATCTCCATGTCTATTTCGACTTCTCAATAATTTTCAATATTGTCTTGGTATTCTCAAAGGATTTTAAACATTTGAATGTGAAAAGAGATGTTGAAAAGGATTGTGGTAGTTTTAAGGTATGAAACGTCATGAGGGTAGGGGCCTATTGGCAAATGCCCATACAGATTGGTCGCTTGTATTTGTATATATTACTTAAAACCAATAATGAAGTCACCTCTTTGCCAGTTCCTTGGTGCTGACATGGTCATATCCAACTGACATGGTAGCCACTACCTTAAGTTGTGGTCCTGAAAAATATGAAGAATTTCTTAAGAATTACTTTTGTCCCCTTTGAAATGCCGAACTCAATAAAAAAAAGTGAATTTTTCACGGGCACCCATCTAGTTATTGCTAGTTGGACTAGAGATGCTTCTGGATATATAATATCAAATTCTATTATTTATTATCACTACAGCCAGCTGATTGTTTTATTATTCATCACTTCTTTTCTTACAAAAAGGAAGGGAGTTCATGGTCACCCTAGGTCCCTACTAGATATGCCCCTGTTTTCTACATTCACAAGACAGTTCTTTTATGGAGAAAAGTGACTTCTTTGATACTGTACAATTTAAGTATCTTATCTGTATCCTAACCTATATGTGCCTACAGGACTGCCAATGTCTCTACATAACCTCAACCATAAACTTTATCACAATAACTCTTCATAAATATGATGCCTGAAGCTTATCTTGTCTGCTGGGGTATGTCCATATCTCTCTGTGGTCCATGTTATATGAATTAATCTAGTTTGGGACAATAGCAAACTTCAGATCTGACTAGTACAAGAATGATTATGAGTATGAGTTTTGAACACTCAAAGATTAGCACTATATAATATCATAATGACCACATACGTAGATTGAACACAACCAATTTCAAATTTTGTACTTGCATTTCTCGTAATCATAGTTGGATCTGAAGTTTGCTAATATGTAGGGTGATTGAACTGTCTAATCTACCTGGCCAACCAAGTTAAAAAGATCTCTTCTCAAACCTGCAGCATCTAGAAGCTCAGCATCAATCTTTTCAGTCAACAAGCAGAATATAGCATCAACGCCTTTGACTCTTTTGAGAAGCTCATCTCTTGGGATTGGATCATCCTTCTCCCAATAGTCCAACTGGTACCTGATCAAAGCACAGGGAGCCCAATTTAGATAAAAGTAAAAGGTGAAAATAAAAACGGAAAAAAAATCGCGTTTAATTAATTTTTTAAATTCCAGGTCAAGATAATGTCCTCTATAATACGAACGAGCAAAAAAATCCGTAAAAAATGGACTAGAACATTTTTTTTCGCGCGCGCCTTTGTTTTCCAATGTAATTTCCCTATGGTATCCTACGTGTGGATTTCTGTTAATATAATTTAAATGTTCTAGGAGGGCTCACAGGGCTCCCTGTGATCAAAGCAAATAAAATATAAGGTTTGGTCTGGTTGCATACTCAGGGCTCAAAATAACGGCCAGTCAAACGCCGGACATCTTCTTTGAACTTTTTGAACTTTGTTTTATTCACACACATATATTTACAATATGAATATTTATACATAACATTTACAAATTTGAAAGCAGGATAAGTGACTGAAAATTATGTATTTAATTTATAGTAAAGTGTGTGTGGCTGTCGAAGTAGTATAAACTTTCGAGTCGACAGCCACATTCTTCACCGGCGTATGATATTTTATCTTATTTTTTTTTCAAATATGACTGGTCAACATGTCCGTTCAAAACCATATGTGACCGGTCAAGTACCAAATTTGGCCAGACATTGACCATTGACCGGCTGTTATTTTGAGCCCTGATACTGTAAATATAAGGTTTGGTTTGGGGAGAAATTTTGATGGCATATGCACTGCTGTGTCACCCCTAAACAATGGGACCTTGGGTACTACTACCAACATGGCTGCTTATGTCTTTGTTTTCTGACTCTCTTGGGAATGGTTGTAAACAATCAAACAGAAAATTATTCAATCTTCACTTTACTGATATGCTGAAATGAAATTCTAATTGGAAGCTTAATTATTATTGAATGATATAAAAAAATTGATGCGTAAGAAAGTTGACTTCATATTAAATTTCGTTCCTGTCAGTAGTCCAGCAAAAATTATATTCTTTCAAAAATTCTTCTCACTTCATGTCCACAGTTCTTTTAACCCTTCTTACTGAAGGACAGACGATGATAGCAAAGGGTGGTCAAGAGATGGCCATGCATGGACCAAAATTAAACTATATTGAGCTCCCATATCACATGAATGCTCTCAATATCCAAAAAGCAGTTATCTGGTTTATGAGTTTTTTCCACTGATAATCTTAATAAAGTTTCGAATTATTGCTAATGATTTTTATAGAGCAAATATGTGTACAATTTCTACTTACTTGGCATCTTTCAGAAGATCAATTGCGTCTTGAGGAACTCTTCGTGTAACTAACACTTTGAAGGTCATTTTGCCCAGTATATTCAAAATACACTGCTGCAAAAACAATAAGAATCAAACTAAGCACTTAAACTAAGGCTCCAAAGATAAAATTCAATGTTGGAAAGGTTATAAAGTGAAAGAATTGGAGAAGAAAAGAGTTTTTAGATTATGGAAAAAACTTACACGTTGAACCTTTTGATAAAAGATTCAATTTGATGTGAAAATTCAAACAGGCGTTCCTTCGGGGGTGTGTCTCATCCTAATATGGGTATCCATCCCTAAAAAGGGATCTGCTGAGCCCGCTCTATTTAAACGTGGATGTCAATATGGCGAGTTACCGGGAAGCTTTGCCTTCATTTATTCCCCTAATATTGAATTAAAAGGTGAGTCTTTAATCTTCTAATTCCCTAAATTCATAAGATGTTGAATTAGTTGTAAAATGTGAAGCCAATTTAGGATTTATAACGACGAATTGTCGCTTTAGATTAATGAATAATTTATGCAGCGTTTTACATCTCGACTGACCTTACCAGCCAAAGGTCCGTCGTATCATATGAGATATAAATACACTAGAATCGTGGATCTGCCCTTTATATATTTTTATATACTTTATATAAGATGTTGATTTGAAACAGTGACATAAACTGGGATTTTTTTAATGAGTTCGTGCCTTGTTTGTGCAGCTTGTGGGCTTAATTTTTGGTTAAGAATCCTGCACTTTAGTTTATATCTGTTTTATCACTCTTTCTATTTAAGCTTACTTAGAATATTCTTGAAGAAAGATTATTTCACTTGTAGGCTTTACGGCTATAGTCATGATCAGTGCTACCAAACATACCACTGTTTATTATTCACACAGGGGGAGGGGAGGGTAGGGGAGGGGAGGTGATGGGAGAAACTGTCATTTTATGGGGGAACCTGAATCCTAGGAGTAGATTATTTGGTGGAAAGCTAGGTGTTCTACGTTTTTTTGGAAAGTTTGGGTGGTTAGATGGAATCTAAGATTTTCAGGTCAGCCTGATTCTGAAGCTCAAGTGTACTATAGACTATGTCAGTATTTTGTTGCAGCAATGCATTCTGGGACTGTTAACTTAATCTAATAACATGTAGCAAAAGAACAACAAACCATGACATCCTTGGTGATATTTGATAGCACTTTCCATGGATGACGTCACAATATTGCATCATGGGATTGAAATACGGACAAGCCAAGCTCAGAACACAGGATTATTTGCAGTAACAAGGTTTTGTTGTCTGGTTATTTCCAATTAGCTGAAATCTGTGTTTTTCGACTGATATTGACCTCGTTACTGAAGCCTTTTTTACAAAGTTTGTCTGCATTTCGATCCCACAAGGCTTTGCGTTATCTATATTTAGTAACAGAATGCATTGCTACAGCACAATAGTTGTATAGTCTATGATATACTCTATCTAGATTATAGGTAATTTCTGCATTAATGAACATGGTTCATTGTGGTATAGCTTGGGTACAAACATCTTTTGTTGATCTTGGCTCACATGGTGTGTTTTAGACTTTAGCAAAGTCTGTTGCCCTCTGTGTATCAGGGGTGGACCTGGGGCAAGTCTTTGTACCCAAGCTAGACCAGAATGCACCATTTTCCCCATCTCAGAAAAACACCTACAGTATGTCTGAGATACTTTCCTATGATATCATAAGTGTGTTGTGTACCCAAAGTAGACCAGAATGCACCATTTTCTCCATCTCATAAAAACACCTACAGTATGTCTGAGATACTTTCCTATGATGTCATACGTGTGTTTTGTACCTAAGCTAGACCAGAATGCACCTTGTTTGTGTAACTTAAAAATCCCAGGATAAGTTTCCACATATTACCCCCTCCAATCCCCTCTGCTCCCCCCAAAAGGTTGCATGATAAATATCATCTAGCTGTTAGAAATCCATCTCACTCTTAGCTACTAATTGCTGGCTTTCATGTGACGTCATCAAAAACTCAAAATCTAAACTATACATCGCATAATAAAATTTCTAAAATATGTTTTAGAAATCAGTGATATAAGTCACAGGAAAAAGTTTCGAGTCATTTTAATGTTTGGTTCCCGAGTTATGAAGGTTGAATTTGTGTCACACAATACCGTCACTTGTATCTGAAGAACGATAAAAATCAAAAATTCTTTACCCTAGGTGAAAGATTTTGCTTTGTGTACGTTCATAATCTCTATTTCAAGTGTATTTCAGTGGAATTTAATCGAAAATATTAAATATTCTATCATTTCAGAGTGGAACACCAACATTTTAACCAAACATCGCGTCATGTTTGCTCGCTCATAATTCCACAACCAAATGACCTACAGCCTAGAAACTTGACCAGTATATGTAGTTTTGGCCGCTTTACAAGATTATAAAATTCTTATTTTATGATAATGCGAATTTATGCTTTTGAAATTGATGATGACGCAGATGAAAGCCGGCAATAGGCCTGTCTTGCTTGGGCATAATGCTCCCATTTCAGACCATATGTCATTTCCAAGAGTATCATTTCTTTGTTTAACAGTTGCACATGAGAAGATACATGAATATGGATGGCACAACTCAAACAAAGAATCTCATTCTCAAGAGAATGAAATGGGAAAACATTATATACGCCAAAGGTAAAGAGTTTTATTCTATTTATGTTTCCCGTGATCTTGTAGTTTAAGGCAGATTTTATCTTGTAACTTATACGATCCCCACTTACTCGAAGTCTCCTCAGTCCGGAATACAAAGCTTTGCTTTGGTCTTTTTATTCAGCAAGGGTACCTGCTATTTTTAGCTCTATCACTTTAATCTATAATTTTGAAGGCGGTAGATTTCCGGTGGCTGGGGAACACATAGATCACCAAAAGAAATGTTCTAGATTAATGGCGCATTCTGGACTAGCATGAACTTGGAGGGCACAAAGTCTCTTCGCAACATGTAAAAACTAGGGTGTGTGTGTGGGGGGAGGGGGGTGAGGGCACCCCCCGGCATCTGCTGGCGCTACGGCCCTGCATAAGTATGAAAAACACCATAAAGATTGCTACCCAAAGTATACCAGAATGCATCACGTTCACTAACTCAGACAACGTAAACATTTTAATTAGATGAATTTGATTAGAAATTTACGTACTTCAGATTGGTTAAAAGGGAAAGCCATTTTAATGCAGGATAAAATGAACGGAAAACTTTTTTCACTGTTTCAATCTAAGAAAAGATTTATTGACACTTTTTTTTAGGAAAACGATATTTTTGCTAAAAAGGGTTCTGAAGCATTGCTCTTCTTATGACAACATTTTAAACACCGCAAACCGCAGTTCCGGCTTTTAACTTCGTCTTACTTGAGCGAGACATTTTTTAAATAAATTTCTTTAAAATGACAGTCACGAATATTGTCGAGCAATATTCGGGATTTAAAAAAAAAAAAATTTAAATTGGGCAAGATTACTGAGTTTGTGCTTAGATTTTCTGCAAAAAAGACATTCCCTATCCTACCCTTGAAAGTAATTTTTTTAGTCTAAGATCTTAATTTAGATATATTCAGTCTCCTGTTGTTTCGTAATGAAGCCCTTTTAATAGAGACTTGGGTTAAGTTTGGCGTCGTTTATATGATTAATCTATTTTTTTCCTTTCACGCTGATAGAAGGAGATGTAGGGACTTTGAGTGCGAGACAGGAGAGAATTCTGGAAGAAAAGATAAAAGAAAGCAAGGGAGAGAGAGGGGGAATTTTGATAACATTTTGGTTTAGAAAACTCTTGATTTGAGTAAAAAAAGGAAGAAAGAAGGGCAAAGGAATCAGCAAAGAAAGAAATAATTAAGAGGGTAAAAAGAGCTAGAAAGCCACTAGAAACAAGAAAGAAAAGAAGATGAAATGAAGGAAGGAATGAAGGAAGGAGTAGATGGAACATTTCTGTGACGAAAATGAGAAAAGACGAATACCTGGGGAAAAGTATTGCACAGGCGGGGAAAGAAAGGAAGGCTGTTGAAAAATGAAAAATAGGAAGTTTATGAAAAACGAAAAAGAAAAAGTTTTGAAGAAAAAGGAAGGAAATATAAGGAAGATGCTCTTGCTCTTACGCAATTCAATGATAAATATTATAACAATTACCAATTATAAATATATGTTTATTCATGTTTCATAGTAAATACATATTGATGACTTTTTGGACCAAAATATGAAAACAAAAACGGTGTTCATATTGCTAGAAAGCGTCAAGAACTGTGTAAATAGTATTAGGAAGCGTAGCTTATAACGAAATATAGATAGCAAGTTGGTGTTAGATTGAAGTGATCTATAGTATTTTCAAAATGCAGTGATATTTTTTGCTCATTCTCTTGCTCACGATCCCATAGCCACCGAGTTTTATCCTTAGCTCTTCAACAAACCAATAATTGGCATTCGAAAAGAATACTATAAAATAAATATTGATATATCGCTCTAACCGTTTTAACCCATATTAAATATCAACATCAAACCTGTCCTTCAGCTTTTACTGTAAATAAAAAATTATATTTTTATGACGAAAATCGAAATTGATATGCAAATGTAGAGAAAAAAGTCGGCTCTTTGTGTGGTGAAATTCGGGACTTTTAGCATGCAATTATTTATAGTTCTTTCATAACACATTCTAGTTATGAAACTCCTGCCATCACCAATGAACATTTTATAATCTTTAAAGAAATTTGAATTTATGACTCCGCCCCTGCATGCTGAGATTTAATAAACTTTTTGACTTTGGAGGACGTGGGTTCGATGATAAACAACGATTTTGGTAAGCGATTCTATCAAGCTACTAGGCTCTATTTCTCCTTACATACGTATTGTTCCTATTTGGTTAATTCTGTTCTTTGGGATTCGACTTTACGTTCAATAACGAAGAGGTTCGTTAGAGTCGTGAGGATTTTCTTTGAAAAGCTAAAGCTCAGTTTCGTTCTTGGTTTGAGCATTTTAGTTCACGACGAATCGTTTAAGCTCTATCGAAAGGTATGTTACTTTACTTAAAAAGATTAGTATTGACAGGATGGGATAAGACACACATGGGTATAGTATGATAATACGTCGCATTTAAACAAATTCAAAATATTGCAAACAAACTCAACCGCCAAAGGAACCTTCATTGGTAAGTTATATTCCAAGAAACTTGGGTGTCGAATCATCCACAACTGGATGTTGCTTTTTAAGAATTTCAAAACGGTTCAAATATTTCTTTTCTTTTCAAACTCAAAAACATTAAAATACTAAGAGTCGTAGTCTGCGATTAAATTTTATCGTTTTGAAGGAGAATTTAGTGCTGCACATCTCTGTTTGGAAAAGGTAGTATTCAAGGCTTCGATCTTGCTCAAAATTATTCAATTTGGTCAGATTCGCACATTTATTCAGGTTTTTTCTAAGTTAACCGAAATTATTTTTAATTTTGGATTCAACGTTAAACAAAATCCTAATTCATTACGAAAAAAAGTTTTTTCTCTGACTAAAGTATTTTTGTGATATCAATAGCAATCTTAGATGTCGGTTCAGCGAATGAAATATTTTTTTTAAAGCAAGAAGTAGGAGAAAATGTAATTATACGGATTTGACCTTAAGAGCGTCTCTATTTGAGAGCTCAATCGTTGTATTTGTATATTTAGAATATGGCGATGATATTCAAGACAGCCAAGGTTTAACTTACACGTCTATACCTCGCTCTAAATTGAAATTTGTTTTCTTAAGAAAATTAAGATGTCCAGAATGTGATAATTTTGAAATTTGATTAAAAGTGGAAAACCTTATCTTTCTTTTTTCAACAATGTGTTGATAGCTGGACAAATTTTTTTTTTTTAATCTAGAATTATCCATTCCTTCTTGGTTCTAGACAACATGTCCGCTTTGAATAAAATACTTTGAATATTCCTTTCCAATCGAGGAAACTTGTCAAAACAAATAAGATTAAAATTACGAATCAAAAGGAATGTTTTTCAACAGTATTTCGAAAAAAAATTAAAGTTTTATATCAATTTTTTTTTCTATTACGAAGTAGTAAAATGTATGAAATTCTTTAAAAGTATTGTAAGATTTCAGTGAAACCTGGTTGAATTGTGGTTTACTTTCGTTGTCTTCGATTGACTTGATTTGAACGGTAATATTAATGGCGAATGTCGAGTTTACTATGCTTATTTAAAAATATACATTGTCGGTGTCTCTAAGTCAATAACGTCATAAAATTGAAGACTTGAAAACGGGGCTTTATATTTGTTGCTTTTAAGGATTAGTCTTTTCAACTGACTGGTAATTTTTGTGTGTATATCTATCGTGAACAAAGCGTCCCTTCTCCGCCATTCGCTCGAAGGCGCGTGCTGCTTTTCCATTCCCGCCATTTTGAAAATCTAATTTGGCAAACGTTTCTCGCATTTTCTAAATGAAAATCCCATTAAAATCCCTAATTTTTTATTTAATTTTCAAGAGACGTTTATGAATGCCTGAAATCTTGGAAAATCCGTTCCTGATTTTGACTGAACGTTGATTTTTTCCCATTTAAAGGTATTAATTATAATACGAGAGTTCAATATGAAAACAGAATCCAGTGAAGGGCATATTTAAGTGCCAAATTATTGAATTAATTGTGTTTCTTTTCAAAACAAAGTTTTGTTATATCATTGAAAGCGATTGTTTGGTCCTTCAATATGGAGTATCTCTTTAAATATTAACTCCTTATTTTTAGTCATTTATGATTAATAGCACCAAACTACTTTCTTTCTTTCTTTCTTTCTTTCTTTCTTTCTTTCTTTCTTTCTTTCTTTCTTTCTTTCTTTCTTTCTTTCTTTTCTTTTCTTTTCCGATAGCTTTTTGACACTACATTTTGTACATTTTTTCCAATCAATTGTAGCTTGCACAAAACTACCCAGTTTATCGCAAAAGCTCAAATACTGCGTGCTTAATCTTTTTCAAAAAACGAATCGAAATCAACCGCATCTAATCTTATAAAGCAGATATCCAAACATGCGATATTCAGTTTCCAGCACTTCACTTTAAATCCCTTATTTCTTCTCAAAATTTCTTGAGTTTACTCGCAATTTTGATCTTAGTTTTCAATCCTTGCTCTAACCATGTACCCTTTTTTATTTTCTGGAAGAAAGTCACTTAAATTATGATGAAAAGTTTTGTCATCAATGAAGTATTGGTAGCAGAACACCTGTTATTTTTTTTGGTTATCAATCTAACAACACTTGCTCACTAATTGGCGGCTGCTTGCCTCATCGTTTCAACGTCATTGAAAGACGAAAACCTGCTACAACCTTGTTTAGTTTTCTTTTATCATAAAGTAGTCTTAATAAGATTATTTCTGAGTTCAATTCACACTAAAATTAGGTTTAATTTAAGCTGTTTTTCATTTAACTATTCAATATTATTATGGAAATTCAAAGTTATTGAATTTAGAATACTTCGCTTATTAAAGTTTAGGCGCGTAATATTTAAATTATTAATTTCTAAGAGAATAAGAGTGGCAGCCATGTTGGATGATATTCACTATAGGTGGTTTGGAATCATTCCTAAGGGAATAAAAGTGGTAGCCATGTTGGATGATGTTCACTATAGGTGGTTTGGAATCATTCCTAAGGGAATAAAAGTGGTAGCCATGTTGGATGATGTTCACTATAGGTGGTTTGAAATCATTCCTAAGGGAATAAAAGTGGTAGCCATGTTGGATGATGTTCACTATAGGTGGTTTGGAATCATTCCTAAGGGAATAAAAGTGGCAGCCATGTTGGATGATGTTCACTATAGGTGGTTTGGAATCATTCCTAAGGGAATAAAAGTGGCAGCCATTTTGGATGATGTTCACTATAGGTGGTTTGGAATCATTCGTAAGGGAATAAAAGTGGCAGCCATTTTGGATGATGTTCACTATAGGTGGTTTGGAATCATTCCTAAGGGAATAAAAGTGGCAGCCATGTTGGATGATGTTCACTATAGGTGATTTGGAATCATTCCTAAGGGAATAAAAGTGGCAGCCATGTTGGATGATGTTCACTATAGGTGGTTTGGAATCATTCCTAAGGGAATAAAAGTGGTAGCCATGTTGGATGATGTTCACTATAGGTGGTTTGGAATCATTCCTAAGGGAATAAAAGTGGCAGCCATTTTGGATGGTGTTCACTATAGGTGGTTTGGAATCATTCCTAAGGGAATAAAAGTGGCAGCCATGTTGGATGATGTTCACTATAGGTGGTTTGGAATCATTGCTAAGGGAATAAAAGTGGCAGCCATGTTGGATGATGTTCACTATAGGTGGTTTGGAATCATTTCTAAGGGAATAAAAGTGGCAGCCATGTTGGATGATGTTCACTATAGGTGGTTTGGAATCATTACTAAGGGAATAAAAGTGGCAGCCATGTTGGATGATGTTCACTATAGGTGGTTTGTAATCATTCCTAAGGGAATAAAGGTGGCAGCCATGTTGGATAATGTTCACTATAGGTGGTTTGGAATCATTCGTAAGGGAATAAAAGTGGCAGCCATTTTGGATGATGTTCACTATAGGTGGTTTGTAATTATTCCTAAGGGAATAAAAGTGGCAGCCATGTTGGATGGTGTTCACTATAGGTGGTTTGAAATCATTCCTAAGGGAATAAAAGTGGCAGCCATGTTGGATGATGTTCACTATAGGTGGTTTGGAATCATTCCTAAGGGAATAAAAGTGGCAGCCATGTTGGATGATGTTCACTATAGGTGGTTTGGAATCATTCCTAAGGGAATAAAAGTGGCAGCCATGTTGGATGATGTTCACTATAGGTGGTTTGGAATCATTCGTAAGGGAATAAAAGTGGCAGCCATTTTGGATGATGTTCACTATAGGTGGTTTGGAATCATTCCTAAGGGAATAAAAGTGGCAGCCATTTTGGATGATATATCATCCAACATGGCCGCCATTAACGAGAAATTTCTAGTAACTAGTAACTAGTAACTAATAAAAAATATAATATAGAGCAGGTGATATCTATTTAATTTAATCAAAAATCTGTCATTTTTTCCTAAACGTTCTTAATAAATTTTCATTAAACATTCAGGTTGCTGTGGCAACCAAAGTAGCAAAACTTCGGATTTTTCACCCTAATCTTCTAAATTTGATTACAATCTTTTTTTTTCCATTGGGAGCTTTCCAAACTCTAATAAAAGAAAAGATATATATCTTATTCGCGTTTATTGATTGGGTAGAATATTAGATTCTGAGAAAAGAAAAGTTCTTTCTATTTGTTTAAAATGTGTAAACAATCAAACGAAACGGTCTCGAGGAAAAGCTTTCGAGACAATTTAAACAAATAAGGTCAACAAACCGAGAAAAGAGGTAGCAATGTTTACATTTATGGTTTTTGAATATTAGGCTACGTTCTCTATATCACATTTCTAAATGCGAATAAATAAATGCGAATTAACAGTGGAATCCACAGAGTGGCTCTTAGTCCACTGAATTCCAATTGGAATTTTAGAAGTTGATTTTTGTGGAGGGAGGAAAAACCGGAGGACCCGGAAAAACCCTCGAAGCACAGGAGAGAACCAACAAACAACTCTACTCACATACAACACCGAGCCCAGCGGGGCTCGAACTCGGGTCGCCTGGGTGAGAGGGAAGCGCTCTCACCGCTACGCCACCCGTGCTTCCCGTTGAATATAAAACAGGAGAAAGAAAAAAAGACTATGAAACCCTCACCAAATCAAAAAAGAATAAGTATACACCGAATCGAAATATGGCGACCAAGTTGAATAACTATTATTCTGGATTGACTCATACATATGAAAACGCTTTTTATGTCCACGTGAACACGAGGCTAGTCAGTCCAGAACAATAGTTATTCAACTTGGTCGCCATATTTCGGCGTATTGTGCTGTAGATTCTTTTGTAGCGTTGTTGAGTTGTTAACTGAGTAGCTTTTCCCACAAATATTATAGAACTTCCATGTGTAGTTCAGACTTTTTATGGAAGGCATTAGGTAGAAACGTATTGGGTAATCATATTTCTGTGAAAAACATGAATTACTATCGTCATAAAGTAAGATTAATCTTGAGATATGCCATCCTTCTCCCTGAGGTGTGTCATCCTTCTCCCTGAGGTGTGCCATTCTTCTCCCTGAGGTGTGCCATCCTTCTCCCTGAGGTGTGTCATCCTTCTCCCTGAGGTGTGCCATCCTTCTCCCTGAGGTGTGTCATCCTTCTCCCTGAGGTGTGTCATCCTTCTCCCTGAGGTGCGCCATCCTTCTCCCTGAGGTGTACCATCCTTATCCCTGTGGTGTGTCATCCTTCTTCCTAAGGTGTGCCATCCTTCTCCCTGAGGTGTGCCATCCTTCTCCCTGAGGTGCGCCATCCTTCTCCCTGAGATGTGCCATCCATTTCCCTGATCGGTACTTGTATTTTTCTACTTAATTATCAATTACGTAAATGTATTCTCATAAATATAGCTGTAAGTGTTAGGGAATTGGCTTAGAATTGAAATATTAAAAATGTAAGCATCTGTTTACATTATTATATTGAAGCAGGAACAGTAGATCCCTCACAGCACGTCGGAATACAACTCAAATTGGAGGACAAAACAATAGGTTTCAATTCTCAGGAGATTGAAATTATTTTGTTTTGTCCTCCAAATTGAGCTGCTTTGACGTCACGCTAAAGAGGTCTATACCAAACCCCAAATAAATAGGTCATTTCATACTCAAAACAAAGCCGTTTTTAGAGAACCCGTTGTTGACTTAACGGTTTTAATTTGTTTGTACAGAAAGATAATCACATCTTAAGTATTTCTAAAAGGTTTTATCAGAAGGATCGGGTTTAATCATTATGCTTTGTCTCTCTGTTATCTAAGGCCATTGAATATCCCACAGGTAGCCCAAGCTATGGTTCTGAATATATATAGAGAGAATGTATGGCAGATCAAAAAATTTCTTTAAAATAAAATAAATTTCATATTTTATTGTTTCTTTACCGGTATATCAATGTTTTATTGCATGTTTTGTGGTTTTCCGACGGTTTGGTTGCATTTTAAGGCGATTTTAGGAAATTTTATCTCCTCTCTAAAGACGATAAAATTTCCTACAATCGCCTTAAAATTAAACCAAACCGTCAGGAAACCACAAAACATGCAATAAAACATTGATATACCGGTAAAGAAACAATAAAATATGAAATTCATTTTATTTTAAAGAAATTTTTTGATCTGCCATACATTCTCTCTATATATATTCAGAACCATAGCTTGGGCCACCTGTGAATATCCGCTAAGGAATTATAAACCTGGTTAAGATGGATTTTGGCATCAGGTAAGTCGTCTTATAAGAGCGATAGCGCTTTCCATTGTTGTGCGGCATATCGCTTGCCCCACGTAAGAATTTTGAGATTTTCCCACTGGGGATGTATCAATCTATGGAGAACATGTTTATGAAAAAATATATTGAAAGTCGCTTCTTTTAAGACTTTTTCTTTTGGGTTCGAATTTTTTAACCAATCACAAGACTCGAAGACAATAGGAAGGAAGAGTTTCGAATTTTTCATTTTCCCCACATAGAATTTCTGTCGTATTAAAGCACGGAAAATGTATCTCTAAAAGGGAAAGTGTCATAGTTAAATAAGAAAGAAATGTACTTCTCCGCAAAGTTAGCGATTTTTCATGTTTCGACTAAAATACAATGAATGGTTTAAACAATGATACAAACATCACCTTTCTGCATTCCATTGTCGTTCATGCTATTCCACGATCTTAGACGGATCATTAGATAATGTCAATAATTTATTAAATCTATTAATTGTGGATGGATGGAAGGATGGATAAATGGATGGATGAATGGATGCATGGTTGGATGAACGGATGGATGAGTAAAGGAACGAACGAACGAACGAACGATCGAACGTATATACGAGTGAGGGAATGCATAGAAAAAACAAACAAAAAACGTAATAAGGCTAGTAAATAAACAATTTCACGAAAAATGATGGATGATTTTATCTCACTTTTCAAAACACTGCGTTCGACGTTATACAAATCAGTGGTCTCAGGATTAATCATGTGGTCTGAAATGGGACAACATTGAGCCAAGTTGAATGGTTTTATTGCTAATACGATACTCAAGGGAATGGTCATGTGGTCTGAAATGGGACAACATTGAGCCAAGCTGAATGGGTATATTGCTTATACGATACTCAAGGGAATGGTCATGTGGTTTGAAATGGGACAACACTGAGCCAAGCTGAATGGGTCTATTGCGTATACGATATTCAAGGGAATGGTCGTGTGGTCTGAAATGGGACAACATTGAGCCAAGCTGAATGGGTCTATTGCTTATACGATACTCAAGGGAATGGTCATGTGGTTTGAAATGGGACAACACTGAGCCAAGCTGAATGGGTCTATTGCGTATACGATATTCAAGGGAATGGTCGTGTGGTCTGAAATGGGACAACATTGAGCCAAGCTGAATGGGTCTATTGCTTATACAATACTCAAGGGAATGGTCATGTGGTCTGAAATGTGACAACACTGAGCCAAGCTGAATGGGTCAATTGCGTTAACCATCAGTTTTAGACCATGTTGATTTAACTAAAGAGTCATTTTCATGGCTTTTTTATTTTCTTATCGTATCCTACACTGTTTGCCTTGATATCGAGTACAGCACGTACATTCATCGTGTCCATGCCGATATGGGAAGCCTATAACAGCGACGGCCCCAGTTATTATTGATTATCTTGTCGGGCCAAATCAAAGCAAAAATATTCGTTTTGTTAAAAAAACCGACGTCTACACCAGCACCGGAAGAAATTAAATGAACGGAATTAATTTCTTTTAATGGGCTTAATTTCACCTGAACTTACATGCCAAACTTTCTGACAAGTAATTTCATTTATTGACGCACGGCCAAAAACTCGTCCCTTAAACAGGTGTTCAACTTTGACAAGTTGGGCTTTCTAGCGGAATAAAGAACGACTTAGTCAAGGAAGGGTTTCAATTTGCTTGCTAGAAGCGAGATCTCGCTCAATATCTTCGTGTGCGGAGTTACTGAAGTTTTAAGGTTGTTAATAACAGGAATTGAGGACTATATTTAGACGCGTTTGCAGTGGTCGAGTGTGGTAAGTGTGAAAGAGAATATTGAATTGATATAGTGGCAATGGAAGAGATTATATATAAGTTTGTTTCCTAGTATACGTTCATCAGGGATAGTTATTTCGCTAGCAAATCGCACAAGCAAATCTTTCAATTCTATTGAAAATACCGATACGAAATCTTAGCGAAATGGCATTGTTTTTTTGGTAGAAAAACCGTAATGTTATCCCTATGTGGTTTTTGATGAAAAATATTTGGAAAGCAAACTTCCTTCGAGGTCTTTATTGTTTTCTTAGGATATGTCATTCATTCTCGTAAAATTAAATCCAAAATTAAAATATAGGTTTACAAAAACATGTACCCTATCATAACAAAACCATGTTTTATCCCCCTACAAAAACAACAACAAAATCATCCCGATTTTAATCTTTTCTTTCTATTTTAAAATCAGGGAGTATTGATTTTGCAAATTTAGTAATCTTAACACTTCTGAAATTTTTCCTTCAAGTCTTCAAATTAATTTCGTGTCATTCAAAAAGAATATTTTTATTTTCTCCTTTCCTCAAATATGTTTATATTCGAAGCTATGGAATTGTTTTTTTGCCTGAGCTTATTATATAGCGAGTCATTTTTTAAAACAATCATACTTTTTCATTCCCTTCAACACGATACAATGTTATTATTGTTAATGCAAAGCTTTAGTTTTCACTATTTTAATTTTCTCGGTTCAGCTCCATCATACCATCAAGTTTTGCTTCAGTTATTTCAAATTTTTGCAAAACACTGCTCTCTCGTTTTCTTTCCTTAGTGACCTGTAATTTACAGACGCTTATGACAATATTTTATGACCGGAGTTGATTACTTTGAATTATTCAAAAACCTTGTGTTCTACTACCAAAAATATATAAATATAATGGAAATTTCGCCTTCATTTTCTGCGAAATTCGAAGTAAAGACAAGTATATTGCTGTTAAAAAAAAACAACAAAAAAAACAGTTTTTTCGGTACGACGGGAATTTTTATTAAGTCATAGAGCAAGGACAATTCAGCAAGGCTTGCGTTTGTATTTACAAGAGAGTGACTCAAAAGGCACTGTAATTATCAGCATGACTCTTTGTTTAATCAACTCATGTAGCCAGACTGCTGCTGACTGTTTTCTAGAGGCAAGAGATTTTCATGTTTGGTTTGAATGTTCTTCAGTTACAAGATAGGACGATGGTATTGTATTCTTTGTGCTTGGATTTAATCCATTTTCAATAATGTTCGACGAACGTTGACTAAGATGTTTTTTGGATTTTGTTTTTCGTGAATTTGCTTTTACTAGCTTAATTAACTCTTTTATTTGTTTGTTTTTCTATTCATTCCCTCACTCTTGTATTCGTTCGTTCGTTCATTTATTCATTCATTTATTCATTCATTGATTCACTAATTCATTCATTCATTCATTCATTCATTCGTTCATTGATTCACTAATTCATTGATTGATTGATTGATTGATTCATCCATCCATCCATCCATCCATCCATCCATCCATCCATCCATCCATCCATCCATCCATCCATCCATCCATCCATCCATCCATCCATCCATCCGTCCGTCCGTCCGTCCGTCCGTCCGTCCGTCCGTCCGTCCGTCCGTCCGTCCGTCCGTCCGTCCGTCCGTCCGTCCGTCCGTCCGTCCGTCCGTTCGTTCGTTCGTTCGTTCGTTCGTTCGTTCGTTCATTCATTCATTCATTCTTTTATTCATTTACTAATTCATTCATTCACTCCCTCGAGCTCACTCATTCATTCATCCATCCATTTATTCCCAAATCCATCAATCCATCCCATCCATTCCTCCTTGAGTATAAAAGAAAAACCAGTACACCGTAGATGAATATTTTAATCCTACGATATTTCGGCAAGCCAATTCCTCCTTGGAATGTTGAATTTATTGAATTAACAATGAAGCAGATTCTACTGACCTATTCTTATTACTAGTTCTAATCAACTATCTAGATATTTGCTCTAACAATTCCCTCAATTAACATGACTTTTGTTGGCAAATTCTAACCGGCTTCGCGCGGACCTTTGATATTGTCTCGTATTTACACTCGGTAAAGGTTATATTTGTCCTTACAATACAAACATACGCCAAATATAAATTACTAAAGTAAACTTTTCGCTCAAGAGCAGGCGTATGTGGGTGCGAGCACAGGGAGCCCAATTTAGATGAAAGTACGTTATGGTTGAGTGATCACGAACAAAGCAATTCGAGAAGAGGCTCTGGGGGAAACAATAAAACAATCCTAATATATTCTTTTGTTTCTCCCGAGCCTCGTCTTGAATAGTAGATATCAGAGTTCAACTCCATTGCCTTCTAACAATTGTTTCAAGTCGAGGCATTTTGGTTATTGACGCAAATGTAAGTCACGACTTAAAGCAATAGTGCTCTTCACAGTTCCCCGTGCCATCTTGAAAGTTAGCCGTGCCTTTGTATCGAAGCGAGACCAACGGTAAGCTTTTAATGATAGAGGCATGTGTATAATTGTCCAAGGTGTTAAAAAAGGTCTCTATCATTGTAAGCTCACCATTGGTCTCCTTTCGATGCAATTTAAAGTAATAGTGCTCTTCACAGTTCCCCGCGCCATCTTGAAAGGTTGCCATGCCTTTGTATCGAAGCGAGACCAACGGTAAGCTTGTAATGATAGAGACATGTGTATAATTGTCCAAGGTGTTTAAAAAGGTCTCTATCATTGTAAGCTCACCGTTCGTCTCGCTGCGATGCAATTTACAGTGGGACGCGCAAAAGTATGACCACTTCCAATGTATTCGCATACTTCTATGCACAGGCTTTTTGCTCCAAACGAGCTTTTACACGCCTTATTTGGTAAAACCAGACAGCTTCGCATCAATTGTGTCGGTTTAAAGCACAAAATCCCGTGCATAGAAGTATGCGAATACATTAAATGTGGTCATACTTTTGAGCGTCGCGCTGTAAAGGTAAGGCTGCCTTTCAAGATGGCAGAGGGAACTTTGAAGGGGACTATTGTTTTCAAATTGAACGTTCAAAAGTAGTCAGTCACTTTAAAACAATCCTTAGGCTAGATTTAGATAAAACAATTTCTTAACTTTCAAGATGAGCTTAACTTCTACACTTTTATAGCTGACCTTGAGATTTTTTCAAAACCTTCGGCATTTTTGATAGGAAACAGGTGAGCCCGCGATTTTACCTTCAACCGCTGACTCAGCCCTGTTGTTAGAAATCTTCCACAATGCAATTTGTATAAATTTGGTTTTCTTTCAAGCTCGTTTTTACTTTGGAACCGTTAGTATATAAATTAATCTAGAATATTTAATATTTCCAATTGATTTTTTTATTTCAGTATTCGAGAGAACATAGTTCCCATGATGCACCTTGCTTTCATTACTCGGGCTTTCATTACTCGGGCTTCCTTTTGTATTTTCCTGTCAGCCTTGGATCCAAGATAATTTTGAAAGTGGTCATATTACAGTTTTTTCTTATTCTGTTTTTTTTTCTTATTCTTATTTTTTATTCTTACTCTTATTCCCATTCTCATTCGTATACTGATTTTTATTCTGATATTCATTCCCATTCTTATTCTCATTTTTATTTTCATTCTCATTCTCAATCTCATTCTTATTCTCATTTTTATTTTCATTCTCATTCTCAATCTCATTCTTATTCTCATATAGTTTTTATTTTCATTCCTATTCTCATTTTCATTTTCATTTTCATTCTTATTTTTATTCAGTTATTTGTATTCGATGCTGCTTCTCTTTTTAGCTTATTTATTATCAAGTTGAGATCGATTTTGTTTTGTTTGTCTTTAAAATTGAAGAAGTTAATTAAATCTCATGAAAATTCAAAATCTCCTATCAGTAGGTTCATTATAATATTTATTAGTTTTGGTAATAAAAAGTCTCTCAGTTCAGGATACACAGCGATTAAAAAACCAGATAAACCGGTTTTATCAGTCGCTGAGATCACACACACTCGCAACCAACTGATCAAATGATTTTCTCGAAATAAAATTGAAGTATTTTAATTCGTTTTTTCAAGGTTTATCGTTCTTATGTTTAGATAAATTAGTATTTTATTATCCAGTAATACACAAGTGCGTAGGTGGATTTCTAAGGGTTTATTTTGCTTAAGCTGAGCCCCATGTTGTTGCATAACAAACTCCTGACACGGATCCGTTAGAAATCTTCGTCTTTTCGTACGAATCTTCGCTCAAAATCCAAAGCCAAGGTCAGTGTTGCGATAGCTAAGAAAAAATCTTATTAATTTGAGGTTTAACTTAGGAATTTTTATACTAATTTTTGCTAATGAATATCTTAGAACCAACATGGGCAAGCGTAGTCGATCAAAAATTTAAATTTATTATGAGTCGGATGGCACTTCATATATCCTATACTAAAAATCTTAATCACCAAATATATTTAAACTCATTAGTAGAAGCGTATACTAATACTTGACTTTCCTTGCCATTACAATATATGTTTTTATTTGCTAGAATTTCATGAGAAAGGCTAGTCAGTTTATCAATCAAAAATCAATGTTAGAATAGAATCCATAGCAATATTTATTTTTCATATTTTCTGTATAATTTCTTGATATCTTCGTGTGAACCATTAGAACAATTTTTAAAGCATTTTATTTTATTTTTTCAAAGTGTAAGGGTTTCTTTTATATTATTTGATATTAACTTTGTATCACCTTCTCAAAAGATTATTGTATTTCAATAGGCATCGTTAAGACTTCGTTTCAGGAATTACACTATCGAAACCTCACTATATCATATATATAGAACTAAGTAAAAAATAGCTGGTTAGCCCGACGGTATTTTTCGGATTAGTCGAGAACTTCCCGAGGAGTTACGAACAAAGTCTTCGCTGATTTGCTGAAAAGAAGTGATTAGTGTGGAATTGGTGGCTTTCACCTACGTCATCATCAATTTCAAAAGCGTAATTTCGCGTTATAATAAAATAAAAGTTTCTTAATCTTATAAAGTGTTCATAACTACATATACTGGCAAAGTTTTAAGGATATAATAATAATAATAATAATAATATTGTACATTTATATAGCGCCATATATATATACTCTATGGCGCTTCACAGTCCAACATGCCAAAAATGTAGTTAAAAAATATATATCCTATACACCGAATCGAAATACAGCGACCAATTCAAGCAACCACCGCCCCGGACTGACCAGCAAATGATATAGGATATAGACCATTTTGTTGAGGAATTATGGACGAGCAAACACGACGCGATTTTTGGTAAAAATGTATGGAGCGGCCATCTTTGTGCTCCATTGAAGGACACTTCAAAGGCTTTTAAGTCTAAAAAGATGATGGGATATTCAATATTTTTGATTATCATATGATTATCAATGGAATACCTATATTTATTTTTTTCAAAAATGTGATATTTTCACATGTGAAAAGAACATGTTCTTTTCACATGTGAAAATATCATCACTATGGTTATATACTAGAAAAATAATTATACTCGTGAGAGATCTTTTCAACACTCGAAGATAAAGTTCGCCCATGTAATATCCTCTATTTAAATAGAGATTCTAAACGTGCCTAAGGTAAAATCTTTCAAATTGGGTAAATTGATTAAATTATGTTCTTATCGTTCTTCAGATACACGTGACGGTATTGCGTGACACAAATTCAACCTTCATAACTCGGGAACCAAACATCAAAATGACTCGAAACTTTTCCCTATAACTCATATCACTCACTTCTAAAACATACTTTAGAAAAGTCTTTATAAGATGTACAGTTTATATTTTTTTATTTTTTTCATGACATCACATGAAGGCCAGCAATAGCTGCAAGGCGACCTCTTTGTTCTTCCTTCGGACACGGGTGAAAAACGCACTGCGCATGCTCAGAAGTTCGGCAGGAAATTCATAAAAGAGTCGTGTTTACGAATAAAACCATTGGAGATTTACATGTCTTATATTATGCGAATTTCTCTCGTATTGTTTGACCAGGGAAAGAAAACAACTAAAGTAATGTGTCAAGAAAAAATAAGCACTAACTTTCCACGAACGGCCTTAACTTTAGAGATTTACTAAACGCCGGTAAATCTCCAATGGTTTTCTTTGTAAACACGACGAACTTCCGAGCATGTGCATTGAAATAACTGTAAGGCGACCTTTTTGGTCTCGAGCCCGTACGGCTTCGGAACGAGCCGAGAATTTCCCGAGGAGTTACGAACAAAGTCTTTGCTAAGGCTGAGAAAAACAAGGTCCTTGGCTTGCTGGAGTGTGTGTCCGATATTGAATGTCGATATTTTGCATTGTTGTTCCTTGTGCTGGCACTTGCCTTTTGCCTCTTTTGTCGTATTCAGTTTTTTTCAGCAAGCCTCTGCGCATCTTTCAGCTTTTAATCATGAATTTTTAGGTTCAGTGAAGACAACATTCCAGAAAAAATAAGATCATTTACAAATCGCAAATTTTACCCATTAGAAATAATCGCTCAGTCAGAAACCGGAAAATGCGCTCAAAAGGAATTAACACATGTCATAAGAAGTCACTAGTCGAGACTACAGGTCTAGTGCTATAATCAAGGCAATCTTTGAACCCGGTAACAAGGTCTGTAGCATCGCTTTAGCTCTGAAATTGGCTATCATTATTCTTAATATTAACTTTATTGCTGGAGGCAAAATGGAGACGAACTATTTCACAAGATGACTGGGGATTGAGCGGTTAGAAGGTTGATTCAGCTCAATTAATAAGGTTGAAAATGCACTTAGAAAAGGAGTGAATTTCTCAGAAAGGACTCGAAGAGCGGTGCGCACTTTATTCCCCTCTCTCTATAGACCGAATGCCAATATGGCCGCCATTGACTTTTTGAAATAAAAAAAACCTAATCTTAAAAAATAAGCACCACCATCAATAAGAGGAAGCAGAAATATGTATTTTTGGAAAGTTTCATTGCTATAAATTGAATTCAAGTGAAGCTATTTGGAATCAAAATTACAGAGATTTGTATGTGTTCACTAGTGTTCTGTTTCCTTGCTAGCCTCGTTGTGGTGTTTTTCACGTTTTTAAAATTAGCTAAAGTTCTCATAACTTCTCAAGAATTTCATATTTTTGTCTCAAACTTTCTAACTTTGTTGATGTCGTTCTAATCTATAATTTTAATGTAGCGGTCAACTAAAATATGAATTTAAAAAATCATGATAACGAAGTGGCGGCCATACTGGCATTCGATCAATGAAAGTTTAGTTTTAAAGGGGCACTTGGATGAAAACGCCCCATTTTTTGAAAGGCCGAATAATTCAAGTATTTGAGGATAATATGACTCAATTATGATTATGAAAACCAGATTGGCAAACATTTTAGCCTGGGAGCCACTTGCACTTGAGAAATGTTGGTTTAAAAACTAAAAGAACAATAGTGTTGAGTAAATGACGTCAGGTCATTTACTTACAATTTAGATGCTGATGATTTTTATCCGCCACTTTGGACTTTGAAGAAAATGTGTTGTTTGGCTACTATTGGGGCCATATAGATAAGTTTAACCAAGTTTCAAGGCATTTGCAAAAAGGTCTATTGAAAACATAAGCCGACCAAAACTAAATTGATTGATTGAACGATTATGAACTGTTTACACAATAATGAAGATAGAATATACAAGAACAAACAATGCAATACTCAACTTAACTGCCTTAATAACGTTGGTAAACAATAAGCAATCGTGCATTAAATTTGAACTAATTAATTATATCTTCTTAATTTTTGGTTTGTTTATCGTGTTTTAGTCATTGTGAAGTTGAACAAATGTTTGATTTTATTTTTGACATTGATAAGACTGCACTCACTTTTTTGTGACCAAAACCTCGCTTTAGATAAATACCTTTTTTATATAATGGGTGAACAAATTCAATATCAATACTGGTTTCCAATACACCTAAGTTCAAAATGGCGCACATTATTGGAAACGAGGCGTCCAGGGCCAAATGCAAAGAAACAATATGGTGTATATGTAAAGTATATACTCTTGTTCGCTCTTTCTTTCTTTCTTTCTTCGTTACATTCGGGAACACAACACAATTAATTTTGCGGCATTAAATTATAAGAAAACACTGTAAATTTGTAAATTTGTCCTTGGATGCCTCGTTTTCATGTAACTCACCCAGCCGTGCGTTCATTATGGACTTGGGTGTGTTTGGCCCATTTCATGCGAGTAAAGAGGAGAAAAAAAAACCAGTAGAAAAACTTATCTGGCTACGATAGGACTCGAACCCGCGTCCATCATGAGAAATTCAATAATTAAGTCCAAAATTCAAAAATAAATTTGATTTTGAGGCGTCATATGGACTTTGGACCTGACGGCAATTAAGACCTTCTGCCCTTGGGTGTACGAAGTACGTAGGATAGTGTTCTAGCCGAGGCATCAGGGTAGAGACAAGCTGGCCCTCAGACCGTACCTACACCTAATCCCTTGCACTCTCCGACGCACGAAAAGGTCTTGTCTATCAGATGGATTATTTTCAAGGCTATTTGGAGAGGCAGATTAGCACCTTAATTTCCCATCTGTCTCTATAGTGAAGAGGGTTATTCTAGGCATACAACTCTCAACTCACATGCTGATTTTTACGGAGGACGAAAAGCCGGAGAATCCGGAGAAAAACCCTCCTGGCAAGGGAGAGAACCACACATCAAAAAACTCTGTTTGTAAACGCATTTCTGTCGAGAATCGAACAAGCATGAACTACAAAGTTGCGATGAGAGACAGCTCCACGGTAACGCATCCATTCCGGAACCCGTTCGACATATTTTTCTGCAAAATTGGTTATGTAAAAAGTTGAAAGCAAGTCAAAGTAATGCGAAATTTTTTAGTTGTTGACGGATGAAAACGTTGCGAAGTAAAAGACATTTTAATGGATTTTTCCTCAACCGGAGAAAATACTTGTCAAAGCGTACAAGTCTTAACATATCCTTCTTTATTCATGCCGGTTTTTGAGGATTTGTGCCAGAAGAAGATGATACAGATCTTAGAATATTATCTGGTTTAAGAGGTTTTGACCTGAAGCAATTTTACCTGTCAAACCCTATCTCTACAATTATTATTTTTTGTGTTTTGTAGAGAAGAATATCAAAATTTTTTGAACATATTGTAGTTATCTTGTGACTGTTTCTCGTAGTTTGACACTTTCTGTTTTCCATTCTGTTTTTATTTTGTCACAAAAACGAGGGTGAATTGGGTTCGCCCCTCCTAAAAAATTGTGTTAATCCGTTTACATTCCAGTTCCAACATTCTCCGAACCCTGAAACAACCTCTGGGCTGATCTAAGTCAGGGCATGGCTAACTCACTTTCCCAGAATGCTTTGTGAGCTTTGATGCACATTGCCTTTTGGAATTTATTTTGAAATGGATCGTATATCGCTTTGTTCTATTTATTTTATTATCAATTAATTGATTTATTAGTTTATTTTAATTAAAATTCATCATTTAATCAATCAATTCTTCCTTTCTTCCTTTTTTCCTTTCTTCCTTTCTTCCTGTTTCTTCCTTTCTTCCTTTCTTCCTGTTTCTTCCTTTCTTCCTTTCTTCCTTCCTGATATAATATTTGACAAGATTCAATGACACAATCGGTTACATTTTCAACAGACTTTTCCTCAAACGGAATTCACGCTAATTGCCCTGTGATATATTTTGATATTTGAATCCGAATAATCAGATATTGTCTAGACCAATTCGTGAGATACGAAGGCTTACGATCGTCTCAATCAACATAATCAGGCAGCTTTGAACACTGCTAAGAAGAATTAACAAGGTGATAGATGTTCATATTCATATATATTTTTTTCTTATCTTTTCAGCTCTCCATTACAGCTTTCGTTGGTTGAACAGCCTAGACCAAGTTAAAAACAAGAAGCCAGTAAGCTAATAGTGCCGACCAAGTGACTAGTTTTCTTTTGAAGAAGGATGATGAAATCAAGAGGAAAATAACGGTATAGTTCCTAGTAATTTAACAATAATTCCCTCTATTTTCTTTATTGGTAGCAAATCCTGTATCTTTTCATCCTAAATTCTATATTCTTCATGGTGGTATGTGGAGTAATTTGAGTTCACTAAGGGACGGGAGGGTCAGTGTTCTCACACGATTTCTTACTGTGTGGAGCAATTTGAGTTCACTGAGGGACGAGAGGGTCAGTGTTCTCACACGATTTCTTACTGTGTGGAGCAATTTGAGTTCACTGAGGGACGAGAGGGTCAGTGTTCTCACACGATTTCTTACTGTGTGGAGCAATTTGAGTTCACTGAGGGACGAGAGGGTCAGTGTTCTCACACGATTTCTTACTGTGTGGAGCAATTTGAGTTCACTGAGGGACGAGAGGGTCAGTATATTCAGGCTATGATTCCCTTCTATGAGAGAAGTTAGAGTGATATTACTGGAGCAAATTGAGCCTTTATTGAGGGACGGGAAGGTAATAAAAAATATTTTCACTAACTTTGGAAATCGTCGTAAATCGAAATTCGATCTGTGAGTTGTCCTGACTTAGATCAGGTCAGAGGTTGTTCCAGGGTTCAATCTGTGAATTAGTCATGCCCTGACTTAGATCAGCCAGAGGTTGTTTCAGGGTTGGATCTGTGAGTTAGCCATGCCCTGACTTAGATCAGCCCAGAGGTTGTTTCAGAGTTCAATCTGTGAATTAGCCATGCCCTGACTTAGATCAGCCCAGAGGTTGTTTCAAGGTTCAATCTGTGAATTAGCCATGCCCTGACTTAGTTCTGCCCGGAGGCTGTTTAGGGTTCAATCGGTGAGTTAGCCGTGCCCTGACCTAGATCAGCCCAGAGGTTGTTTCAAGATATGACGATAAGATTAATAGGTTTTGAAAATCTGTGTTCTAAAAAGTGTTCGCCATTTTCCTGGTGTTCTCTTTAACATGCCATACGTTTTCCACCAGTGCCACTAATCGTCTTATGAGATAGTTTTTTTATTTACTGATGAAACTTTACAATCCAGCTCCCTAGCGAGAGGAATAACTAAATAAACTTTCTCACTTCTGACACCATCTGTTCCATCCCATAATGCTTTGCACGTATTGCTGTTTATTCTTGGACTTGAGCGATAAACATCCAATCGTTGTTAAATGTCACTGGTGTGCAGAACTGTTCATTTAAGGCTAAGGTGAGAAAATTACTTTGAACTTTTCATTTCGCCTTTGATCCAAAGGATGTGTAATACTTTGAACATTGATACTTCATATTAAGGGTATAACAGGGATACGAAGAATTGGAAGATATAGTTGCGCACTTTATTCCCCTCTCTCCATCAGTGCTCCGTTTTAAGGGTATTCAAAGCTCGAGCTACCAGGGATAGAGAGAACTCGAAGAGCGGTGCGCACTTTATTCCCCTCTCTCCATCAGTGCTCCGTTATAAGGGTATTCAAAGCTCGAGCTACCAGGGATAGAGAGAACTCGAAGAGCGATGCGTACTTTATTCCCTTCTCTCCATCAGTGCTCCGTTTTCAGGGTATTCAAAGCTAGAGCTACCAGGGATAGAGAGAACTCGAAGAGCGGTGCGCACTTTATTCCCCTCTCTCCATCAGTGCTCCGTTATAAGGGTATTCAAAGCTCGAGCTACCAGGGATAGAGAGAACTCGAAGAGCGATGCGTACTTTATTCCCTTCTCTCCATCAGTGCTCCGTTTTCAGGGTATTCAAAGCTCGAGCTATACCAGGGATAGAGAGAACTCGAAGAGCGATGCGTACTTTATTCCTTTCTCTCCATCAGTGCTCCGTTTTCAGGGTATTCAAAGCTAGAGCTACCAGGGATAGAGAGAACTCAAAGAGCGGTGCGCACTTTATTCCCCTCTCTCCATCAGTGCTCCGTTTTAAGGGTATTCAAAGCTCGAGCTACCAGGGATAGAGAGAACTCGAAGAGCGGTGCGCACTTTATTCCCCTCTCTCCATCATCAGTGCTCCGTTTTAAGGGTATTCAAAGCTCGAGCTACCAGGGATAGAGAGAAGTCGAAGAGCGATGCGTACTTTATTCCCTTCTCTCCATCAGTGCTCCGTTTTCAGGGTATTCAAAGCTAGAGCTACCAGGGATAGAGAGAACTCGAAGAGCGGTGCGCACTTTATTCCCCTCTCTTCATCAGAGGTCCGGTTAAAGGGTATTCATACTCGAGTTATCAAGGATAGAGAGAACTCGTAGAGAGGGACACAGTTTAGTCAAAAGCCCTCTCGTTTAGCAGGTGGCACAATTGATAAAGCTCATTGTTTGCTTCAAGTTTTCGAGGCTTATTCATTCATTACAAAATATAATTTGTCTTAAATATGTTTTGAAGACCTCTTGCCCAATACATTGTCTAAGATGTTTATTGATCTATATTTGGAAACAATTCATTTCGGTAAACTTATAGTCCGCGCTAAAGGAATATTCTTTTCCAATTAGGAAAAATATTCTGAATTGTAATAACTATGTGCTGTTAAAATACCAGACAATATGCCTCATTTTAATATTTTTATCATATGATTCAATTATTTTTCCACTTTTTTCCACTTTTTAGGGGTAGATTACCCGTGATTTTTTTTTTTCGTTTCTCTTTACAAAATTGTCATGAAGAAAAAGAAAGAGAAAGAGAATTCAGAGAGCCAGTGGCAAGCGGAGAACAGGGGGTTAAAAACATTAATTCTAAAAAAGATGTTTTTGAAGGACTGACAGATGTTTTCTAAAATTAGAAGAGAGAAAAGAAAAAGAAAAAAAAAGAAAGAAAGAAAGAAAAGGAGGGAGGAAAATGGAAACACAAAGAAAAAGAGAATTCAGAGAGCCAGTGGCAAGCCGAGAACAGGGGGTTAAAAACATTAATTCTAAAAAAGATGTTTTTGAAGGACTGACAGATGTTTTCAAAAACTAGAAGAAAGAAAAAGAAAGAAAGAAAGAAAAGGAGGGAAGAAAATGGGAGAGAAATGAAAGAGAATGAAATCAGCCTATGAAAAAATACAGAAGTTAAAACCTCTCTCTATTGTTGTTTTTACGGCAAAAACTCATCACCCTGGCAACGCTTTAATACTCGCATTTCATTGGTTAATAGACCTTTAGAGTGAGCCTGAGTGAAATTAAAAAAAAAAAAAAAAAGCAGATAAAGTCGTCCATACCTTTCTTCTCAGGCAGATGGTCAGCCTAAACATGATTAAGATAGCAACGGAAGTACTTATATAATTCTAATTGGGCAAGTATTAACACATTTTGAAAGGTTCTTATTCACAGTAGATTAAATATTGCCGTTTTACATCCTCCTTTAAAAGGGATATCAATTAATTACGATATAACTTGTATTTTCTTCCTATCCTTGGGTGTTTTTCCCTTTCTTTCTTTTCGTGCTGTAGATTTGACTTCCGCTCGTGGCTTCCTACGGATGTCTACTTAGATACTAGACTTTTTTTGGCACCGTTTGAGGGTAGCGTGTCGAATAGCAGTTGGAGTTTTTTCTCTATCCTCCTGAGATACCTTTTGTATTTTACAAAGGATGTTCCTGGTAGGGAAGATATATCTGTCAAGAGCTTTGACATGGTATTTGGCTAACGAAGGTATTTCAAAATAATTTAAGACCAGATTGGTGAATAGAGACAATTCAAAAGATAAATGCCAAGGGCTCTAAAATGGAAAAAGAGAGAAATAATTTTCTAAACGCGCGATAAAAAGCCTCAAGAAGAAGGCAGCTGTCGACACAGGAGATACATACACACACACAAGAAAAAATCGAAAAAAGATAGAAAGAAAAAAGAAAAAAGAAGAAGAACAGAGAAGAGAAGAGGAGAAGGGAAGAGAAAAGAATAGAAAAGAAGAGAAGAGAAAATTACAAAATTAGAAAATAAAAAGAAAAGAAATAAAAGGAAAAGAAAAACGACAAACAAGAAAAGAGAAACGAAGAAAGGTAGAAAAAAATAAAGAAATAAGTAAAAATAAAAACCCGAAAAAGGAAGAAGAATGACGAAAGCGTCACTTGACACTACGAGATAGTTATATATTTGTAAAATATTGATGAACTATCATGGATTCTTTCCTGCAGCTGAGCTTAGCTAGGCCGTCTGTTACTCAGTTACTCAGAATATTTTCGGTATTTATAATACGAGATTGAACAGGAAAACATAATTATCTTTTTACCGTTCGTATTCATCTTAAGGTAAAATTACCCTCAAGGCACAAAACTGGAACTACCATTTGATTCTATTTTCGTACCGGAAAAAATAGGAAAATATAGGGAATAAGTACCAGGTGAACGGAACTGGAAAAAAAGAGTAGCTGTTATGGAAATAGGCCACTGACTTTCGAGATATTAATATTCTAGCACAATACCTAGGCTCTCCGGAATAAAATGACTGTTCAAAATTGCACTAAACCTCAAAAGGATCAGTAGATATATTGCTGTAGATTCGATTATAACGTTGTTGAGTAGTGAACTAATCGACTAGCATTTCTACCAATTCTTTCTTAATATTGCCGTAAGGTAGGAACTTCGTGTATGCTACATTATTTTATTTCTACCAATAAATGTATCTGGTGATCCACGTGTTTTTACCATACATGAAGTACCATAAGACTAATGCCTCGTAATCAAGTCTGAATTTTAAGATATCGAAAGTATTAGTAACAATACACAAGGGAAATCAAATACTCAAGACTGAATAAAAAGATAATACTTTATTTAATAGAGGCATACTTTATTGTTACTGATGTGACGTCACACATCACGTGACTTACGAGCCAAACATTATCGCCCATTTTTGAAAATAGTCGGCATTAAATGCTATGACCACGGAACTTGGTAGGATGGGTGGTATTTTGTGTCACCAGTCATACGGTCACGTGGTTTGATGTGACGTCACACATCACATCACGTGGTCATATGATTGACAACCCGAGTGCCAACCATGCTACCAAGTTTGGTTGTCATAGCATGCTTTGTTGAGGAGTTATGGCCAAGGGGCCACCAGATGCGTGTGGGGCCACCAGATGCGGGTCCACCACATGTAGGCACGATGGGGCCATGAGAGGTATGTGAGAGTGGAGTTTCGTTACAATAATGATTCGGTCGTCTGATAACATGACTACAAGCTATAGTTCGTAATTCATGTGCATTGCCATGCCTTTCCTCTAAAATTAACTTTTACATCACGTGATGTGTGACGTCACATCAAACCACGTGACCGTATGACTGGTGACACAAATACCACCCATCCTACCAAGTTCCGTGGTCATAGCATTTAATGCCGACTATTTTCAAAAATGGGCGATAATGTTTGGCTCGTAAGTCACGTGATGTGTGACGTCACATCACATCACGTGGTCATATGATTGACAACCCAAGTGCCAACCATGCTACCAAGTTTGGTTGTCATAGCATGCTCTGTTGAGGAGTTATGGCCAAGGGGCCACCAGATGCGTGTGGGGCCAGCAGATGCGGGCCACCAGATGCTGGTGGAACGTGCTAACCCCTGCTCAATATTTACGACAATGACACAACCCTCAACTCACATGTTGATTTTTACCCTCCTTTTTAACTGTGATAATCGAAGCAAAAAATAAAATTATAGTAATGACAATGACATGGCCAAGAACAGCTGACTGTGTGTCTAGACTTGTTATCGAGGAGAAGAATCTATATCTGAAAAAATAGTCGTATCTTGCTTTTCTTTAACTTGTGACAAACGCTTGTCAAACCATTTTCTATAAATTGGGTTCAAGCAGGTTTCAAACAGATGGCTCAAATAAGTAAATTTTGAAGGACAAGTAAATGTCTTTCACTTTTATTCCCTTAGTAATGATTACAAACCACCTATAGTGAACATCATCCAACATGGCTGCCACTTTTATTCCCTTAGGAATGATTCCAAACCACCTATAGTGAACATCATCCAACATGGCTGCCACTTTTATTCCCTTAGGAATGATTCCAAACCACCTATAGTGAACATCATCCAACATGGCTGCCACTTTTATTCCCTTAGGAATGATTCCAAACCACCTATAGTGAACATCATCCAACATGGCTGCCACCTTTATTCCCTTAGAAATCATTACAAACCACCTATAGTGAACATCATCCAACATGGCTGCCACTTTTATTCCCTTAGGAATGATTCCAAACCATCTATAGTGAACATCATCCAAAAATGGCTGCCACTTTTATTCCCTTAGGAATGATTCCAAACCACCTATAGTGAACATCATCCAACATGGCTGCCACTTTTATTCCCTTAGGAATGATTCCAAACCACCTATAGTGAACATCATCCAACATGGCTGCCACTTTTATTCCCTTAGGAATGATTCCAAACCACCTATAGTGAACATCATCCAACATGGCTGCCACTTTTATTCCCTTAGGAATGATTCCAAACCACCTATAGTGAACATCATCCAACATGGCTGCCACTTTTATTCCCTTAGGAATGATTCCAAACCACCTATAGTGAACATCATCCAACATGGCTGCCACTTTTATTCCCTTAGAAATGATTCCAAACCACCTATAGTGAACATCATCCAAAATGGCTGCCACTTTTATTCCCTTAGGAATGATTCCAAACCACCTATAGTGAACATCATCCAACATGGCTGCCACCTTTATTCCCTTAGAAATGATTCCAAACCACCTATAGTGAACATCATCCAACATGGCTGCCACTTTTATTCCCTTAGCAATGATTCCAAACCACCTATAGTGAACATCATCCAACATGGCTGCCACTTTTATTCCCTTAGGAATGATTCCAAACCACCTATAGTGAACATCATCCAACATGGCTGCCACTTTTATTCCCTTAGGAATGATTCCAAACCACCTATAGTGAACATCATCCAACATGGCTGCCACTTTTATTCCCTCAGAAATGATTCCAAACCACCTATTGTGAACATCATCCAACATGGCTGCCACATCAACAATATACATTTCCAATATTCTATCTTTATCATATTAGGAATATTTCACGTGTTCGAAGATATTTAAGCTACGATATTACAAAAATCCTAGTCCATGCCTCTTTATGTCAAAGATAGATCATTGCAAGTCTTTGCTTTATGGCTTACCTAAATATCTTATACAGCGCTTACAATATGCTCTTAATGCTGCAGCTAGGCTTATTAGTCTTACCCGCAAGTCAGATCATATAACACCTTTATTGATAGAGCTGCATTGGCTCCCAGTAAAGCAGCGAATCAAGTTTAAGATCCTTCTTTTTGTCTACAAAGCAATTATGGTATTGCGCCGACTTATATTGCTGACTTAATTTTTCCTTATGTTCAATCTCGTACTTTACGTTTATCTTCTAAGGGATTGCTTAAGGTACCTAAGTTTAAATTACAAACATATGGTGCTAGAGCTTTTTCTATCTGTAGGCCAGTTCTTTGGAATAGCCTTCCACATGAGTTGAGATGCTGTCCAAGTTTGGATTCTTTTAAGAAAAAGTTAAAAAAATTTTTATTTAAAGAGGCTTATTGTTAAATATGCTATTTTAATATTTTAAAAGTAAATTTTAAGGGGTGTGGTGGTGAGGGGGGGGGGGGGTTGTATTAGTTACTTCTTAATTTTCAATTGTATTTTAATTAATTAATTAGTTATATAGTTTTATTATTATTATTGACATTGTTTTCTTTTTTGATATAATGCAGTATTTCTATTTAAATTGTTGTAAAGTGCTTTGCGCATCCTATGTAAAAGCGCTATAGAAATAAAGTTATTATTATTATTATTATTATTATTATTATCATTATTATTTTTGTAACGTTTTCTTGCAATAATTGCAGAAAATTTCTCTCATTAGTAATGCCGCCAGTAACGCCACAACGTCGCCAGTTTAATTCAGAATCTTGAGTTTCCCCTTTAAACCCTTTGATTGTCTATTGAAATTAAAACAATTGCATTGATCTCCCTTGCGAGGGTAGCTACTATGAGCCATTCTCGAAAATTTCGCAGTTAAACCAATTACGTCATCACACTAAATTTCTATTGGCTCTTAAAATCATTACCCCATATTATTCTACACAAGAGCTGACTGTCACTCAAAAACTGTTTTACCTTCGCATGCTGAAGTTAAAGTAAAGCTCTTTGGAGACTCCACAGTTGAATGAAATATTGTGCCAATCATTCTTTAGGCCAGAATTTATTCATTTTACTCGAGAAAAAAGTGTTGTAGGTAAGTTTTTTATGAAATTTTCATAATCATAGTAATTTTTTCTCGCCGAGTTAACATCATAATACATATCACTATACGAAAAATATATTACTATCAAATTTCAACTGAATTTTTAAATATTTAAAGCATTTCCCCTAAATAATTTTAATTGGAAAACAAAAATTCTCTTTTTAACTCTCTAAATAATAATATAATTATGTCAATATGTCAATATTAAGTTTTTTCATGTCATTTTTATATACTTTTCTTTTTTTTTTAATTCTTAGTTTTATTTGTTTTTTGTTTTTTTCTACCATTATTTCTTTTTATAAAAATTTAATAATCTAAGCTGCAGTTTTATTCCAGTTTCATTTTTATATTTACCATTGTAGCTATTTTATTCAATACCTTTCTTCGTTTTATATCCATATTTACATTTTTGACATGGGTTTTAATTATATATTTTTTGTTTAGGGAGAAAATCTCTTAGAATCGCTTAATTTAATTTACTTTAAGCTTCAAGTTGAATAGTGAAGATGAAGCTTAAAATTTTGTATCCAAAAATGACTCTTTCTAGAAATATTTTAACGTTGTAACAGACTGGAATTGTAGCATATTTTTCTCTCTGCTTCTTTATTTGAATAATAATAGAAATATTATAGAAAGACCTTGTTATTTGCCTGGTGAACACAACTCTACAGAATCCAGAGCGAAATTCTTTTTTTCTTTTCCTATTTTTTTTTGTTGACTCATATGAGATTGTTTGATGTGTTGTTCTCTCCTTTGTCACGAGAGTTTTTTTTCCAGGTTCTCCGGTTTTCCTCCCTCCGTAAAAAATCAACATGTGAGTTGAGTGTTGTGTGTCGTCAAATATTTGAACGTAATGGTAGTGTGTGTGTTGAGTTTGTGTGATGTGTTGTTCTCTCCCTTGCCACGAGGGTTTTTTCTCGAGGTTTCTCCAGTGTTCTCCCCTCCGTAAAAATCAACATGTGAGCTGGATTCTGTCTTGTAAATAATGAATATAGTGGAAGTGCGTGTGGAGCTAACCTCACGGAAAAGCCTTTTACGGGGAAAGATATTTGTAAGTAATTAGTAAATTTTCTCCTATCGAGCTCTTCGTTTCTTTCTTTATCATATTTCTTTACTTCAGTTGCACCTGTATGAATTTCCATGCCCCAAGCTATTTCCTAAGCATGTTTTCCCAACATGCTAAACACTCTCAAAAACTGACGGTATAAATTCTAAGGGCCTACTTTATTGTCATTGTATTCATCATTACCACTAAATCTATACGATAGAAAATCAACTTCAAACTTGTTCTCTAGCTTATAATTCAAAACATTCTAATTTTAAAGAAGATGACGTCTTTGCTTAAAATATCTCACAGGTTCTCGTTCAAACTCCGCGATTTGCACAAAATATTTATAGCTTTCTTTTTTAGTATTTAAAAAAATTTAAAGATATAAAATAATTTTTTTTTCTTGAAAAATTTCCATTCTGCATGGCCTTAAGGACGAGCAATATCACTAACTACGCTGTCTGGAATTTGTTTTCTGTTGTCGCAGTTAGCTTCTAAGGTTTAAATTCTGGCAAATTTCACGTTGTAAAAACTTATTTAAAACTTAGGAAATACACTTTCTCGATTCTCCAGAATTTTATTTTATTTTATTTTATTTTATTTTATTTTATTTTATTTTATTTTATTTTATTTTATTTTATTTTATTTTATTTTATTTTATTTTATTTTATTTTATTTTATTTTATTTTATTTTATTTTATTTTATTTTATTTTATTTTATTTTATTTTATTTTATTTTATTTTATTTTATTTTATTTTATTTTATTTTATTTTATTTTATTTTATTTTATTTTATTTTATTTTATTTTATTTTATTTTATTTTATTTTATTTTATTTTATTTTATTTTATTTTATTTTATTTTATTTTATTTTATTTTATTTTATTTTATTTTATTTTATTTTATTTTATTTTATTTTATTTTATTTTATTTTATTTTATTTTATTTTATTTTATTTTATTTTATTTTATTTTATTTTATTTTATTTTATTTTATTTTATTTTATTTTATTTTATTTTATTTTATTTTATTTTATTTTATTTTATTTTATTTTATTTTATTTTATTGCAAACGAAATATTTCCTAATTCGAATCATTGTTTTTCATTCATGAATACCCAAGACAATCTTCTGCGTCAGACTTTGTAATATTGGCAGAGCTTTCCTAACCACTTATACATTTAAACAACGCCTCTGGTCGTAGTGGAGTTTAGAGAAAAAAAGCATAATGAGATTGTTCAGTTTTTAGCTATGTTTTTCCTATTTCAGGTTTGAGTTGTGTCTTCTCATGCAGAACCGTTAGACAAAGAAATGATACTCTAGGGAATGACACGTGGTCTAAAATTGGAAAACATTACGCCCGAGCTAAAAGTCTTAATTCCAATGTTTTGTCAATAATTAGCATTGTACGCGTAGTTAGTCTCTAATACTAGATAATTACACCTCTTGTTTTCATGATCAACGAGTCAAAACATACATTTTGGCTGTGCCACATGGACTAGTTATCGCTAATGGTTTCCCGATTTTCCTCCTTCCGCAAACCTAACGAGTTAAGTTCGAATTCGATCTGTGAGTTAGCCGTGCCCTGACTTAGATCAGCCTAGAGATTGTTTCAGGGTTCTATCTGTGAGTTAGCCGTGCCCTGACTTAGATCAGCTCATAGGTTGTTTCAGGGTTCGATCTGTGAGTTAGCCGTGCCCTGACTTAGATCAGCCTAGAGATTGTTTCAGGGTTCTATCTGTGAGTTAGCCGTGCCCTGACTTAGATCAGCCTAGAGATTGTTTCAGGGTTCTATCTGTGAGTTAGCCGTGCCCTGACTTAGATCAGCTCATAGGTTGTTTCAGGGTTCGATCTGTGAGTTAGCCGTGCCCTGACTTAGATCAGCCCAGAGGTTGTTTCAGGGTTCGATCTGTGAGTTAGCCGTGCCCTGACTTAGATCAGCCCAGAGGTTGTTTCAGGGTTCGATCTGTGAGTTAGCCATGCCCTGACTTAGATCAGCTCATAGGTTGTTTCAGGGTTCTATCTGTGAGTTAGCCATACCCTGACTTAGATCAGCCCAGAGGTTGTCGGTTTCATGGTTCAATCTGTGAGTTAGCCGTGCCCTGACTTAGATCAGCCCAGAGGTTGTATGTATAAAGGTTCGATAAAATTCGAAGGTTTTTGATGGAAGATGTAAATCACGGGCTGGTGCTTCTAGAATCAAGTACCCTTTGCCCGACAACCTTTACACATTTTGCTTATTATATGCAAGCTTCAAAAGCTTGTTAATGGCTGTACCGCCCATGTAATGATGATTGTTGAAGTTGGAAATGGACAGTGCAATTATAGTGCCATCAAGGAAGTCCACGACAAAATGACGCGGTTATTCTTTCTTTTTTTTCTTTCTATTTTCTTCCGTGTTAGCGAATATTTTTCCTCAATCACTTTTCCAGAAGAATCTTAATTTTCAAAAACCTACATGATGATCTTTGTATTCAAGATTGCTATATCTGTTATTATAATTCGGAATTCTAAATAAAGACGCTAAATCAACACAAAAAAATTGCAAAAACAAACCCTTTCAATTTTCGATTTACGATATTAAAATACATCGTTAGAAAATAGTGCTCTTTTCACTGTCAAAATCGAGTGATTGAACACCCTTTAAATAATGCTTTAGTTTCTACTTAAAGACTTCCTTCTAGCGTTACTTTCGAACTGCAGTCTTGCCATCTGATGGGCTCTTGATCGTTTAGCAAATATTAGAAAACCAGGATCCATCTTACAATCTTCTTGATTTCGTATATTGTAAGTAAGTTAGAAATACGTATAATATTTGAAGCTTAATTTGAAACTTGTAAGATATTTATCTTTGAACTTGATTTGCATCTTTCTCCTCTTGAAATATATCTTGATGCGAACGTGCGATCTTACTGCTCCTTTTTGTTCAGTTGTCGTATAGTAGGATGTGGGAAACGATTTCGTTTTAAAAATAGATTGCTGCATTGCTATGTTCTTTTACTGTCTTTTTAAAGCTTTTTTAAGGCATTTAAATTGTTAGTTTAACTTGGCTTGCTTGATAAGTGATTTATTGTTGTCAACATTATTTCATTTAATATTTCAACCAGAAGAGATAGACACTTTTATCTGGAAATTCAACCTTTCTCTACTCTCGATATTGCTCACCAAACTACCCTATTATTAGATGAACTTATAAAATCGTACGATACCATTCCTCGTTAATTTCTATTGAGTAGATCTCTTCTGGAAATGTTATTTGTATCCCTAGAACTAGAAATATTTTGATTTAATGACACCTTAAGTTAGAAGTCATTAATTTTTTGTGTTTATTAATTAGCAGTGATATTGAAACTGCAAGGAAGCAGGTTTTTGTTTGAGGTGTTTGGTTTTTAAGGTGTTGGGAAGTGGTTCCTTTTGGTGAAGTATTTTGTGTAGTGAAAAGAAGGAAGGAAGGAAGGAAGAAGTGAGGTAATGGATGAATGAATGAAAATAGGTAAATCTATTTTAACGATAAAGTAAGAAAGAATGAATAGATAAGTTAGAGAATTAAAGACTGATGAGTGAATGGAGGAATATATGAATGAATAGAACATTTTCCTTTCCCATTTTGATGCAGTTTCAGTCATCCACCCATTCATTCGGCATCCTTCCATCCTTCCATCCATCCATCCATCCATCCATCCATCACTTCCACACATGCCACCTAGATCACTATTATTGTTATTCTTTCTTTAAGTTTATTAATTTTATCTTATTTGTTTATATACTTTATTTTCGAGGACCCTTCTGTGGACCACATATGTGATGTTGGCATCCACAATAAAGATGTTTATTTATTATTATTATCTTCAAAATCTATCATATTTGCCCTCTAGAAACTAATATTAACAAACAATCTTATCGACTTCTTATAATGAATAAACGCAACCAGTTTAGAGTAGCTAAATATCTATAAATTATGAATGAATACAGTTCAATATTAATGCCATATTTGTCGTATTTTTAGAATCGTGATATGTAAGTAGCAAATGGTTGAGCTCAAGAACAGATGTTGGTGTACTCTCGGTAAACAGTTAAACAAGAGCAAGGAAAACAAAAGGTAGGTGAATTCAGGACGTTTATTAAATTATTTACACACATAATGGAATAACTGAATTAGATAGAAAAAATAATTATGTATAAGAAAGATAATATTATTGATTTTTTTTTAATAGCTTTAAAAGTTTTTGTGTTAGTTAGTTTTTTAGCTAGTTTTTGTCTCAATAAATTTTACTTTCGATCGTAATAGTTCAGTGTTGAAAAGCCCCTAAGGGAACTTATATGATTAAAGATATGTATATATGTGTGTTGACGACTGATGTTGGGATGAAGAATGATAATATCGATGATTGATATTGACGATGATGATGATGATGATGGTGATGCCGTTGGTAGTAATGATGTCAATGATGACGAACCTCATATCACATTAACATAAGTTTTGGGGAAAATCCAGTTGTTTTAAAATCGATTAACTTTCTTTTACAACTCGCGCGCGGCGCCGTTTTTACTTCACGCAAAGCCGAACATTTTCTCTTTACAAAGGTAACGAAAACAAAAAGCTGGGGAAAAACAACCACAACAAACCCAGTAAAATAACACACTAGACACTTCATTAAAGAATCATTTTATTTTTAGCCTCAAAAATACAATCTCATTTTCGGCAATCTTCTAAAACACCGCTCGTTGCCTTGCGATCTAAACCTTACGAAAAAAACTTAAAAAAACTACCTTTGAAATTAATCTTTAATACCTTTTCCTGTCCTTCAATTTTAATTATACTAATGCGTAGTTAAGCTTAAATAAAAACGAACGACTTATTCAAAATTACTGAGTAAGTGCTTGTGAACGTAGTCTTCATTCCCGAGGGGGTTGGGGGAGAGGGTGGCGCTCGGGTAAAATTATCAGGAATGCTCGTCGTATCTTGTATAGGTTAAAACTCTGCGATTTGGTATCTTTTAGAGCATTGAAATTGAAATTAAGAACCCCGGTATTACTTTGGAATATTTTAGGGTGCCGAACAAAAAAAATCCATGCATGCATGTATACCAACTATCATGATAAAAAGTATAGAAAATACTCAGGGAAAAAGCATACATGTCAGCCATTCGACATTTAAAAAATGACACTATCTTATCATTTATGTATGGAATCTTTTAGGGTTTAAGAATATACTTAAAGCTTCTCCCCTATAAAAATCCTTTGGGGGGATTTTGGACAAGTTCTGACGAGTATTCTCGATAGTTTTTCCCGGGAGTCACTTTCCCTCGCAGTTTCATTCAAGAAAAGACTTCTGAGATATCAAAACGGCTCAAGCGTACCCCCTAGAATCCATTAATGAATTCATTATTCGAATATTGAGTTCATTATTCACTCAGACTCCAAATTTGAAAATAAGTTATCTACTAGATTTTTGATTTGATTCTTCAACAATTGCCATGCCAAGGTAGAAAATACTTTAGAAGGGCATCCCTTAGAATTTTAGTGTGAAATGAAATCATTAATGGAGCCTAGGGAGTACTATACGCTTGAGCCGGAAGGTTTAAGGAAGCTCTGCTAGCAGGGTTGAGTCAAAGGAGATGCTAGAGGGAAAAGCGGCAGGTAATTCGAAGGCGGAGTAGAAATATGGACATGTATTGTAGACAGAATGCAAACAGCGATAACGAAGGGTGCTAAAAACGGCCTCTTAGGCAGCCAGCAGCCTGCGGGATGTCTCGATGTTAACCTATAGGCCTAATGGCAATAATATCACTAATAATGACGAAATTACAGCTGCACTAGAGTGACCATTAAGGTGGTCATGATCATGAAATGACCATACAATCTGTTTCAAAACCTCATAGAACGACCTCGTAATACTTCGTAAAACGACCATCAACTATTTTTAAACCTCGAAGGAACGACTTTCTAAGACTTTGTACAACGATCGTGAAGTTCATTTAGGCCTCCATAAATCGACCTCGTAAGACTTCCTAAAACGACCATCAATTTTATTAAAACCGCCATGAATCGACCTCGCAAGACTTCCTAAAATGACCATCAAGTTTATTTAAACCTCCATAAATCGACCTCGCAAGACTTCCTAAAACGACCATCAAGTTTATTTAAACCTCCATAAATCGACCTCGCAAGACTTCCTAAAACGACCATCAAGTTTATTTAAACCTTCATAAATCGACCTCGTAAGACTTCCTAAAACAACCACCATGTTATCTAAACCTCCGTAAAACGACCAACATGTTATAAACGACCTCCAACCTCCATATATCGACCGGTAGACCAAAGCATCCACACTTTCAAATATACATGACGTTATTGACGTTAAAGCCTTAAATCTCATTTTCTGATTTTCAAATCATTTTTAAAAAAGCCAAGATTAAATCATTAAATCAGCTGAATTCTTCTCAAATATTGCTTCGTTGCTTAGAGCCTCAGGCAATTCCTTTTTGCAGGTAAAAGCGCTGAAATAATAAATACTGTTTGTCTATGACACTCGATTAATAATTTTCTTGAATTGTTTTGAAATCCTTACTCAAAAAAAAAAAAATTCTGGAAAAAATTTTAATTACTGAATTCAATTTTTTTCTTTTCTTTCATTTGTTCGAGTATTTTGAATCCTAAGTCAGCGACTTTTTTCTAAGATAAGATTGCGTGCAGCTTGATAAATAATTAAGCCAGTTTTCCATGCTACTTCGCACGGCTTTACTTAATTGTTTTTATCATTTTGCCATTTTATCGTTCATTTTACTTGTCTGTTTTAGGTATCTGTTAAATTACCTGTTGACTTAGTGTCGTAAAAATCTAAATACACTAAATACTAACCCGCAAATGCGTTATTTTTCTTCAAAAGTTTATCATATATAGATGACCTCTTAAACCTGAAAATTCGCACGCGTCAAGATTACCTTTTCTTGCGCTCTTTTTCCTGTATTTATTTCCCCAAAAATAGCTTTATTTTTCTCCTATTTTTAGGCTTTCATTTGCTTTACTTCTGTTGTTATTATGTATTTTGATTGTATTTTACTTCTTATTAGCTTATATAAACAAGAATTTATATCTTTAAGTCCTCGGTGTCTAAGCAGTTTCTGCTTTTTATTTTACCAGGCACTTTAAGCCAAGACTGTAATTTCTTTCTTGTTTAGTTTGTTAAGTTTCTAATTGGTTCTGAGTCGCTAAGTCGTGTTGAATAGCGTGTTTCATGATCTCGTTTCGTGGTTCGTGGATTGATTCTATTATTAGTAAAAAAATATTTTCTAAGAACTTATTGAAAAAAAAATCCAATTTTTTTTGAATGTAGGCTAATATGGAAATACAAAAGAAAAACAAATTCTATCGAGAAAAAGTGTGATTTCTTTTGTGTTTCATGTTAGCATCGTATCCTAGATAATTTTGAGAAGGGTTAATTGTATATTGTAGCAAAAAAGTGCAATGAAAAAAGAAAATTATCATTAACATGTTAGAGAAGAATGTTCGTGCATTTGAGAAGAAATGGAAGGAAAATGGAAGAAAGAAAAAGAGATATAAATTAATGAATGGGGGATAGAAGGTAATGTGGACGAACGATAGCAAACGTAAGAAAGAGAAAGAAAAAAAGAATGAATAAATGAATGAAAGAGTGATCGAGTGAAAGAAAGAAATTTTAAGAAAGAAAGAAAGAAAGAAAGAAAGAAAGAAAGAAAGAAAGAAAGAAAGAAAGAAAGAAAGAAAGAAAGAAAGAAAGAAAGAAAGAAAGAAAGAAAGAAAGAAAGAAAGAAAGAAAGAAAGAAAGAAAGAAAGAAAGAAAGAAAGAAAGAAAGAAAGAAAGAAAGAAAGAAAGAAAGAAAGAAAGAAAGAAAGAAAGAAAGAAAGAAAGAAAGAAAGAAAGAAAGAAAGAAAGAAAGAAAGAAAGAAAGAAAGAAAGAAAGAAAGAAAGAAAGAAAGAAAGAAAGCAAGCAAGCAAAAAGGGTTTACGATATCCGAAAAAAATGCGAAAGGGAAGAAAATATTACTAGGAAAGAAGAAAGCAAAACAAAACAAAAGAACGAATACGTGATGAGTGGAAATTAAGAAAAGAAAGGAAGTTAAAATGAAAATAAAGAAAAAAAAGAAGGAAAGAAAGAAAGGAAGGAAGGAAGAGTTTGTTTGATGTGTTGTTCTCTACCCTGCCACTCCTTGTTTTTACGAGGGTAGCACTAAATAGCCAGTGGCTAACAAACCTGTGGCCCTCGTTCAATGATCGAATTGGAATTTAAAAGTTGATTTTTGAAACAAGGCCCACAATAAAAATGGTAAGATTTCTTGAACTACATAGAACGTGCGGGTGGCGTAGTGCCCGTCAGGGTTGCCATAGCAATACCAATAATAATGAGGAGGGATGAAAGGGTAATTTATCATGTCGAGTGAGTGTCAGGTTTTGACTTTTCAATATTCAACAATTAGCCAAAAAGCCTGTTTCCTTGATAATATAAGTGATCTAGTTTTCTAATCCAAGCTGTTCAGCTACAATGACCTTACTTTTTATAGTTATTAATAGATTTTTCATATCTTTTAGTTATTATGTTTTTACTTTTTCCTGTCATTTCTTTTCTTTACTGATCTATTTTTGTTTTGTTTATTGTTTTTTCCTCTCTCTTTTTTCTACTCTTCTTCCTTTGCTTTTCACTTTTTATTTATATTCTTTCTTTTCTTTTCTTTTCTTTTCTTTTCTTTTCTTTTCTTTTCTCTCTTTTCTTTTCTATTCTTATCTATTCTTTTCTATTCTTTTCTTTTCTTTTCTATTCTTATCTATTCTTTTTTATTCTTTTCTTTTCTATTCTTATCTATTCTTTTCTATTCTTTTCTTTTCTTTTCTTCTCATTTCTTTCCTTCTCATCACATTTCTTTTCTTCAAGGTTTCCTATTTCCCACGTCTTCAAAAATAGATTTCTTCCCAGTTGACAAACAAAGCAGCGAATCCTTTAAAAAAAAAATTCTGCAAGAAAAATAATTGTTTTAGTCTTAGTCCAGAAATTCCTGGTCTTCAAAAATATTTTTCTTTCCAGTTGACTAACTGAACAAAGCAACGAATCCTATTAAAAAATAAAATATAGATTACATATTCTAAAAGAAAAAAAGAAAAGTTGGGCTTGAACAACAACAATTCATCTTTATTTTTACCAGTCTTACATGCATAATTTATAGATAGTATTTCTAAAGAAGGAAAATTGGGCTTGAATAACAACAAATCATCTTTATTTTTACCAGTCTTACATAAATTATAGATAGTATTTCTAAAGAAGGAAAATTGGACTTGAACAACAACAGTTCTTCTTTATTTTTAAATGCATTTCTTGCATGAATTATAGATACGATAACATATTTCTTAAGAAAGACAATTTGACTTTCAGCATAAGGCTGTCAAATTCAGTCAAATTGGTCGAATTAAAGAGGCTCAACTAAAACGACCCAAACTACATAGCAATTAAAATTTGTCGATAATCTGAAACAGCCTCTGGGCTGATCAAAGTCAGGGCACGACTAACTCACAGATCGAACCCTGAAACAACCTCTGGTCTGATCTAAGTCAGGGCACGACTAACTCACAGATCGAACCCTGAAACAACCTCTGGGCTGATCTAAGTCAGGGCACGGCTAACTCACAGATCGAACCCTGAAACAACCTCTGGGCTGATCTAAGTCAGGGCACGGCTAACTCACAGATCGAACCCTGAAACAACCTCTGGGCTGATCTAAGTCAGGGCACGGCTAACTCACAGATCGAACCCTGAAACAACCTCTGGGCTGATCAAAGTCAGGGCACGGCTAACTCACAGATCCAACCCTGAAACAACCTCTGGGCTGATCTAAGTCAGGGCACGGCTAGCTCACAGATCCAACCCTGAAACAACCTCTGGGCTGATCTAAGTCAGGGCACGGCTAACTCACAGATCGAACCCTGAAACAACCTCTGGGCTGGTCAAAGTCAGGGCTTGGCTAACTCACAGATCGAACCCTGAAACAACCTCTGGGCTGGTCAAAGTCAGGGCACGGCTAACTCACAGATCGAACCCTGAAACAACCTCTGGGCTGGTCAAAGTCAGGGCTTGGCTAACTCACAGATCGAACCCTGAAACAACCTCTGGGCTGGTCAAAGTCAGAGCACGGCTAGCTCACAGATCGAACCCTGAAACAACCTCTGGGCTGGTCAAAGTCAGAGCACGGCTAACTCACAGATCGAACCCTGAAACAACCTCTGGGCTGGTCAAAGTCAGGGCTTGGCTAACTCACAGATCGAACCCTGAAACAACCTCTGGGCTGGTCAAAGTCAGGGCACGGCTAACTCACAGATCGAACCCTGAAACAACCTCTGGGCTGGTCAAAGTCAGGGCTTGGCTAACTCACAGATCGAACCCTGAAACAACCTCTGGGCTGGTCAAAGTCAGAGCACGGCTAGCTCACAGATCGAACCCTGAAACAACCTCTGGGCTGGTCAAAGTCAGAGCACGGCTAACTCACAGATCGAACCCTGAAACAACCTCTGGGCTGGTCAAAGTCAGAGCACGGTTAGCTCACAGATCGAACCCTGAAACAACCTCTGGGCTGGTCAAAGTCAGAGCATGGCTAACTCGTGATCGAATTTGAATTTTGCGTGTTAAGTTTTGTAGAGGGAGGAAAACCGGAGAACCCGAAGAAAAACCCTTGAATCAAGGGAGAGACCTAACAATCTCTGCGTACATGTGATACATAGTCGAGGAATCGAACCCGAGACCCCAGAGGTGAGAGCACTAGATGAAGCAGCGAAGATTGTCAACGTTTTGTCATTTTGATATAAAGTCTTTTATAAGATCTTTTACTTGGAGTGTATATTATGTGCAGATTTATCGAATCACTTAGACAAAGAAAGAATAGGAACTATTATGATGTGGAATAATATGTGGAATACAGAGGATAAGAAAAACAAAGTACATGAGATAAAAAGTTGAAAAGTCGATGTAAATAATTCTTTTAAGAACCTAATAACAAAAGCAAACAACAACGACAACAACAACAACTACAACAACAATCAAAGACAATTACAACTGAAGAAGAAGCACAAGCAATGATAAGACTGAAAAACTGGTTTTTGTTTTTGGATTTCGAAGCTTAAAACTCGAATTAATTGGGGGAAAAATTAGGTTGTTACGTTTTGTGGGGGACGGATAACTGGAGTACTGGGGGAAAAAAAGCTCGAATCAAGGAAGACACCTGACAAACTCTACTTACAATCAAATATCAAAAATGGTCCAACAAAGTACGATACTCACTTTCTAAATGAAATGGTGCATTATCCAAGAGTACGATCCTTTATCAGGCATAACAAAATAATTCCTCAAATCTCACAGACAAACTCGATGACATTGTCACCTCAAAAGGGATTGTATACCTTTTTGCCTACGATTGACAAACCCCTTAATAGTTCGTGAGGACAACATATAGACAATATGTCAAAATAGTGCAGACTATGCTTAATGGATGGCGTTGACTGGATGCCATAATAGGAAAGATAGACAGAATATATAGTCAATATCACTGGATCTACTTAATGTATTTTAGAAAGTTTCAATCAACTTAGATAGAGTTTTTATTTACCCTGGAAAAAATTGAATCAGTGTGGAAGGAATTGGCACTAGTGTCCACTAGAGTGATCTTACTTGATCCGTAAAAGTATACTAAGCATAGAGTGATTTTCATATGACCGTGAAAGAATAGGCAAACTAATAGTTAGTAGTAAACACTAAACCCATTGTTTTCTTTTGTTCTTTATCAACTACCACAAACTAAATGGTCTATTTTCATTCACGGTCATATGAAAATCACTCTAATACGTAGTAGCACTACTACTACTACTACTACTACTACTACTACTACTACTACTACTACTACTACTACTACTACTACTACTACTACTACTACTACTACTACTACTACTACTACTACAACAACAACAACAACAACAACAACAACAACAACAACAACTACTACTACTACAACAACAACTACTACTACTACTACTACTACTACTACTATTACTACTACTACTACTACTACTACTACTACTACTATTACTACTACTACTACTACTACTACTACTACTACTACTACTACTACTACTACTACTACTACTACTACTACTACTACTTATGAATGAATAGATGTGCACAAAAGAGTGCGTGAATACACGATTTAAAAAATATATAATCGTAATGATAACCACCAAGAATAATACAGTAAATATTGAGTCATGAGCATTAAGATGGATATAAAAAGTGATAGAACTTTGCTATTTCAATAGCAATGCCTCTAAGCCACCACAAAGCCCCTTAAAATATACTATTTCAGTTTCATAAGCCTTGTATTCATAAAGATTATAGTAGGTACTGAGAATTAGGATGGACATAAAAAAAAGGTGATAAAAATTGCAAAATGCCTCTAAGCCATCACGAAGCCCCTAAAACATGTATTTCAATTTTTTCTGCATTTTATTCGTTTACTCTTAATTCTGACTCTCCAAATGGAATACTTCTGTCAAAAACCTTGTCTCCAAGTCACAAAGATGTCATTCTTTAGCAAACTCTGTCGCGTCTACAATTTATCATTACTTAAATTACTACTTCAATATGATTGGTCAACATACCCTAACACGTCATTTATCTTAATCCATGTTTATTTTTCTCGACTCCTATTAATCAATTATTGTGATTACGTCATTTATTTTTCAAGCACTTTGAGCTCTTCTTTTAAGTGAATTTTTGAATGATGTGATTTGATTGGCTGGAAGGTTTTGTCACGTGGTATTTAGTGCGTTTTTGTTATAGTGAATGTTGTCAGTTCAGTGTCATGTTGAGCATCACACCAAATTATAGACAAATAAGATGTTAGGATGGCTTTTAGTTTAAAATATTAACAAAGATTCGTCCAGGAAAATGTTGAAATTCTTCTGACATATAGTGGGATTTAAGAGACGTAAAGACTGGAGAAATGACGTGTTGATAAATTGTTCCAACGTAATATGCCACATGAATAAGCAAAACTACAAGTAGTATTTTCTGTCTTTTTTGTGTTTATATTTTCATTTTTTGATTTCTTTTTTTCTTTTTTCATTCTTTCATTCATTCTTTCTTTCTTTTTCTGTCTTTTTTTTTCTTTTTTTTTTTCTTTCTTTCGTTCTTTCGTTCTTTCGCTCTTTCGCTCTTTCGTTCTTTCGTTCTTTCGTTCTTTCGTTCTTTCGTTCTTTCGTTCTTTCGTTCTTTCGTTCTTTCGTTCTTTCGTTCTTTCGTTCTTTCGTTCTTTCGTTCTTTCGTTCTTTCGTTCTTTCGTTCTTTCGTTCTTTCGTTCTTTCGTTCTTTCGTTCTTTCGTTCTTTCGTTCTTTCGTTCTTTCGTTCTTTCGTTCTTTCGTTCTTTCGTTCTTTCGTTCTTTCGTTCTTTCGTTCTTTCGTTCTTTCGTTCTTTCGTTCTTTCGTTCTTTCGTTCTTTCGTTCTTTCGTTCTTTCGTCACCCCTTTCTTTCTTTCTTTCTTTCTTTCTTTCTTTCGTTCACCATATTCTCTTAGCCCCAATAATATACTTCCATCCCTTTTGTTTATTTACTTTCCAAATTACTTCTCCCATTTAATCAATTTCCTGCTGTTCACAATTATTGAATTTTTAAAAATGCTACGTTCACATCCTCTTATATTTATATCATTAACGTAAAATTAATTAAATCAACTCCCATTTCCTATGCCCATTTCCACCCGCGCGCACACACACGTTCTGCACGCGCGTTAGTAATTCTTTACCAAAAATCCACCTTTGCCAAGTAATTTAGCAATTAATTATTTATTGTCACAGAAAATGAATAAAATTTAATTAAACCCCAGAAAATGTAATAGCTATTTTTTTCAAAACCAGTTATATTATATAAGTTCTATTTAGATACGTTGAATTTGTAGACGTTCATTACGAAATTTGATTATTTCTAGAGGCGAATATATGGAATACGTTTAACTGAATTATAGATATCGGAAGTGTGGAATAAATTGTTTCAAGTGCCAAATGATCAAGACCTCTTCTTCAGCGCTGTCCCATGCAAACAAATAGCAAGCGACGAAGGTTGGGATATGATTGAGACTCTGTCACCAAAAGCTATAGTCTCTAATTCAATTTTTGGCCTCAGCCCTTCGTTCTGGTCTTCGGACGTGTTAAATTCCTCTTTTTTTGTTCGGAGTCCATTTTTTTTCGAGGTGAAGCACTTTATTGTCTTTGTAATCTCGAAAGATCATTTTAAATGAATTTTTTATCTTATATTCGCTTAACTAACTCTCTTTCTTTCTTTCTCTCTCTCTTTTAATTAATTTTAGCATGGCATCAAGGTACTAAGCTTGAAACTACAAACCCCACAACCTGCCTGAAAACTCAGCGAAGAATCTCTCTCAACATCTCGTGGCCACCGAAGTTTCTTCTCAACTGGTTCGTATCAGTTTATCATTCCTCTTATAGTCATAGATATTTTATTTTAATGAATGACAACCGTATTTTCTCCGAGCAAGATTTTTACCTCGAAGAATAAGCGCCTCTAAACTAATATTTTTGAGTTATTTGCTACAAGTTATCTGTATTCCCTTCTTTTTTTTTCTAAGCTAGCACCTGTAGCCGGATATTGCCTTCTACAGTTTATACGCTAAAACAAATCTACGGTTGAAACAATATTAATTGCAATCAACAAAGCTCTTTAATAGCCGGTGGCACGCCGGTTTTTGGCCTGAAACATAAAATAACGATAGCTATATCAGATCTCTTGAAGTCCAGTCTAGCATATTGGATTGGATACTCCAATTTTATCACTTCTTTTGCCAATTTTTACACCGTTATATATCGATTTATATTGTCTCTCAAAACAGCTGAATATGTTTTTTAAGGCCTCTTAGTGTTTTTCATTGTTTCCCCGATATCTTTTATCTTCCTAGTGATTCTAATTTAACTAAGAACTTAGCCATTCAAATTTGAATATATAGTTTGCTTAAAGAAACAACACACTTTCTCTCGCTCTCTCCTCGGATTCCTACTTCAAAATTTCACCAAAAATGAATAGTTGTATTTCTGTGTTTGTTTTCACACATTTGAAGCAATTTATTTTCTAAGTTAATCTTTTCAATATCCTGTGAAATACGTGCTTTGGTTTGTCTTAGCCAGCGAGGGCTATTTTAAGCCCGTTTGTATGAATTATATTCGATCTACTACAGTTTTTTTTTCAACTATTGTAATTTATTTTTTGTCATGGCTTTTTACAATGAAAAAAAAAAAACAACCATTAGTCTACTGAATTGTAGAATTATTTCAAGTGAATAAGAAGTATTCCTTCATAGTTTTTTTCCCCCCATAAATTGATATTAATTTTTAAAACTTCCATTTGCTACCCTTCTTGTTTACTGTGTTATTCTACTTATCCTTATGGCAATGTTCCCGGTATTTTTATGCAACCAGTTTAAATTATATATTAATATTGTTTTTACACGTCGCATTAAAACTATAGTTCCCTTATTTACAATTAGATTTACGCTTGTTTTGCAAACAAGGCAAATAGCAAGTTGCAAAACGCATCGAAATTAACAATTCAGAGCGAGGAGAAAAAAACTTTTACCTTTCATAAAGTCAATTGAAAACATTGTGTAATATACGCGGGAAGCTAAAGAATGGATTCAACTCATTTTAAGATACTAAAAAAAACACACACACACACAAAAAGAACAGTTCAATTTGCATTTTTAACAAGATAAAAAAAGAAAGAAAAAGAATATAAAGATATAAGAAAATTTGGCATCGAAAGTCTTCAGATGAATCCAAGAAGTAGAAACGTAATGATGTTGTAACTACAAATGATACTCTTGTTGCTAAGATATCTCAATTGTAAACTTGTCTTCAGCGGGTTGTTTTTTTCGCTACAACAAGACCTATATTTCGTTTTGGGAAAAAAAATTCCTAAAATAAAGGAAATTTTTTCCCCGTCTCTTTTCGTCAAATATGAGAATTCAGAAATAAGTTTTCAGAAGCGAATCGAAAAGAAAATAAATTCAGTAGCGTGTTTTTTTTTTTTTTTAAATTTTCGTTCGCGAATTTAAAACTTTTCTTCGAATTATTCAATAATTCGTTTATAAATTGTGTTTGAAATAGTACTAGCAAAGAAATAAAATCTTCAGTCCAACATTCGAATATTTTTTCACTTGATTTCTGTCGTTTCTTATTAAATTTTTAATTGGTATAGTTTTTTGTGTTTCTAAGTTGTGCCGAGTGTTGATGTTAAATTGGATTCCATTTACGTTTGAGTTTACTGAGAGGTCCCCAAGCGGATGTGATCTTATCAGGGTTTTGAGCATCTTATGACATGACTCATTTTATATGACACCAGGTGAAGCGTTGCAACGGTCTTTAAAACTAATTAATAGATATTGTTAGATCAATGTGTTAAATGGATGGATCTCGACTTGGGAAAAAAAATGGTATTATTAGCTAGAATAATCCTCTATGGAATGGATGTTGCAAAACAACGCAAAAGAACCACCAATTTTATCGAACCCTGAAACAACTTATGAGCTGATCTAAGTCAGGGTACGGCCAACTCATAGATCGAACCCTGGAAAAACCTCTGGGCTGATCTCTAAGGCCGGGCATGGCTAACTCACAGATCGCGGGAGTCCAAGAAAAACGTTTGTTGAAAGAATAGTGACCATTGAGTGACCACATGGCTACCTCTTTTAAGCGACCACTTTTCTAAATTGACCACACAATATATTATGGTTACCTTCTCTCTCTCGGTCCGGCATTTGCTTTATCCGACTACATCACGACGATCCGACTTCTACAGTGTCACGTGATAGGATACCGAGTTGGCCTTTTCAGAAGGCGGCCATGTTGTGGTAGTATGTTTGATTACGTTTAAAAGTGTTTGCTTGCCTGCTTGCCTGCTTGCCTGCTTGCCTGCTTGCCTGCTTGCCTGCTTGCCTGCTTGCCTGCTTGCCTGCTTGCCTGCTTGCCTGCTTGCCTGCTTGCCTGCTTGCCTGCTTGCCTGCTTGCCTGCTTGCCTGCTTGCCTGCTTGCCTGCTTGTTTGTTCGTTAGTTTGTTTGCTCATTTTCCTCCTATTACTTTTATTCTGAAACTCCACCACATCCAACATGGCCGCCTACTGAAAAGATCACATGCGATAACACAGGTAGTCCAGTCTCTATTATTCCATACAACATGGCCGCCATCCCACACGTCCAAACTCCCCTATCCACTACAATTAAGGTATACTGAAGCTAATTTGCTCTACTCAAACAGAACCTAATGTCCGCTTTTTTACGTAAGCATACAAGCGATACGTCTGACATGATGACGTAGGTCCTTAATAAAACCAAACAAACTGGTTACAAACTGGTTTTTATCTATGACGTAATCAAGCACATGACGACATGCTTCGGTTTGCGGAAGCAGGTTTAATGTAAGAAGTGGCGCAGGTGATGAGACTAAGAGGCTTCGTCATACAATGAAAGCTGGAGCACTCACTGTATACAAAAGGCAAGGATGACTTAGTTATATCCTTCGGGCTTGCGTCATTCATATGTCGAACTTGTCTTCGCTGTGAAAAAAATACAAATAGGAATAACAAATTTATTTGGAAAGGGAAGCATTTCTTTGTCCTGTTTTCAGAGACTCTGGTCGACAACGTAATTTTAAGCTATAATTTTGACGGAATACAATTCGGAATGACAATTTTATTTAGAGAGGGAAGCACTTCTATGTGCTGTTTCCAGTGACAACGTAATTTTAACCTTAATTCTGACGACGTCTTCAATATTAAATAAATTGACATTCTGTGTTCGGAGTATAAAATGAACGTCATTTTACATTGGTCATTTAGAGAGAAGTACTTTCATTTCAAGTTTCATGTTTCCAGAGGTTCTGACAACGTTATTTTAAGCTATAATTTTGGTATTGAATAATGTGACCTTCTGAGTTCAAGGATTCGGAGTAGGAAGGATCCGTCATTTTACGTGGTCATCCGAGATCCTAGGACTTATATCCTAAAGCAGAGCCCTGTGCGTTCTACTTCTCGTTTTAAAATCTTAAGTATTGATGCAGTGAGAGATTGCACCCACTGACATCCCGCACAACAGAGTGTTGCACACTAAAGCACTGCTATACGAGGTAACGTGTTTCCAGAAACATGTTTACCGCGCGCATGCTTCCTCGATGTTTCCCAGTTTAGCCATGTGCGAAACTTTGCTACGCGCGACAAATTTTGCATCCAAGAAGCAAAATATCTTTCTGTGGTACGGTAAAAGCATATCGTATTACCGCGCCGCATGGGAACAATGTTAGGCTTGTTTCTCAATGTTTATCATAAGTCACATTGAGCCACTGGTGCGTCAGTGAATTTTTAAACGCTTTTCTTGGAAGCCAATTTCGACAAGAATAGACCTATTCAACTTATTCGAATGCTTTCCGCCTGATATTGACAAGAACCCAATATCATTAAATAGTTGATATTTGTGTGACAACATTGAATTAAACTAAAAAGATAGTTGTCAAACAAATACGAGGCAGATTTTCGTTATATTAGAAGTCTAAGGTCCTAATTTCTTTAACACTCTGGGAGATCAGTCTATTTATCGTCTTGTATCATTAATCAAAACTTAAGGTTAGTTAAGGGTGCGCTCTCTAAAAAGTTCTCTTTATGCAGGAAAAAATATGATAATTCAGTATATCAGTCTCTTTAGCTTGGGCGTAGTTAAGGGTTCGCTCTCTATAGAGCTGTTGCTATGCAGGAAAAAATATGATAAGCTCAGTATATCAGAGTCTTCTTAGCTTGGGCATAGTTAAGGGTGCGCTCTCTAAAGAGCTGTTGCTATGCAGGAAAAAATATGATAAGCTCAGTATATCAGAGTCTTCTTAGCTTGGGCATAGTTAAGGGTGCGCTCTCTATAGAGCTGTTGCTATGCAGGAAAAAATATGATAAGCTCAGTATATCAGAGTCTTCTTAGCTTGGGCATAGTTAAGGGTGCGCTCTCTAAAGAGCTGTTGCTATGCAGGAAAAAATATGATAAGCTCAGTATATCAGAGTCTTCTTAGCTTGGGCGTAGTTAAGGGTGCGCTTTCTATAGAGGGTGCGCTCTCTAAATTTGATATTTTGTAGGCTTGTAATGAGATTCATGAGATTCATTCAGATGATTTACCACTTGAAGCAATAGAATACCCTGGTTGATAGCACATGACAGGCAGTGTTTGTCTGTCATCACAGGCTAGTAATGTGATGGCATGAGGTCCATGAGATTCATTCAGATAATGTGCCAAGTAATAGAATACTCTCTGGTTGATAGCACATAACAAGCAGTGTTTGTCTGTCATCATAGGCTAGTAATGTGATGGCATAAGATTCATTCAGATAATGTACCAAGTAATAGAATACTCTCCGATTGATAGCACTTGATGGGCAGTTGAAGGCGATAATGCTATTCATAATATTCATTTAAAAAAAAATAGCATATGAGATTTCAGACATCCTCTTTAACACGTACTTATTCTGCTTTGAGCAGTGTTCTATTTTTAGAATCAATTTGATTACGATTGGCTTGTCTCTGTTCGGGGTGCTAGGAATAAGTGAAAAGACAAGGTAGTCTTAGTTATGATCCCTTGCCGCACTTTGGAATGCAGCTCAATTTGGAGGACAAAACAATAGGTTCCAATTCTCAGGAGATTGAAATTCTTTGTTTTGTTCTCCAAATTGAGCTGCCTTGACGTTACGTGAAAGGGGTCTATGAGAGTTAAGGGATAAGGGATAACAAGCAAAAAAGTTTTAAAGATTAAATATATCAGTTTTAGTAAAAGTCGAAAAGTGATAAGTTTTGTGGAATAACGGCCATGGTACTTTTAGGGATTAATAATAATAATAATAATAACATTATTAATAATAATGATGATGGCGATGATGATGATGATTGAGAAGATGATGATGATGGTGGTGATGGTGGTGATGATGATGATGGTGATGGTGGTGATGATGATGATGGTAGTGATGATGATGATGAAGACGATGATGGTGGTGATGATGATGATGATGGTGGTGATGATGATGATGATGATGGTGATGATGATGATAATGGTGGTGATGGTGGTGATGATGATGGTGGTGATGATGATGATGATGGTGGTGATGATGATGATGGTGATGATGATGATGATGATTCTGGTGATGGTGGTGATGATGGTGATGGTTTAGATGATGATGGTGATGGTGGTGATGATGATGATGAAGATGATGATAAGGATAATGATGATAATGATAATGATAATAGTATAAATAATTATGTCATTTACAAAAATAATAAGTGTTAATATTAAAAGTAATAATAATAGTAATAATAATAGTAATAATAATAGTAATAATAACAATAAAGTTATAAATAAGTATAACGCGACGTTTCGGTGCTCAGCCTGCACCATTCTCAAGCAATAAAGTTATACTCTTTTTTATTTATAACTTTATGTTTTTCAAAATCGCTACTTATAAAATAATAATAATAGTAATAATAATAGTAATAATAATAGTAATAATAATAGTAATAATAATAGTTATAATAATAGTAATAATAATAGTAATAATAATAGTAATAATAATAGTAATAATAATAGTAATAATAATAGTAATAATACTAGTAATAATCAAAGTAATAATCAAAGTAGTACCAGTAGTAGTGGGAAGTTTAGGCTCAGTGTCAAAGAGACTGAAGGAATATGTAACTATGTTAGGCATAAGTAACAGGATAACAACACTTCAGAAATCCGCAATTTTAGGAACTGACAGAATACTAAGGAAAGTCTTGGAACTTTAAGAGAAAAAAAAAGGGGGGGGGGGGGGGGATAAAAGAAAGAAAAAGAAAAAGTCAAGCAGCATTGTAACAATAGTAATAATAACAGTAATAATAGGGATAATTGACCCTCCTCTCCCCCCTCCACAACAGTGCCTGCCTCATTAGCCATTCAACAGATCTCAAGTCCCTCAATAACAACCAATTTCCTTGTAAGTAGCTAGCATTCTCCATCTTCAAGGGGGGTCGTTTAACAAGCTTTTGTGAGAATGAATTTCAATTAGGAGAGGCAACTCTCACGAAAAAAAAAAAAAAAATTCTCAAGTCTTGTTTGTTTGTGCAAACCAATACACTCACAACGATCGATTTTTCGATTAATATTCTGTCTTGTTGTTTTTCTCGTACAATAGACTCGTGCACGTTCATAACAATTCGTGAGAATTCTGTGACAGTGAAAAGTCGGTAGTTTTAATTGCAGCATCAAAAACCTTAATCCAATCTCACGACCTAAGATATCTTTTAGTATCATTTGCATATGAAGTCCCGACACCATCGGGAAGCGAATTGTGAGTGTACTTTAGAGCCGGTTTAAAAAATTTGAATCGGCCTGAATAACAAAATATGTTGCACTGCACAGATTTTTTCTTGTCGGTCCGATTTTTCAAATTAAATCGGGCTTAAATCAGCCCTCTCGACTACACGCACGATTTGCTTTCCGACATAATCTGGCGAAGAATCGGTCTTAAGAAACTCACACATCAGTGAATCTTTAAAGCTTCATTTGAATGCGAATTTTTCTACAATTCCTTGAAGAAATATTAAAAAATTCCAAGAACAAATTAATGATTTACATGCCAAAAAATATCAAGGGATTTATTCCTCTTTGTCAGTTGAAATTAATTCCAACTCGATTTTGTTTTCAAATTATCATCTTTAAATTTCGGCTGTCATGCTATTATGCCTTGTTATTATTATCATAGCAGAATCATATTTTTTATTTCAAAATTCCAGTATTTCTGGATGATTTTTCATGTCTTGAATGGAAACTTCCCTCCTAATGAGCTTTGCGTGACAGCCCCAGGATAAACTCATTAGGATATTGGAAAAATTAGAATAGGCAAGTTCAGACTTTGTTTTATTAAATTAGGAATAATATTCTTGCTAAGCACGATATCGTTCGGAATGAATCTTCTAGAAGGGCTGTTAAAAAACATGTAGTTGAACTGAAGAAAGTGCACGAGAAGCAAAAGTATTTATGAGAAGTATTCTTTCAGGAAACTTGTGAGTATGTTCAGTAAGGGGTTGGCGTGCGTTAGGGTGTATATTATAATTGCATAAAATCATAGTTCAGTTATTATAATAATTTAATGGATTTTACAGGTGAATTTTCGAAATATTTCTCAGACTCTTCTTCGTTGTTTGGTTGCCGTTTCAAACCGCATCCTTATGGCTCGTTCTAAGAAAATCCAAGTTTTTCTTTTTGTCTAAGATTGCTTTCAAATTCTGCACAAAAGTGAGTCATTGGGGTGTTTGTGTGTCGGGGGTTGGGAGGGAGGTTCCGGGGCATGACTCATAGGACAAACTAGGAGCAACCTGTGTACTCTATTTCATTTCAGTGAGCATAATTAATGCCGTATTTCAAACTAACTATACTTCCAAAACAAATCCGCTTCGAGTAAATATATACTTTTATAGACACTAATCAGTAGTTTGTGCAGTATGAGGTATTTTGTGAACGCGGTCGCGAAAATCCCCTGGTACCTTAAGGACAGGTGCTTCGTACTGATACAAATGGTTGGTGTTACACATGGTGATTGCTTTAGAGTAGTCTTTAGGTAATAACACTTTAGATATTAGCCATATGCATCACCGAGGCTGAGTAAAAGACTGGGTCGAGTTGGATTTGCAGTGCATTGTGGGACCGTTTTAGGGGAAAATATTTCCAAGATGGCGTCTATTTCGTGCCCTAAAACATCACCACCATCATTATCATCATCATCACCACCATCATCACCATCATCATCATCACCATCATCATCATCCTCGTCATCACCACCACCATCATCATCATCACCATCATCATCACCATCATCATCATCACCATCATCATCACCATCATCATCACCATCATCACCATCATCATCACCATCATCATCATCACCATCATCATCATCATCATCCTCATCATCACCACCACCATCATCATCATCATCATCATCATCCTCATCATCATTATCATCACCAACACCATCATCATCATCATCATCATCACCATCAACATCATCATCATCCTCATCATCACAACCACCACCATCATCATCATCATCATCATCATTATCATCACCAACACCATCATCATCATCATCATCACCATCAACATCACTATCATCATTATCATCACCATCATCATCATCACCATCATCATCTTCATCACCATCATCATCACTATCATCATCATTATCATCACCATCATCATCATCATCACCATCATCATCTTCATCACCATCATCATCATTATCATCACCATCATCATTATCACCATCATCATCATCACCACCATCATCATCATCACCACCATCATCATCATCACTACCATCATCATCACCACCATCATCATCACTATCACCACCATCACCACCATCATCATCACCACTACCATCATCATCATCATCATCACTTGTCGGTTTTCTAGCGTACGACATGTAGTAGACTAATCGGGGACACTAAATCGAGGATGATAAGAAAAAAGAGAACGAGAACGAGAACGAGAATGATAATAATAAGCGTACGCATTGGTCGCTTTAATAAGGTCTTTTCTGGTAAAATCTTCAGCTTAACTAAAAATTTTAATTAGATTTAAACCCATTATATCTCTATAGAATTTAAGTTGTATTTAACTAGGGCACCTGCTCTGGTTCACCAGAAGGTCCTCAAGTTATTCTATTCCGCATTAAGCAGCTTTTTATTGAAGGCAGAACATTCATCATTTTCTGAACCGACGAAATTTGTGGCTAAAAAGGATCGGTAAGTCAGAACACGTTATAACAGACATATACACACATATGTGTAAGTAGGATACAATACGAAACTAGGTCAGTGCAACTAGTTTATCCTTCAAAAATTTCTCCAATCCGATAAACATTTGCGATGTATTTTCAAATTCGACCACATATTTACTTAATTTGAAGGTTAAAATCTATGCTTGTGAACCCAACATATTTATTCTTATTTGGCGGCAAGATAAGCCATTTCAATCCACCTGCAATGTCGTCGATAGATTATTAAACCTGAAACTATAAATATTGAAAAAAAAGACCAGATGGCAAAATTAATGGCAAACTTTGAAAATACTGCAAAAAAGAAAATAATTATTAAAGCAAAAAATTCTGCGATTTTTTTGATATTACATTAATTTTTTTAGGCAAAAATAACATATATATTAACTTTGAAAAAGATTTTAGATCTTAATATCAAACTTATTTAAAAAATATTTACTACAACCATAAAAGAAAGTGTCATTTTAATATCAAGCTCTCATTATAACTTGTTGTTGTAGAACGACCACATCAAGTTGGAGACGAAAGAAGATGTGAAAATTCTTTTTTTCAACGAATGGCAATTGGTTTCATAAGGCTCTAAGTTATCTCAGGCTTTTCAAGTAGTTTAGCCTGTTGTTGGCTTCTAAAAGACTCGTTATAGTTTTTAATACCGCTACGACTCGACCTGCAATTGATTTTGCTGTATTTTGTGTTTACAAGACGGTCTCTGTTCCAAAATAGATGTATTTTTTTAAATATTGTACTTCGTAAAAGCTCACAAACATATAGAATTTTCTTTTGAAATCAGTCTGAACCAACGTATAACGATTTCAACATCCATTTCGAAGACTGACCTGTTAGGATCAAAATGATGATTTTTTTCTTTGACTGGAACGAAAAAATAACTCTATTTTAGCAATATCTTTTAAAGAAATCCTTTTAAAAATTTTTTTAATTGTATTCACATTTTCAAGATCAACTTTATGTCAAAATATTCCATTTTGCTTGGCCGCTACACAGGCAAAATATAGCTTGTTAAGGTAATCGCGGGCATTTTTTCTGTGCGTCTTTTCTCCGCGCACGCGAGTTTTTCAACTGAGCAAGGTTGGTGATTCCCACTTTTTTATTTTATTTTTTTGAACAACAAAAACTCAAATTCAAAACAATATTCTAAGTGTCTGCAACTTCACTTGGTCGCGAACTTCCTTATACTAACCGTCTAGTTTCATTTTACTCGCTTTTTGAGATAATAAGAATTTTTCATCATTTATAAGGATAGCTTGTCCGTAATAGTTACTATTTTTTTATTTTGTCCTTATTTTTAAAATGAGTTTTCTAATATTTAAGAATCAGTCTCGTAACTGACTATATTTTTTATTGTTTTAAAAAAAGTTTTTAAAAATATACAATTTCCAACGACCTTTAATAAGGCATATCACAGCTCACACTTAAACTAGAAGCCGTCATATTGTATTGTCAAATTACACAAAACAAATTATTTGAAAAAAATTCATAATATTATCGATGCCTAGCTGGAGTCAACCTTCAATATTATTTTAAAAAATTGTTTATTTTTCGTATTTTTTCCACAATTTCTCCGACCCCACCCTGCGACAGACACTTTTATAAAACTACATGTTTATAAACATCTTTAGTTACATTTGTTCAAACCCCAACATAGTAAACTGTGTGTTTTGTGCCAATTTTACGTCGCTCTATTATGTCGCTAAATCAGCTAGCACCGAGAAAAGTCTAATTACACTACACGAACGACAATATTCATTCTAAAAGTTCAATAAATTACTTAGGACCATGGAAAATATTGTAAACAAATTTTGCGGCTCTCTTGTGAGGTAAGGAAGGAAATACGAAAAATCGCACGGCAATACCGGGAAAACAATATCTCTATTGCTTTTGTGTGTGTTGTTATGATTTTGCTACAGTACCTATATCCATTGTCGTTTCTTGCTCTTTCCATTACGTGGAATTAGTTTTATCTTTGCGTGTTGTTATATCGTCAGAGATTTTCTACCTTAAATTTGCCTTGAACGGCGTTGCGTTAAGCGACAAATTGTACTCTGCAAAATTCTACCCTTGCGATATACTATTTTCGCCACCTTCCTTGAAAACTTAATATTAGTACTGACGTTTTGTTGCGTGCGTGTGCATTTGTATATGTGAATTAATACTTGGCTCAACTTTGAGACTTTCTTAGCGATTAACGACATTTGCGAATTCCTCTAAAAGACAAAAGTTCACGAAAAGTAGGAGTACTGTCGTTTTGTTGCATGTTGTAGTTTGTATGCGAGTTTCTTGATCAGCTTTCCCAAATTCGCTGGTCTGAGCACAGAACAAAAGATTTTAGTCCAGACTGGAGTTTTCTAACCCATACATTTACTGCATTTGTTTACTCCAGCCTCGCCTTAAATCTATTGTTCTGTGGTCAAGTCAGTCGAATTCAGGAAAGATCTATTTTAACTGCAAGTTTGACTATGTAACATGACCCGTGATGGATTTTTGTACGTTGTTAAGAAATTGTAATATATTATTAGTGCATGAGAATAGAAAAAGGTGTTTTGTTGTAATAGAGGTTGAGAGTTTAAAAGGTTACATTATATTGGTGCGTTATTCATCATTTTGTGGTATTGGGTTTGATTCCTGGACATGTGCCGTGCCCTGACTTAGATCAGCCCAGCCCCTGGTACTTGTCTTAGATCATTCTATTGTAAGATTGCCGGTTAAGAGGTAAACCACATTTTCACAGAAAAAGGTACAAACGTCATAAGCGGTACATTTCTCATTTTTCAATGTAGATGTATTTGTTAATCATGTACTTGTGCCATACATGAAGTACTATCCTTTATTTTAATATTTTAATAAATTGGTTCCGTAACTGCTGACCTTAATGATTGCAGGTTCAGGTAGCGATTACCTTATTACATGAAATTTTTGCGACATTTTAATTTTTAGATTTTGCGAAAACATCATATTCTTGATCACTTTAATTTCGCGATTTTATTGAATAAATCATTCATAGTTTGCTTTGACTTTTGTATATCGAATAATACTTGTTCCAATCATTCATTTTTGATCAGGATCGATAGGTAGCTAGTACCGTTGGGTCTCAGTTATAACAACATCTTTTATCCATGCTTTTGAATGGTCATTAAGTTATTTTTTTTTTTCTAAAAAAATGAAAGGTCACTTAATTTTCGTATCATTATATTTTCGCGACACTTTAATTCCGCGATTTTTTTCTAAATTGCGAAAATCGCGAAATTAAAGTGTCGCGAAAATTTTCCGTAATAAGGTATTTCATTCAATAATGACAGGACATTCTGACAACTGTTTTAATTCACTTCTTAAAACCAGTTGTTTTTTTAGCTGTCTCTTTGAATTTAATTTAAAACGGATCACCCACCGGCTACACAACCAGGCCCTCCTGTCTATGTTTAGCAACTCATTCAGAATAACAGAAAGGAAAATCGCTTCAGCAATACAGGAATCTGGATGTCAGGTTGCATTATACATGATTGATCTTGAACTTGAAGTGGAGCTTGTACTAGGTTTGTTCATCATGAGATTTTTATAAAACTCTTCCTCTACAAAATGCAGTCTTCCCGGCGTTGATTCAATGAATACATTTTCGCTGAATTTTATGAGAAATTATGAGAATTGAGGATTTGTAATGCAGTCGTCCCAGCGACAAGCTGCTTATTTTGAAAAAAAAAAAACAATTTTAAGCACACCAATACAAGATTTGGCGAATTTATCTCATCTCGTTTCGACTTCGGTTTACGAAAGCTTTGCGAAAAATCCAAAAGATTCAAAATATTTTATCTAGCTTTCTACTCAATCTATTTTGATTCTGTTTTGAAAGTGAAATTATGTCAAGGCTAGGCGAAAATGAAACAAACTCCATGCTGAATGCATCGTCGTTGAAATTATATTTATTACATTGCAAACTTATAACAGTCTAGTAACAGATATGTTCCCTCTCTATCTAGATTCAACCAGCTTTCCTGACGCCTCTTAAAAGAAAGATATTTAAAGCCCACGACAGTGACATCCTACGACACTAGGAAGGTGAGTTCGACTATTTTCCCATTGTATGTTGTTATTTATACATCTTGACAGCTATTTCCAAAAAGGTCTTTAAATACTGCATTTAGATACTGCACAGTCCATTCCAGCACGAGTCGTCGCGTTAAATTATAACGAGAGTCTTTTAGAAGCCAAAACCAGGCTAAACCAACATGTTTTACATCTCTTTAAATTTGTAGAAATACAGAACAGTTATCTTTACATTGCATAGTGAATTGCAGCTCGAGCCATCGCGGTAAATCATAACGAAAGTATTTTGGAAGCCAAAACCAGGCTAAACCAACATGTTTTACCTATTGTAACCAATACATCCCTTTAAATTTGTAGAAATACAGAATAGTTATCTTTACATTGCATAGTGAATTGCAGCTCGAGCCATCGCAGTAAATTATAACGAGAGTCTTTTAGAAGCCAAAACCAGGCTAAACCAACCGATGTTTTACCTATTGTAGCCAATACGTCTCTTTTGGTAGAAATACAGAAATACAGCTTCCTCTAATTTTGCTTCGAATTTTGACCTAATAATGTGCCTATTGAACATACATCCATTGATATATATAACCCGCTTTCTTATATAAAGTAGATATCTATAAGTACGTGGATTCACCTATTGATAAACTAATCATATCTAACTATTCTATTCCACTGCAAGTATTTATACAATACGCGGACTACACTGCTGTGGTTTAACACTACTGACTCAGTGTCTTCTCGCTTGCTTTAAGCTGCATTTATTTTGATAGTTTTCGTAAAAAAAATATTTTTTTTTACAATTTTGGACAAAACCTGATTTTCTTTTATTGTTGTTCTTGTTTGTGTTTTTGTTTATTGTTTTATACACGTTTCCATTAGTTAATCGTAGCTTTTTTTCCCTCTGTTTACTTTAAAACTTTTTTAACCTGATTTTTTTTAAATTTTTTTTAAAGAAAATTGTTTGCATCGTAAAAAAATAATAATAAAAAAATAATAAAATTTAAAAGAAAACCTTAAGGAAAAAGTAAATAAATAAAAGAGTTGAAGCTAACTGTTTTATCATGTTGAGTATTTGTAATCAACTTGCCAAAATTAAGAATAAACGAGTATGCATAAATTCTGATCCTTCTAGTGGAAAACTGAAAGTTAAAAAAAAAAGTCAAAGAAACTTAGTTGGCATTTGGCTTTTTTCCATTTCTAACAACATGTCATTACCTTGAATATGATTTCTTTCTTTTTTACAGTTTGGCTTTTTTTCCATTTCTGATAACATGTCATTACCTTGAATATGATTTCTTTCTTTTTTACAAAAATCTATCTTATCTTTAAATTTTTTTAAGCGTTTTTTTTTAAAATAGGAAATTTTAGATTTTTTCTTCGGTGTTATAAAGACGTTCAATTACACCAGACATTAGTTTTTACATCAAAACGGAAAAAAAATGAAAACTTGAGTTTCAAAATTACTCTCCTCTACGCGTGGTCTAAAGATTAAGGTTAATAAACTAGGAATAAGATTATACCGAGCTAAGAATTTCGGTTGATGATCTAAAGCTTCGTCATCATTAGCCAGGACATTGGAATGAAATGAACTAAATATAACGTCATTCTATTGGCTGACTCTTGATTTAATATTCCCGGTACAGCTTTATTTCTGGAGCGAAATTTATTGCCCAATATGTTGTTTAATGACCGGAACTTTGTTCAGTCAGCTCGGGGGATGTGTGCTAAGATTAGTTTATCGTCTCGTCTTTAAGATAGATGACGTTATCGGGCAAAAGAACCGCTATTTTCTGGGATGATAGGACGCTGATATTATCGAGGATGACAACGGATATGTCGCATGAGTTTCTTCGGCTGGTGAAGGAAAAACTTGAAAAAAAAGACATGACATGACTATGTTTTTGACCTCGTCTTAGGACGCGACGCTGACAACGAATTTTGCTGTTTTTCATCTACAAATGTAGTTCCACTCGGTGCGCAAAGCATTATGGTCAAGACCATGTGGTCTATCCATCTGCTGTAAATAAATCTGTAGTCAAGGAACACAGCAGTTTACAAATTCGATAAAGGTATATTAAAAATTTTAAGCCTAATATAATTCAAACGTCGTTCTAACTATCTTCTCATGAGCCCAAACTAATGAGATTGAAGACCACGACCTTATTATCAATGCGTTCGGCTTATGAGAAGATCGACGTTTAAGGTGGGCCTTATTTGATTATAGCGTGTATCGCAAGGTATTATGAATCGAATCACGCGTTACTGTTGTGTGTTTACTTTCTGAATTTCTATTGTTCTTTGGCTAGCTCGCAAGGCATTGTGGGTCAAAATACGTGTCATTTTATTATATATCAAAAAGTAGAAAGATAAAAAGATATCTGGAACTCTGGAATGTCTGGTTTTACTGCCCTCTGCGCAGTGCGCAAGGAATCGTGCATCAATGATCTCCTTCCCAGTTCCCTGCGCCATCTTGAAAGGTAACCGTGCCTTTGCATTGAAGCGAGACGAACGGTGAGCTTGCAATGATAGATACCTTTTTAAACGCCTTGGACAATTATTCACATGTCTCTATCATTGTAAGGTCACTGTTTGTCTTGCTTCGATGCAAAGGCCCGGCTACCTTTGCTTTCAAGATGTCGCAGGGAGCTGTGAAAAGGACTATTCTGGAATGTCTGGTTTTACTGCCCTTAGGAATCATGCGTTAACACATATGTATCCCTCCATCAATAAGGTTTAACTACTGGTATTTATCCCTCACCATAGAAAACACAGCCAATCGGAATGCAGGAAAGCCGACGTATATTCGTCTGTATTTCTGTCGCGATGACTTACACACCCAGCTGATCTGAGAAAAAAATATTAGCCAATCAGAATCGAAAAAATTTGCAAAACTGAGGTGTCAACCTTAGTAGCCCGAAGACTCGGGAAATGGTTATTTCTTTATCTTATCTTCCCACTCATTAATTAATATCATAGTAAATGTATACAAAATTTTAAAAACCTTTCCTGAAAATCTAGATTTATCTCAGATATAAAAATAAAGTCAATTTTCACAGGCTTCATGACACTTCAGTTTGCAATGACGTCATTTCTACGTCAGTATTTCAGATCAGCTGGAAATTGTTTTTTTTTTCCTACTTTGTAGAGGACCTCAATTCAAGACAAACGCAAGACCAAGAAAAAGAAACTCTTTAGTAAGTACCTCAGAAATTACAACCTATTCATATACATATTCCACTAATAAGATCTATGACCAAAACTACAGCTATATATACCCCATACGTATAATACCTTTTTTAAATCTAGGATTCTTATTGGTTGTGACCGCGTTTATTATGAGAGCACACAGCACGCACGCGCTCTTCATATTTCGTTATTTGCGTCCAAAATAAGAGCTACCATTCTAATTTGTATTTCGTAAAAGAAATCGAAAAATTGCTTGCTGTGCTGTGCGATGCTTCGTGTCGTGTTTCTCCTAACACTTCTCTCATGTTCTGCCAATTCCAGCGTGCTTTATAAATTCACACAGCACGCGCGCGGGTTTTTTATTTTTCAATATGGACCAATACCAATACCAGTTTCTGTATCTATCTATAATAAATACTATCTAGACATCTATAATTTAAGGTCAAACGTATTCCCGTATATTTAATGTCAAGCATTTGGGCGGATCGTGAACTTGAGAGATTAAAAGTTAAACGCAGTTTGTTCGGCAATACAAAACACTGCACTCAAAGATCATTTCTACTTATTAACGTCTATATTTACCATAGAACGAGGCAGCTGGGTGCGTAAAACGTTCCTAGTCTATAATCCCTTGTTGGGAAGCCTTACTGATGGTGTAATAGATTGATAAGCGCATCCTTTATTCATGTCAGAGATTAAGGGTAACTGGTGCGCCATAGAGTATTGTAATGTAATGTAATGGAAGAAAAGCGCTTCCCTTTAATTTCTGTATTGTCAGATATCAAGGCTGAGGAGAGTAGAGTAAAGAGGAGGAGAGGATACGAGAGCATGTGAGGGGAGAGAAAAGAAGAGAGACGCGCAAAGAAAGGGCGAAAAAGACAAGGAAAGGGGAAGGATGGGAAGAGAAAGAAAAAAAAGGAAAGGAAAGGAAAGGAAAGGAAAGGAAAGGAAAGGAAAGGAAAGGAAAGGAAAGGAAAGGAAAGGAAAGGAAAGGAAAGAGTATGATAAAGAGAGACATTTTTATTCGATCCCTAAAAAGTTAACAATACCGTAATCCTGTAATTAAAAATGTTGTACTTTAAGATGTTTCAAGAAGAATCTAATACAAGCTTTCAAAACATTGTTCGTTGCTTGGAAACCAACTTGCTCAAAAATAATAATATTTTCTTTTTTGTCTCGCGTACTGTGCGTATTCAAAGAAATGTCCAGAAACGCTGGGCTACAAATTAACCAACACATCTTGTATTTTATCATTTAGATCAGAATTTGTTTTCCTTTAGGGCTAGAACTTCGTTTCCTTAATGCTTACAGCAAAACCTGCCTTGTGCCTCATTTTTATTTTGTTAATAACTTACGAAATAAAGAAATTTCCTTGCTTAGAGCTAAAATTTAATTTTAGATTTCGAAAACATAATTACCAAAATAGATTAAGGTATCAGGATACGTTCGAGGCCTTCGAGATTACTTTACGCGCGAGCCAAATTTCTCGCTGCCTTTTCAATATTATTATATAAAAGTATACATTTTCTGAAAGCTAAATAAACGTAGTTTTTAAAAATCAATATGGAATTTTCTGTTTCGCGACAATAAAAAAGTTATTGGCTTTCTCCGCAGTTTTTGAGTGACCAAAATATGGTTTTAAAAACAAGCTAGCTCTTTTGGATTACATTGGATCGAATTGAAACTTTGGATTATGATAAATGACAAAATTAAACTGAAGTACAGGATTTTATTACTTTTTTCATTCGAGTTTTTGTTTTTTTCTTTTGTCATCTTAAGGCTTACGACTAAGCCACTTAAGATTAATATTTTATCAGCCACAATATTGTTGACTTTGGGTTTTCCGAGTTTGATACCGAAAATAACATTATTGACAATCAAATACGTAAATGATATGAATAAATGATACCTGAAATTAAAAAAATCTTTAGAAAGTAACGGTACGTTTACAAGATGAACTTGGGAGATAGGGAATTCGAACTTTCTCGCAAATATTTCCTGGTAATTTACTTTTTCCCCATTATCAAAACAAACTCAATTTACTTTAACAATAAATTTTTGTATAAATTTTGCAAGCGTAATTTTGAAGAACAAACCCTTTCATGTGCTTCCTTGCCAGTGTTTACTCTAGACCTGCTAGAAGATATTAAAATCGGAAAAAAAGCCACAATATTGATATTTTAGTAAAAATAATTAGTATTTTGATGTGCTAAGTAATATGTTTGAACTACATAATATTGTTCTACCGTTATCTAAAATGATTTTAGGGCTCTAGAGCATCTTAAAATAAGGTCAAAAATATTTGTAAAATAAGCATTTTTTTTTGGATTACAAATACGAATCTCCTGAGCTATCTTCCAATGTCATAGAAATGAATTACCAAAGTAATACAATAATAATAATTTAACTACGCCAGCACGTTTTTGGAGATAAAAATTTAGAAACTAATGAAATTGCTCAAAAAAGTAATTTCTTTTATCAGAAAGGCAAATAAAATTCGAACCTAAATCGTAGAGTCGTATTACGTAGTTTACGAAGCTTAATCTATCAAATTTGGACCTCTAAACTTTTTTACGTGCGACAATTGTTTTTATTTTTTGAAGGAAAAATAACAATTAGAAGCTCTAAGAGAAACAGAACTCGACTCTGAAAAACTCACGGTGTACTCAGTTTGGCGCCGGTTTAGACGTTTTGCATAGTTCGGTATTCTTAATCCAGAAAAATCGAATGCCGCATGGCGGCCATTTTATCGGTACAGTCAAACGTAATACCAGACTGTAAACAAAACGGTTGGTAATTGGGAACTCTTGATTCGATTATTGGATTATCTTATCAAATAAATAATGCGTTTTGGTTATTTGCGGCAAAGAACAGTAGCGAAATAAAGCTTGGTTGGATCTGTAGAGAAATTCAGTTAAGAAGTGAATCGGACGTGGAATGGTGTGCGTTGGACAACGACTAGTTGGCGTAAAAGTTTGATTTTTCTCAAGTAAGTTTGTAGAAATCTTCACTGGGTTTAAGAGATTTTTAAAAATCACTAAAAACTGCGTTAAGAAACCAGAAAGGAGAGTTTCAATTGACAGTTTAACTTAATGGTTTTCCTATAATTTCTAAATCCACTATTCTGTTTCATATGACCCACTAGCTACATTATGTATAGCACAACACGTAAGCTGTGAAGTGGTTTTCCATTGGAATGATACATCCATTTCGCCTCTAATTTTTCTATATATTTCCTTTAATTTGTGTATAGTTTTGATGCACGAAGGTTTCTCTTAGGGGGCTTTCATTCATTACTGTGGGGAGTCGGAAATATTAGGGGGGTTACATTATTTTCAGAAGCAATATAGGGAGGGGGGGTTGTTACTAATTGTATGCAGCTTTATAGGGGTTTAGTAATAAACTGGTCGAAATATAGGGGGGTTATGATATTTTTGCTAACCAGGAAGAGGGGTTGGGTAATATTTGGAAAAGACAACAGATGATTTTGCCGACCCCCCCCCCCCCCCCCCATACAGTAATAAATGAAAACCCCCTTACAGCACAGAAGGTCTATAATCTTTTTATTATGACTTTAAATTCGTACTAAATTGTCTTACTGCAAAATATAGAATGAAACGCAGTCGTAACACTAAAATGGCTTCCAATCGGAATTTTTTTATCTCGCTCTATCCAAACTAAATTTAATTGTAACATTCTTGTTGCTATATTTAAAAACAGTTAATCTGTTTTTCTCCCCAAAAAAGCTGCAGGCATGGGGCCAAAAATCTCATACTTGATTTTCTTAAGTTTAATACGGAAGTCCTGCACGGAGGGACGTTTCAGACTTCAGACTTTCAAAGTGCTGCTTTATGGTTACATTTTGCTAGACTTTGGTGTTCTTTTCCAGTTTCAACTTCTCAATACGGAAGCCCTGCACGGAGGGACGTTTCAGACTTCAGACTTTCAAAGCGCTGCTTTATGGTTACATTTTGTAAGACTTTTGTGTTATTTTCCAGTTTCAACTTCTCTTATGGTCGGCATAAATCAGCCTTTAATCGCTTCGTTCAGGCTCCAATGACTTCAATGTCGTTCACTGATTTATAATTTCAGACTTCAAAATTGAAGCCTAAATTTCAGACTTGAGAGTTGCCATTGACTACAGACTTCAGGCTTGAAGAAAATTTCAGACTACTTTAAGAAAACGGATATAATGATGGTATAATGTAGATTGATAACAATGAATGGTATTACACTGAATGATAAAATGAATGGTGTAAAAGCACAAAAGTATGAGTGTGCGTGTGTGTGTCTGGGGGGGGGGAGGGTGTGGGGGGTGTGATATTATGAAACAAAAAAAATTAATAAAATCGTTCTGATGTTGTGAATGCGATAAGTGTGAAGATAATAGTGTACGGAGTGGGAGAGTGACGATGGTATAATGTAGATTGATAACAATGAATGGTACACTGAATGATAAAATGAATGGTATGATGTACCATGAGTAAGCCAATTCACAGTTTAAGAATCGTTTTCAGTGCGCATGCGATTTTATCCCGAATTTCTAACCTTCTTTTGTTTAATTAAAAACAAAAGAAGGTTTAAACAAAAGAAGGTGAGAAATTCGGGATAAAATCGCATGCGCACTGATAACGATTCTTAAACTGTGAATTGGCTTATAGATCCATGGTGAGTGAAGGCAACGTTACAAAACATGAGCACAGTACCGCCGCGACTTTTGTGCTATTTTTTTTTCTATTCCCTTTATATTCCTACCTTTGCTTGAGTCCGAATACCTGTGCCAAACATAGTTTTCTCGGTTTTCTCCGAGAAATATCTATGTTCTTAAAAAATCCGAAATATCTCAAATCCGAAGTCTGAAGTCTGAAATATACTCAGTCTAAAGTCTAAAGTCTGAAATATTCCTCCAGGGCTTCCGTATTTTTAAAGCCAATTACAATGACATTGAAATTTTAAATAAGTTTGCGAAACGCAGCCAAATAACCAATTTTTAAGTTTATTTAGTATAAACGTTAAACAAGCTTCGTCATTGCAGAAAGATAAAGTACGGCACCGAAATGACTTCCCAATGGAATTCCACGTTCCATTCACTTTTAATTGTTATTTCTAATCTTTTTAACGCACAAAAATGCTTATTGAACAGAAATCTACATGAATATCATTGAGCAAACGCATTCATTTTGCAAAATTATGTTACAATACCGGCACTGAAATGACTTTCCATTAAAATCGCGTTCAAACACTATGTGAGGTTAACCAACCGCATATACACTTGCAGAATGTTCCAATACGGAATTCGATAGCGTTCAAATGGCTTCCTGTTTGGAATGTCGTATCTATGGTTACGAGGTTATCAGTGATCTTGAAATTAGTAAGACTAGTCCACGCCACGAAAATGTTTAAGGATTTTATCAACCTCACAGGAAAACCGCTTTTTTTGGTAGTATTTTTGCATTCGTTTTGAACGACAAATCAAGATCATACCAATTTTTTGTTCGTAGTTAAAGATAGTTACTTTCGGCACTTGCTAATTGTAAAGCTTGAATGCTATCTCGGATACAATTACCTCGACATTTCCTTACCACTGGTATCGCGTAATTTCCCTCCCCTATATCAGTTGATCAATCTTTTTCTCAAAAAATGTGACCATTATTTCTTTACGTTTTTTTGATTCTGCTCTTCGTTTTGCCTTAACAAGACTACGACAAACTGATATCTTAGGTTATATTTCTAGTAATGTCACAGAAAATAAAATTTTTCTTTCGTTTTTTCTTCAGCAACTTTCATTATTTTTGTCTCAGTCAGTTATTATTTCTTAAAGTCCTTATAATTTTTGCTTTCGTAGCTGCAGTCTATATTTGGTATTATTCCCAAGCATGTTAAAACAAAAGAACCAGTTAATCCAGCTCTTTTCTTCGGTATTTTGTCTCTTTTTATTCTATAAAATTGGACAACATTATGACCTCTCTTCGCCTTTTGAATTAACCACGGAAATAAGTCTTCTTTTGTCAAGTCTTTGAAATTTCCCTAATAAAGATTAAAGCAGTTAACTGGCGCCATGGCACTTTTTTGATAGAAGAGAACAAGGTGCTTTGGGACAAGTTTTATTCTTTCTCTTTATTTTTTTCACTACCATAAGATCCCCTCTTCAACTCCCATTAATTGTCTCTGAATTGTTTGGTCTGGCGAAATAGTAACTAATCAATTTGTCGTCTAAGAGCCAATTTTATCAGATTACTGAGCTCAAATTATTCATAGATTGTTTCCCTAGATTTGAGACGCTTTTAAAAACCCTTCTGGCGCGACTCGAGCGTCGGTCAAGATTATCTGCTGTGTGTACGCCAAGAAACGAGCCGAGAAATACCTAATGTAGAGAAAGAGAGATCCAAAGGTGAGACCGACATACCTTACAGGGGTGTATCAATATCTATAAGTATTTAAGGAAATGTCACGTGACTCCTTTCCACCAATAGGGACGCTTAGGGATCTATCTTTGGGGAAAAAACTTTGGAGTAAAACTTTAACTGTTCGATAGAATCTGTTTTTAAAGGAATTGGGAGTATTTTTATTTGGAATAATAATCGCTCAAAAGTTAGAAGTGCATGGTCATGAAAAGTTTTCACATAGGTTCACGTAGAGCTTATCAGAATCGTCGTACAGAGCTTTGATGGTCGCTTACAGGAGTTTTAATTTGCATATGATGGTCGCCTAAAAGAGGTTATGGTTGGTGCGTAAAGGGTTTTGCCAAACCAGAAATAATAATAATAGAATAATAATAATAATAATAATTATAATAATAATAATAATAATAATAATTTTTTTTTAATAAATCAGTAATTAAATACATTCTAGTTTTCCCAAGGTTCATGGATTGGACTCGGCAGCTAAGAATTTCGTAAGCAAAACGTTAAGCAAATTGGAAATAGATAAATAATAATAATAATAATAATGATAATAATAATCTTTTATTTGTTAGAGCAGGCTGATTATTTTGGCATCTTTCGCTGATGTGGTCTTGCTAAGTTTTATCATTTTATGCACACAAAGCTCGACTCACATTTTGATTTTTACGGAGGGAGGAAAACCGGAGAACCAGGAGAAAAACCCTCGTGGCAAAAGAGAGAACAACACATCAAACAAACTCAATTCACAGTTTGTTTGTTGTGGCATCCGCATTGCCAAAGAAACCGGTTCAGTTGCTTTATAAGAATTTAGTCAATTGGGATGATTTTTTAGAAGAACTGGTCGCTTATTAGAGGGTAAAGTTGGAATATAAAGAGTTTAATTGAGCTGGAAATAAAAGATGGCCGCTTTATAGAATTATCGAAGAATTTATCAAGCAAATGACGGTCGCTTAACAGAGGCTACATTGCTATATACATCTAACTAGGATTTAATTTAACCCAGAAAAAGATGCTCGGATTACAGAGGTTTATTATATCATTGACAAAATATCAAGCAAAAGTTGTGATTTAACACAGGTTGTGATCGGTTTATGCAGGGGATTCATAGCTTTAAAATAGAACGTATCTGGTGTGGGAAAGACTTTCTGACCATTTGGCGGTAGCTTTGAGAGATTTTATCACAGGAACTCAGTCTTGTCACCAGTATTCCTACACCAGTGAGACTTGACTCCAAATGCCCTTGATAATGTCACTTGTTTTCAATTTTACAAGGCTGGAAAAAAAATTAAGTAATTTTTGTGGCTAAATACATAAAACTACGTGTTAGGGAATAAACTTAGTGGTTATGAAGCGCATAGCAGATAAACAAAGTACGAGAAATACTTACCATTCTACTGAACAAAAGTCTCAGGAAAAAAAAATTATTATATCATAAACACAAAGAATATATGATATAAACAAACTTTAAGGAACGAATTGTTTAATAAATAAAACTATAGTATTTAAAATATTCGAGAAAGTTTCCTGATGAGAATTTTGGAAGTCACCGTCGCTATTCTGATTTTGTTTGGAACTTTGAGAGAGAAAAAAATAACAGAAATTTAATAGTAATTAAGGATTTCACGGCAACTATGTTGTAAGAAAGGAACAATAAAATCAATGTTTTTGCAGGACAAGAGATTTTAATTTTCCAGAGGAAAAAAAAAATCATTTTGGTAAACAAACATGGCGGCCTTAAAATCCCTTGCGCCCGCGATTTTTTAACCAAAACCCGCTGACCATCTTCTCAGTTTTCTCGAAAAAATTAAACATCTCGTGACACCGGATCTCAACGGCTTTTGAAAACGATTCTAAATTGTTCTGTTGAGGAGAGTAGTAGTCGTTATCACATTGATCATCTTGAATGATTCTCTGGTAATTTTCAAGGTTACTGCTGATTATACCTATTAGGGGTTTATTTAGGTTTCGCGACAAGTCTAATATTGTGCAATATTGTTGTTTACAATTTCTTATCCGCCACTTGATTGAAGTATTTAGGGTTGAAGCAAGCGGGGGGTCTTTGCTGACGAGCTTGCGATCATGCACTGAGGCCCAAAGTTTTTTTTTCCATCTCAAATAATTGAACATCTTTGAACAATTTACTGAGAGCTTCCTGTCTCATTGGCTCCCCAAAAGGGCGTTTCGCCACTTCTAAACTCAACCTTCGTATTACGACCAACAATAGAATTTAATATCGAGGTCCGAACAGTTTTCTGAATACTGCCAACTCTTCTAAACCTCCGTAAAACGACCTCTAAAATCAAAATCTCGTTACGACCAGGATTTTTTTGGACCAAAGGCCTCTTCTAAACCTCCGTAAAACGACCGTCTAAAATTGAAATCTCGTTCCGACCAGGATTTTTTTGGACCAAAGGCCTCTTCTAAACCTCCGTAAAACGACCGTCTAAAATTGAAATCTCGTTCCGACCAGGATTTTTTTTAAAACTACTCCTTCCTAGTCATTCATAGAAACTTTAGGCAACCGAATTTTTTTGGTTTTAACCACATTTTTCCTGGCGGCACGATTTTCCTAACCCTGTGTAGTACGACCGCAATCGTGATTGAAACGAACAAAAAAAGCTTAGCTTACTAAATCATAATTATGGGAACAATTTGTGGATTTTTTTTTCAAATCATTTTTTAATAAAATCAAATAATCATTTCTGATATCCTTTTTTCGTTCTTTCTTTCTTTTCTTTCTTTCTTTCTTCTCTTCTCTTTTCTTTCTTTTTTCTTTTTCTATTTCGTCTGATTACAATATTAATGCGGGGTTGTATTCAATGTTCTATTCCTAGATCGTGTTGTTTACCGAACATCTGCAAACTTCTTCAAATATAAGAACTTATTTATAAATTTCCGACCTCATTTCCTAGATAAACTCGTAACACCTTACTTCTTAATTAAAGATCGTTCCCCGAGGCTCTTTCCACTCAGAATGACATTGATTCTAATTTTTCATGAAACATCTCTGAAAATCCATCAAAACGGTAAGATTTTTTTGATACTTCTGAGTGATGAATAAGAGGAAAAAAACTCGCTCTCTTTAGAAAGTATTCAAAACTTTTCTCGCACAAATTATAATCTCGTAATTGATCATCACACTTACTTAAATTTAAAAAAAATTATAATTCTAAATTATTGAAAAAAAAAAAGACTTGAATGAAATAGAATGTCTCAGTTCTGGTCTAAAACGAGGGTTTCTTGGATTTATTTGTTTTATCGCCTTTGGTACGAACTTATAAATGCCTAAATATTTTTATTTTTGAAGAATTTAAGATGGTGACAGCGGCGAAAAAATCGACCGTACGCAAACTGATCGTAACAGATAATTACACCGAGATTTTAGATAAGTTTCTGAGAAGTTTCTAACATATTTTAATAGTTTTGGTGCTATTAGCTTACTTAAAAACGGCAGCAATTGTGACAATATTTATTTTTTTATTTTTCCTTAAGTCAAATGTTGAGATTTGTACTGTGGTTGTTTATGTGTTTTGTGCCTGTTCTCCTGAAACAGTACAGCAAACATTTATCACAAATAGACTCTTACCGCTTTAAGTGTTTCTCTAGTTTACCTCTCAAAAAGCCCTCAGGTAATCCACATATGTAAACTTAACTGGATTTCTGTCATAATCAAGATTAATGACAGAAAATTAGCGTTCATTAATGAGTCAATCGTTTTTCTTCGAGATTTTCTGTACTTTCAGTTCTGAGTACCGCCTTTGTATGATTCCCAAGTCATGAAGAAATTGATGCCCTAGAAACTGTAAAAAATTCCAAGGTCAGATAGCAAAGTCCTCGTTGTCGGCGTCATTACTTCACTCCACTCATCGTCGCCGGCAAGATTTTATTGAGAACTGAAGTAGGGCATTTGAACAACTTTTGTCATTTATTCTTTTTTTAAATCTTGAACTTTTTCTTTACACTTGAGAAAAGTAAACAAAGCAATTTGGCTTCATTTGAGGAATTTTCGGTGTCATTCTAGAAGGACATCAAAAACGATGAATACTTGATTTGACTATTAGTGGCGTATAGATTAATCCAATCAAGTTTGGACCAATTTGAGAGAATAGCGTGCAAAGGAAGACATTAATACCAAGGAGTGAAGACGATAGAGTCACAGAGACGTTTAGTTAACCAACAAGAATATCACTAGGTAAGACACTGGCTAATATTCACTTTTAAATCCTTTATTTCAATTTCTAAAATATTAGATTTATCATTGCTACATTAGGACGATATTCCCAGCTTCAGAATTTTAATACGATGAAAAATCCATCGTCAAATGGAACGAAATATTGATGTATTTAAAAGCAACTTACAGCAAGTAGAAAGAGCTAAGTTACTCGAAAATAGTTCAGCTCAGGCTTTGAATTTACTCCACTGACAAACCCTAGATTTGGTATAATTCTTTTTATCAATTTATGCTGCTGTGGACAAGTTTGTGGGAAGAAACTGGCTAGATTTGAGGTTTATTATTTAACATAAGGCAGACAGTAATACTAGTACTCAGAACTTTCAAGATATTTCTTAAGGTATGGAAAGGACAATTTCAAATCTGGGAAATAATTCAAGGACTCTGTCCTCAAAAAAAATATGGGAATGAAAGGTAATTGTATATTTTCTAGGAAAAATATTATTGCAAGAAATGTTATCAAAATATTATGCAAGAGAGTATATGGTAGAAATTGTAAACATGTGAATATGTTTGACAGATTCGTAGGTAAAGAATAAAAAGAAAAATAATGGATAAATGAAAGATGAAAGGAACCACTGGAAAGGAAAGAGAAGAGTATAAGGAAAGAGAGAGAGAGTTAGAAAAGAAAGGAAAAAAGGAAAAAAGAGAGAGAAAGAAAGAAAGACAAATGAGGAAAGGAATGAATATTTTGATAGTCTGTTCTACCTCGTTAAAATGCTAACACTTTCAATGTCAACTACGTATTAACCTTATCTTCACAGCCAATTTTTCAATTATTTTCAAAAGATTTCATCCAACAAATTTCATCCAATCGCATTTTAATTTTAATTTAAAAAAATGGAGAGAAAGACTTAAGATTAATTATAACATTCAGCTCAACCCCAAGCCTGAAATGCTTGCCTTCCATCTATTTATCAATCCATCATCCATCAAATCTTATTGTATGTCAAATTCTTATCGCTCGACTAGAACTTCATATAATTACAACAATTAGTTTTGTAGTTTCTCTACAAAGTTTTGTCTTTACTAGTAGTGTCGAGTCCAAGAATAAAACCTAGGCTCGCGTTGAGGCTTCCACTTTAGGAATATTGAGAAATGCTGATGTTTTTCTGATTTGATGTAGCTTCTGATATTTCACGTATCACGCATAACGTGCGCTTTCTCACGAACACGGTAGCGCTGAATGCCAGAGTCTCACAGACGAAAAATTTAGCATGTCATCTCGTATCATTTCCGTTCCAATTTATTGAATTCTGGCGAAAATTTGTTTTAGCAATAAGCAGGTGGAAACTCAGTTAAGTTGATTAACGTTTAATTTTGAAGCCAGTGAAATAAAGGGAGAGATGGTCTATTTGACCGATGATGTAATTGGTCCTTACATCCGGGATCTTCTTAATCCGGGATCCTCCCTTCTCTCTTTTCAGCGAATCAAAAGATCGTTGAATGATTTCGGTACAAGATGTAGGACTTCCTTATTTTATTGAAAATAGGCAGTAAACAAAATCTAAGAAGACAAGACTTCAAAAAATCTTACCCAAACATTTATGAAAATGTATACTTTCTTGAAAGTTTTCAAACATGATTTCCTGAGGTTTTCTCGTCCAAACGACTTCAGATCTCGCGAGCTTCCGTTGTTTTGATCATTCCGCAGTCAGTAAGATATAATATTCTTTAGGTAATAAAGAAATAAGTTCTAAAATGATTTCACTGTAAAGAAGAAAAATGACGCTGACAAAATGAAATATTTTGAAATATTTAGAACAGGAAAAAAATTGTCGTTTACTCGGGCACCAGATTTCTTACATTGAAGTCTTGTTGCTGTTATACCTGAAAACACCGCCGACCACCACGGGCCCTGCGTAAACTGAGGCCTTGTATATATTGCGTGGCGGTCCTCAGTACTTAGTTTTCTAGTCAAAGTAACAATACCACTTCAAAGTCAAACAAACCGAATCAGATAGCTTATTAAATACTCTGTATAGGTTATTTAAACAAAACAAATTCTTCAAAATAACATAACTGAAAACTCGAGACGTTCAACAACCAACGGCACGAAACGTTTCGAGTCATAATGTGCAATTTTTGATATTAATATTTGACAAAAAAAATCGATATTTTCTTCTACAATTTTTTTATTATTCAATTAAGGATAAGTTCAGGAAGTGTCACTTTCTAGAAAATCTTGTTGACGGTTGGACGTCACATTTCTTTTACGTCTTTACAGGTTTGTATTCACAACTGTGTAAAACACCGCCTTGTGAGAAGCACGTACCATGCACAGTTAGCCAGTGTTATGACGCCATATTTCAATCTCTAACTGATAAACGTGCTTAAGTTTTCTTATCAAGTTATCTTTTTCATCCTATCCCGCTACTTTAGCGTAGCAATTTGGGATCTTACTCCTCGCTGTCGATATTGCTGACAAATTCGGAATTTTTTTTTTAGTTCTGTGAGAATAATATGTATCTATTATAGGTTTTTGAAATGTCAGTTCGAATGATGGGTTTATAACGCTAATTTTCACAAACCCCTTTTTTCATGTTTTCTCATCTTCTAAAGTGTTCAAACTGTTTATTGCTGTCGTTGTTTCTGCTAAATAAAATTTAGCTATCTTATTTGAAGAACCTTTTCTCCTAAATACAGTTCTAGATTTTCTCAGCGCTGTCTTCATTCTAATCAGGTTCATGATTTTTGATTTTTTGTATGAGCATTTTAATAGTGAAATTGTGATTTAAAATTCATTCAAATGATACAAAAAGTGTTGGATTTTAGAAGTAAAGTTGAAAAAAAGAGAATTTAGTTTTTATGTTGTGCTTAAAGAAGAGGTAACAATAGGCACACCTTTTAAAGATCTTTCTCCCATTAAATCGCAACAGGAGAGCAAAAAAGTGTGCACTAAATTTGACATCAACCTTACTATTCTGCTAATCATTTTTGTCATTTTTTTTCTTCTCGCGACCGCTCAAAGACATCCTGTTTTGTCAATGTACCCGAAAACATCTATTTATTCTTGTACACATTTTAAAAAACAAGGCATAAATTGTTTCTTCAATTTGATTTTTTTTTCAAATTGATTGAATTTCAACAAGGAATGTAAATATGAAAATATAAATATTTTCGTGAGCGTACTCAAGCGAGAAAAGAAAGACATTAGATTAGCACTTGCCGTGATATTACCATGAGGAATTCTTAAAAAGTGTTATATAAATACTCGAGAGGTTTCCGAAATCTTTTGAATTTCGAGGTCATGTTTTTTCGTTCAATATACAAAAAGAAAAGTTCAATTGTTGTTTAATGAACGCAATGATTTATATTTTCGTTTAATAAGAAAATATGAATCATAATCTTTTTAAGTTTGAACCCCTTCTTTTTGTAGATTTTTTTCTTTCCTTTTTCTTTGGTTTCTTTTTAAGGAAGCAACCTAGACGGCTGATACTTAATAGAATATCCAATTATACCATTCTAGCACGATCAAAACGTTTCTCAACACGAACTCAAATATTCTCATGCGCTCAATCTGGAAATCTCGCTCGCTCGATATCAAACCATATTTTAAAAACACTTAAATATTTCACTATATCATGATAAATTCTTAAATCAAAATATGTTTATAAATGTTCCGCCAGGCACTTGTAAAAAGCCGCACAGATATTTCTTTTTCCTCGAATATATTTTTCGCGCCTTTTTTGCCCGCACGCGCGGCTTGTCTCTGCATCATATCACAACCTTCATCTCATTTCCCTCCAAAACTGCATGAGATGGAAAAAGCGAGACTCCCCGTGAAACCTGGAAGAATCCTCTTCTAAAATAATTAGTTTTATGACAAACCAGTGAGAACTCAGTTTTTTTAAACTTAAAATGAAAGTTTTTAAGACAATCTTTCGTAGTTTTTCTACAAAATCGAGACACGAATTCATTTTCAAAAATCAATAAACGAATATTTTTTTCACCGTCGTAAGTAATAAATTAAAATTGGATTTCATCAAAGTAATTTGTTTTAATCATTGATAACAATACAATCTTAAAGTTCTATTTTATCTTTTGTAAGAATACTTTTTCTGTAGTGTTAATTTATAGAAAAGGATTTCAAATTTATCCTAATGAAAATCTTCCACAATAAGCAATAATTGCTGGTAATTGCCTTCATTGAACTCATTGTCTCATCTACCTCCACGTCTGCACGAAATCTTACTTTAAAATTCCTTTTGTATATACACACTTCTTTTATTGCAGTAAATATTTAAGCTTCATAGCTCGTATACGAAAATATAACACCAGATCACGACCAAAAAATATTCAATTTCTACGCTCGTAATTTCACTTCCAAGGATTTCCTCTCAAGTCTTCAAGAACAAGGTAGACTTGAAGTAGGTTTATTAATCAATTTTGTAAACCTGAAAGCTTTAATTCCCAGTTCAATATTTTCTTCAAAAACAGTTATCTAAGAGATTTAAATATGCCAATACTAAATCAAAATTGGTGCCTTAAAAACAACTACCTGATTCCTCGCTCGTTGGAAAAAATTTTTTGATTCGCTTTGTAGGTAAAAACGTTTCAAATATTAAACATTTCTTAAATCACATAACTTAGGCACTCACTAATAAAGCTTTTGTACAATATAAAAACAATGTATGGAATAGTTTTATTTTTCAAAAACCGTTACAAGTTTTTGAGTTTTCAATAACTATAATTGAATATAGGTCTTGAATTACGGACATGTAATATATTATGCAAAATTCTTTTTAGAAAACCACCATTCGTGATATTTAGCGTGAAAAACAATTTTCTTTTCATGAATTGTTATCGACTTTTGATTTCAAAAGCTCAGTAGCAAGTTCGAATCTGATATAAATGGAACTCAACGGCCTTGAAGTAGTTCAACAAATAATGAATCCATTCCAATCAAAGATCGAAAAGTTATTGATACAACGGTCTTCCTTCTGCAAAGTTTCGTGTTTCGTATTTTCAGAAGCATTGAACAAACTCAAGCCTTTTTATGTTCTGTTTACTCAAAGTAGTATATCCCTTGCATTAATAACCCGCGCGAGAGGGCGCTTAGAGATGTTATTACGTCATATCTACAAACTAATTTGAATTCCGGTCACTTGTGATAGATAACATAATTGACATGCGCGACACGTATCGTTAGAGAAAGATTTGATAAAAACCGTATTGCCGAACCCCCAGCATATTTGTTTAAACGTCTCGTTGCTAAGAAAACGATCCTAAATGGTAGTCGAAACAAAGACATTCTAAATATATTAGAGCTCAAAAACATATCGAAGAAATATTTCTAAAAGACTGAAGTTCATGTAAGGTACGGCTTTTTTTCTCTGAATTTCTGAAATATGATTTTTTTATTAATTGTTTTTCGTTTTGTCTTGGTCGCTTCGTCCTCGTATTTCTGACACCAGCGTTCAAAGTCTATATATATATTTATATAACTATTCGTTTTCCTCAATATTCTTGCCAAGTTTGTTTGTTCTTATTATTTTTTTACGTTTTAAGACTGTTATTTAATGAAACTTGATATAATTCAAATGCCTATAATCGTTGTAATTTTTCTTATTTTATTTTATTTTATTCTGATTTTATTGTTTAATATATCGATGCGGGCATACAAGGCCTAGTTCATACGTCGAACTTTTGTCGCGTCGCGTGTATAATTGCCTTCGAGGCCGAGTACTGTTTTCCCAAACTACTAGAAGTATGTAGACCAAGCTTAGCACATATCGTCTCCTGCCGCTAAGGAAAAGAACTGATGTCTTATACGGTAGTTCTCGGCGTTTGTTAGCCGTTGGCAGTGAGATTCGACGCGGCAAAAGTTCGACGTCTGAACTGGTCCTAAGAAACGCGGTATTTGAGGAGAAGATTGTACGATTTTGATAATAGAAACTATGTCGGCCATCACGTTGGCACTTTGCAGTCGATGGCCATCGGATGATGCCGAAGTATTCCATCATTAAAAATGTACAATCTGCTCGTTATCACTTTTCTTATTTTATCGTTTATGATTAATGAAGATATATACCAATTCATATTGTTAATCTTAGTTAAATCTTTTTGCAATTGGTTTGAAAAAAATCACCGCATCATTGGCCTTCTTTGCAACCGCTATTTTTGTCCCCCCCCCCCCCCCCTGCCCCACGCACGACCAAGTCATAGCTTGAACCCTGAAACAACCTCTGGGCTAATCTAAGTCAGGGCATGGCTAACTCACAGATAGAACCCTGAAACAACCTCTGGGCTGATCTAAGTCAGGGCATGGCTAACTCACAGATCTAGCCCTGAAACAACCTCTGGGCTGATCTAGGTCAGGGCACGGCTAACTCACAGATCAAACCCTGAAACAACCTCTGGGCTGATCTAAGTCAGGGCATGGCTAACTCACAGATCGAATTGAAAGTAAGCTGGGTAGCTTTTGCGGCGGAAGGAAAACCGAAGAACCCGGGGGGAAAAACCTCAAAATCCCATGAAAATTTATAATTGACAACTTCATATTTTCCACAGGTTTTCCAAGTGTCATAAAGATTATCACCGCACTTCCAAGGAAATAATGCTACGGTTTTCTGGGCCATTGCTTCTCATTTTCATCTTCATTCTGCTACTTCCAACAAGTCATGGTTATAACAACAGTTCCATTGCTAACCAAACTACCCAAATTAACCAAAAGCCTATAGTTAATATTGGAGCCCTCCTTTTCAAGCATTCGCAGCGCGACGATTTCGGTTACAGTCGCTCTATTCACCTGGCAAAACAACTCATCGAAAACGACACTCGTTTCAAGACTCTCACAGATAGATATCAGCTGAGTTTGGTTATAAAAGATACATATGTGAGTGTGGTTATGATATTGATATTCAACATCATAGACATATACATACATACACATGTATTTTATTTAGTACCTATTATGATATATTTTGGATTACAATGATTATTATTACCAGGAAGTTAGGTACAGGCTTTCTATAATAACTAAATAGTTAACCGAGGTAGATTATGTATCATCAGCAGCAGCAGCAGCAGCATCATCGTCATCATCATCATCATCCTCATTATGTATCACAATTATCATTATGTATCATCGTCATCATTATGTATCATCATCATCATTATGTATCACAATTATCATTATGTATCATCGTCATCATTATGTATCATCATCATCATTATGGATCACAATTATCATTATGTATCATCGTCATCATTATGTATCATCATCATCATTATGGATCATCATCATCATGTATCATCATCATCATTATGTATCATCATCATCATTATGTATCATCATCATCATTATGTATCATCATCATCATTATGTATCATCATCATCATTATGTATCATCATCATCATTATGTATCACAATTATCATTATGTATCATCATCATCATTATGTATCATCATCATCATTATGTATCATCATCATCATTATGTATCATCATCATCATTATGTATTATCATCGTCATTATGTATCATCGTCATCATTATGTATCATCATCATCATTATGGATCATCATCATCATGTATCATCATCATCATTATGTATCATCATCATCATTATGTATCATCATCATCATTATGTATCATCATCATCATTATGTATCATCATCATCATTATGTATCATCATCATCATGTATCATCATCATCATTATGTATCATCATCATCATTATGTATCATCATCATCATTATGTATCATCATCATCATTATGTATCATCATCATCATTATGTATCATCATCATCATTATGTATCACCATCATCATTATGTATCACCATCATCATTATGTATCATCATCATCATTATGTATCATCATCATCATTATGTATCATCATCATCATTATGGATCATCATCATCATTATGTATCATCATCATCATTATGTATCATCATCATCATTATGTATTATCATCGTCATTATGTATCATCATCATCATTATGTATCATCATCATCATTATGTATCATCATCATCATTATGTATTATCATCATCATTATGTATCATCATCATCATCATGTATTATCATCATCATTACCATCATCATTATCACAACTGACATCATCATAATCATGTATCGTCACCATCACCGTCATCACTACCATCATCATTATCATCATGTATCATCATCATCGATATCTTCATCATCTTGTATCATCATCGCCATCATTTTCATCACTACCATCATCATCATTATGTATCATCACCAACATCACCATTACTGCCACCACCATTATAACCATAATCAACTTACCATCATCACTATCACCATTGTGATTACCACCACTACTATCCTCAATTTCGAATATAGCGTCTATGACGTCAAACGAGGAGTACGAGAAGGTTCCGGATGTTATGAGTGATAATGATTGTGTTTTGAAATTCGGGGCATTCCAGTTCCGTATGCTGCTAGTGGAAATCATTGGGTTTAGACATCCGGGACATTCTCAGAATCCTCGTCCAATCCTGTATGCTGCTAGTGGAAATCATTGGGTTTAGACATCCGGGACATTCTCATCCACCTCGTTTGACGTCATAGACGCCATATTCGAAAAGGGTCTATTATCATCAACTGATTTGAGATTTTTTTTTTTTTTTTCATTTCTCTCCTCAAAGGGGCTTCCGTCATTTGCTATAAAGAATGCATACAAGATAACACAAAGTAAACCAACACCAACAGCAATTATTGGGCCTGCCTTATCAATTTTATTAGATTATGTAGCCACGACGGTCAACATAATTGGTTGTCTCTTGGTGAGTTTGTACTAGATATTGGAAACCGTTTATTCCCAACATCAATTTTATTGGTACCCTGAAACAACCTCTGGGCTGATCTAAGTCAGGGCATGGCTAACTCACAGATCGAACCCTGAAACAACCTCTGGGCTGATCTAAGTCAGGGCATGGCTTACTCACAGATTGAACCCTGAAAGAACCTTTGGGCTGATCTAAGTCAGGGCATGGCTTACTCACAGATTGAACCCTGAAAGAACCTCTGGGCTGATCTAAGTCAGGGTATGGCTAACTCACAGATCGAACCCTGAAACAATCTCTGGGCTGATCTAAGTCAGGGTATGGCTAACTCACAGATTGAACCCTGAAACAACCTCTGGGCTGATCTAAGTCAGGGCACGGCTAACACACAGTACCCCTAAAACAACCTCAAACCCTCAATTCAAAGGAAGAGACCTAACAATCTCTAATACATTTGATGCCGAGCTCGAGTCCAGGAACCGAACCCAAAGGTGAAACGCGAGTTAGGTCCATAGTTGCATTCAGTGACCACGAATAATAGTTCCAAGTCAAGGTTGGAGTTGCCGCGCATGATAAATTATAGTTTTGCTATGCGCGGCAACTCCAACCTTGACTTCGAACTATTATTCGTGGTCACCGAACGGAACTGTAAAAAGGTATATTGATTTCGACGAATTTCAGATTGTCATTTTGTACCATTGTTTTGAATTCCCTTTTATTGCAGTTTTACATATTCTGCAAACCCCGACTTTCCAACACCTTGTGGTGAAATTGGTTTTTCGCTGCCGTCAATCAATACTTATTAGTCGATACATTTTATATTTTGGCGGCAGTAAAAAACCCATTTCACAACTAGCTGAATGTCTGGGCTCGCAGATATGTAAAACCGCAGTAATAATCATGCAGTGTATATCTTAAACCGCCACCCGGTTGGCTCAGTTGGTTGAGCACGGGACTTTCGTGCGGGAGGTCGTGGGTTCAAGCCCCGGCCGGACCAACACTCAGGGTCTTAAAATAACTGAGGAGAAGGTGCTGCCTTTGTAATTACATCTACAAACGGTTAGACCTTCCCGTGGCTCGGATGACCACGTAAAATGGCGGTCCCGTCTCTCCACACTACCTAACCCTGCATCGGAGGGACGTAAAAGAACCACTGAGGAAGTAAAGAAACCCTGGCAGTGACCACCCTCAGTGTCTGGCCTTTACTAATGATTTCTTAATGGGTTGATTGTGGGATGGGTATGGGAGTTTTAAGGGGTTGGGAATTGGTGCAATGTACCTCGAAGGGGACCTCGTGTCCTGCGGGCAAATCTCAAAAAAAAAAAAAAAAAAAAAAAAAAAACTGATCATTTTCCTTAAAGGTTCCGTATACTATTCAAATACTTGAGGATCCAGGGAAGACTGATTATGTTAGGAGTGCTTCGTCTGGTATCTCACAAGAGATAGCAGCTCGGATGGAATTCATGAAGAAGTTTAATTGGAAGAGAGCTGCCGTTATTTACGACAAAAGAAACCAGTACCTTGTAACGGTAAGCTTATGCACATATCAATGCAAGTCCCGTCAATAGACCTCATCGGCGCGGCTTGGGGTAATGTTGTCCCATTTCAGACCACGTGTCATTCTCTTGAGAATAATATTCTTTGTTTGAGTTGTATCCATATTCATGTATCTTCTCATGCGCAACCGTTAAACAATGAAATGATACTCTGGGGAATGACACGTGGTCTGAAATGGGACAACATTACACCCAAGCCGATGAAGTCTATACTCAGTCCCTTCGCTCGATATGAAACCCGGCAATGCGCTGCTACGTGACTTTGTGTCACTGCGTAATTTATTTATGTGATCGCGGGTTCCATAGACCCCTTGCAGCACGTCGGAATGCAGCTCAATTTGGAGAGCAAAACAAAAGAATTTTAATCTCATGAGAATCGGAAACTATTGTTTTGTCCTCCATATTGAGCTGCATTCCGACGTGCTGCAAGGGGTCTATTCTCGACTGAACCGCAAAAAAAATTTTTTTGCTGACCGGCACGACTTGGACCTCACGTGGAAATGTACAAATCCTTGTTCGCTGATTAGCTAATTATAACTTGTAAAAATTTAATTGGGTGGCGACGGTCAGGCGCGTCGCACTATAACTATCGCCATATTGAATTTCGACTTCTGAAACAAATTCCAACAGACTTCGTGCCCAGGAGTATTTCTTCTGGATGCAAGAAACGAGCGACAGGATTTTACTTCTGCGTTCCAGAGGATGACTGATTATTAGTTTATTCTGAGCATGCCGTCCATTTATCATCCATGTTCTGAGCTATTTTCCAACATTAAGAGCATTCAAAGTTTAATATTACAGAAAATATATCGGCTCATGAAGATTTCTGAAAATTCTTTTATTTAATTTTTAATTATCATATGATACATTTGCAACATCTTCTGATCTGCCTTCAGCATAATATGAGGTTTTTACCCAGGTTACCCCCCAAACCGCAATGGACTTTTATCTAATTGGGCTCGCTGTGGTTTTGCCGCCACACCTCCAATGAACCTCCCATGACTCTCTGAATTTCTTCTTTCTTTTTAGTTTGCAGATAAAATGTTTGTTGAGTTGAAAAGCAGCAGCGTCAACCTAACTGGCAGCGCAGCAATCGAAATTAGGGTATCAAATGCCTACATCGATAACCCAATCGACTTGCTTCGAACCAAGCTTATGAAAATAAAGGCAAGTCAGCGGATTCCTTTATTTGGATATGCTCGATATTATTAGTATTATTATTTATTCAAAATATTTTCCGGTTTCTGATTGGCCCACAGCCCCCGGTTAATTTTTCATTACAAGCATTGACTGACCAAATTTGGAAAGAAGCGTCATTCGTCCAATAATGGTTTTAATTTTTGGACGATTGACGTCATCATAGCCGCCAAACAAAGATGGAATTTATTAAGTCGAGTGTTTGGATGTAATCTCGAAGAAATATGTCTTTATATAGATAATTGATGAAAGAATACTGATACTTTATGGTTTTTTATTTAGTTTTGATGATCTGATTACTAGTAAAGCATCTTATCCAAAATCATTTGTCGTCATACTGATTTTCCCAATAATCCTCAGAATCTTAATTGTATTTGTCGATTTTGTTTTGCAGAAAGCGGATACTAAAATTTATTTTGCTGAGATCGACTCTTACAGCGCTTTGGTCTTATTTTGTGAGGTTCGTAAGTTCAAGCTGTTTCTTTTATTTTGAAGGTCACCACAGACATCATAATAGTGGGGGGGGGGGCTCTTTTCCCCCAGCCCACCCTAGTCCGCTGCCCATGTTGATGGCCAACATTGGCCGAAAGCTCGATATTAAGCCCTAAAAAAATTTAGCGTAGATAAAGTCTATTATTCAATTTAAATCTATGCCTACGTACGAAGACATTTTGAGAGAAGCAAAATGGTAATAGAGCAGTGTTCGTATGACTGTGTAAAACTCACTGCACGGACCGCGCCTTGCCGTGTCCGTGCCGTGCCGTGTATGAAATCATTCGACATTCGGTGACTTTTCACACTTGTACAAAATCTGCTTTAACATAACATGCAAACAAAGAATTTGCTGAAACGGGTGGATTTCAGAGAGAGCCACCTCCCTTCCCTCTTATCTCACCTTCAACCTTAGGACCCAGAAGCCATTGAAACCATTTATTTTAAAATAGCAACACTATTGGTTGTACAAATACACGAGAATCCGAATGGGGCTATAACTACTGAAAAAAACGCCTGAAAATATTTTTTTCCCCGGACATTCAAACTTATAATTTTTGTTTTTTTCCCTAAAGATTTATCGTCTTAATATGTATGGGCCGGATGTTGTGTGGATTGTGAACTCCAAAGCAAACGATATACCAGTATGGTTGAAATACAATAATTCCGGAAATGGTCAGATTATATCGTGTTCCAAGGAGCAGATCTATCGTGCAGCCAAGGGAGTTTTTATATTTGAAAGACAAATTATTCGAGAGGATACGAACCGCACTGACTCCGGCATGGTAAGAGACAAAGTCAAAATAATTGTCATCTTATGTGACCCGATTTGGAGAGGAGGGGTGGTGTTACCCGGTACCCACCACCTCTGGAAGTGAAATCCTAAATTTTGCACACAAATATCTCCAAAACTTAAAGTCAAATCGTAGAAGTGAATATACTGTCTGTTTACATGTATTCTAAACAACGCATTTGTGGATAGAAATAGTCACTACGGACACCCAGTATCGAGCATTTCAACAGGTCTCTGAGGAGGGAGGGGGTATTTACCGGATGGACGGATGAATGAATGGCTTATTGAATAATTCATTAATTCAAAGTATGGCAATCTTCTTTCACATCATAACTCTTTCTTTTTTCTTCTCTCTCTCTCTCTCTCTCTCTCTCCCCATCAATACCAGACAGCAGAGGAATACATAGATAAGTTGGTCAATATGACAAAAATTGTCAATACTACAAAAGGACTGGTGCCAGGGCAAAACACGAAAAGATCTTCGTTGATCTACAGTTCCTTCTCCTTTGATGCATTTTGGGCCGTTGCTATAGCTTTGAATAACTCGATCGAAGATTTAGACAAACTAAACATGACCTTTGAAAGTAGAAATGCTAATAAAATAGTGTTGAAAGAAATGGAAGAAGTGGAGTTTGAAGGCATTGGGGTAAGTAATTAACACTTTGCATGTTATTGCATTTCTTGCCGCGATGTTGGTCAATATGACAGAAACCAAGTCCAAATCTTTTGTTTTACTCAACCAACATGGCAGCTTTGACGTCACTTACACAAGAACAAAAAACATGGCCGCCATGTTGGATGACATGAAAAAGGAAGTGTTTGTTTTTGCTCAACCAACATGGCAGCTTTGACGTCACTTACACAGGAACAAAAAACATGGCCGCCATGTTGGATGACATGAAAAAGGAAGTGTTTGGTTTTACTCAACCAACATGGCAGCTTTGACGTCACTTACACAAGAACAAAAAACATGGCCGCCATGTTGGATGACATGAAGAAAGAAACCAATACCAAATCTTTTGTTCAAGTCAAACAACATCGCGGCTATGACGTTACATTGTCATGGACGAGAAATTGCAAATTTGCAATTTTTTAAACATTGGTATTGGTTTAAAATCCAGTGCTGATTGGTTGATGAAAAGCGGCAATCATTTTACTACCATGGCGAAATTTAGTGAGACGAAACTTACCCCTTACGGCACATCGGAATGCAGCTCAATTTTGAGGACAAAGCAAGCATAGGTTTCCAATAGCTGTTAATACGGATGCATGCAAATGAGATATTCTTTTGTTTTAAGAATCATACAAGTGAGGCTATTGGGTCGATACAATCCTTGTTGTCTCATTTGCATCTCATTTGTATGCATCCTTAATAACAGCTATTATCAGGAGATTGAACTTCTTTTCCGGTTTTGTCCTCCAAATTGAGTTACTTTGACGTCACGTGCCAGGGGTCTATACTACCTATTTACCTGCTTTTTTTATTTTTTCTTCCGTTAGGGCCCATATTCTTATTCCAACGATACAACAACAAGAGACGGTACAATTGTAATATTCCAGTTAAGAAATGGTTAGTTTGACATATGTCTGTATTATTGGGCTCCCTGTGGCATTGATGTGTAATTTCATTTTTATATGATTTTCTATTTGTATTTTAGACAAGAAAGTCCGGATTGGTCTACATGTTAAAAGAAGAAATCCGCTGACTTTTTTTAATGCTACGAGTACTCTCTGGCAAAATGGTAATGCTTCTGTCCATCTAATAGTGGTGATGATGATAATGATAATGATGATGATGATGATGATGATGATGATAGTGGGGAGGATATGGATGGTGATGATGATGATGATGATGGTGATGATAGTGATGATGATGATGATGATGATGGTGATAGTGGGGAGGATATGGATGGTGATGATGGTGATGATGGTGATGATAGTGATGATGATGATGATGATGATAGTGGGGAGGATATGGATGGTGATGATGATGGTGATGATGATTGTGATGATAATGATGATGATGATGATGGTGATAGTGGGGATGATATGGATGGTGATGATGGTGATGATGGTGATGATAGTGATGATGATGATGATAGTGGGGAGGATATAGATGGTGATGATGATGATGGTGATGATAGTGATGATGATTGTGATGATGATGATGATGATGATGATAGTGGGGAGGATATGGATTGTGATGATGATGATGATGATGATGATGATGGTGATGATGATGATGATGATGATAGTGGGGAGGATATGGATTGTGATGATGATGATGATGATGGTGATGATGATGATGATGATGATGATGATAGTGGGGAGGATATGGATGGTGATGATGATAATAATAATAATAATTATATTTATATAGCGCCTTAATTCCACTAAATGTCCAAAGCGCTTACTAATACATACAATATATACAAGTAAAATTAATAAAAATATAGCTATTAACAATAAGACTATGAACAAGAAAAATTAATGCAAATAAATATAGTTAAAAAATAAAACAAGAATAAATAGGTAAAAGACTTATAAATTAAAAGATGATGATGATGATGATGATGATAGTGGGGAGGATATGGATGGTGATGATAAGGATGGTGACGATGATAGAGATGATGATGGTGATGATAGTGGTGATGATGATGATGATGATAGTGATGATAGTGGTGATGATGATGATGATGATAGTGATGATGATGGTGATGATAGTGGTGATGACGATGATGATGGTGATGATAGTGGTGATGATGATGATAATGGTGATGATAGTGGTGATGATGATAATGATGATGATGGTGATAGTGGGGAGGATATGGATGGTGATGATGATGATAGTGGTGATGATAAGGATGGTGATGATAAGGGTGGTGACGATGATAGTGGTGATGATTAGGATGATGATAGTGTTGATGATTAGGATGATGATGATGATGATAGTGGTGATGATGATGATGATAGTGGTGATGATGGTGATGATGATAGCGGTGATGATAAGGATGGTGATGATGATGATAAGGATGGTGACGATGATAGTGGTGATGATTAGGATGATGATGATGACAATGACAAAGAATACGGCCTACCGTACATATTAGGTGTTGACAACATATTATGAGGACTTATTTAATAATAATAATTAGATATATTTGATTTTTTAAATTCGTTTTTGTTAGGCAACGCACCCAAAGACAGTTCCACCTTAAAGATTGTGGTCTTGACCATTGAATCTGGCTTGTACCTAACCGTATCCACGGCAGCTTCCATCGGTATCTTACTGGGCATTCTGTTCCTTACGTTCAATTTGGTTTACGGCAAATACAAGTAAGCCAGCCTGTTTATTAATGCATATTTCTTGCAATTTGCATTTGGTCAAATCACGTGACGTAATATTAAGCTTAACCTTGCAGCATGTTACGTGGTGTGGGACGCGCGTATTTACAACAACATTTACAATTCGTCTTGTTGTGTCACTTGGTATGCTCCGGAAAAGTCGCGTGATATGAAGATTTATAATAATTATAACTCGCCAGTTAACGTATGTCTTGTGACGTATTTAAAGCACATCACGGGAAAGTTTGGGTATATATATCACGTGGTGCACTACAGAGACGTCACGTGATACTATTGTATTCACAGTATATCAGGTTTTCCAACTTCTCACATCATGTGGTATACCGTAGATATGTCACGTGATACACCCCTGAGACGTCACGTGATACTATTGTATTCACAGTATATCAGGTTTTCCAACTTCTCACATCATGTGGTACACCATAAATATGTCACGTGATACACTCCTGAGACGTCACGTGATACTATTGTATTCACAGTATATCAGGTTTTCCAACTCCTCACATCATGTGGTACACAGTAGATATGTCATGTGATACACTCCTGAGACGTCACGTAATACTATTGTATTCACAGTATATCAGGTTTTCCAACTCCTCACATCATGTGGTACACCGTAGATATGTCACGTGATACACTCCTGAGACGTCACGTGATACTATTGTATTCACAGTATATCAGGTTTTCCAACTCCTCACATCATGTGGTACACCGTAGATATGTCACGTGATACACTCCTGAGACGTCACGTGATACTATTGTATTCACAGTATATCAGGTTTTCTAACTCCTCACATCATGTGGTACACAGTAGATATGTCACGTGATACACTCCTGAGACGTCACGTGATACTATTGTATTCACAGTATATCAGGTTTTCTAACTCCTCACATCATGTAGTACACAGTAGATATGTCACGTGATACACTCCTGAGACGTCACGTGATACTATTGTATTTACAGTATATCAGGTTTTCCAGCTTCTCACATCATGTGGTACACCGTAGATATGTCACGTGATACACTCCTGAGACGTCACGTGATACTATTGTATTGACGTGTCACGTGATAAGATCGATTTTCTGTTTCAGATTTATCAAGTTATCCGCTCCATTATTCAATAACATCATCGCTGGTGGATGTATCATGTGTCTCACGTCTATCTTCTTGTTTGGAGTTCATAATATTTCAAACCCGGAAACTAACTTCGCTCTGGTTTGCAAGGTACATTTTGAAAAATACTTGGAAACGATTTGGTGTTAGTGTAAGGGCATTCGTTACGAGGCTACAGTAAAAATCAAAATGTGTTGATACATCACCCCCATACACCCTATGCATAAAGAGTAAAGACTGGGAACGAGCACCATGAATCATCAATGATTTCAAAAATATATTTTGGTTACAAGAAAGAGCATGTCTAAATTAGTAATTTGGTAGAGTTCTGTTGTTACATATTAAATCACTGCAGAGTTATAAGCATTTGAAATGTGCCAAAAACATGAAAACGAGGCTGGTCAGGCCTTGGTTGTTGTTTCCATACAAATCTTTCTAATTTCAATCAGCTGTAGCTTTTTATCATTTAATGTTAGTAAGCTGAAATTTTTGAAGATTACTAAAATCGATATACTCTTTACAATGAAAGCAATGGTTTTTTCGATAACTGATGAACTAAGGTATTTCCATGGCCACGCCCTTATGCATAGGGTGTATAACGCTTCCAAAATTGGTTGCGTGAAATGACTGACGTTAACTGTACGCTCCCCCCTCCCGACCACCTGCAATGTTATCTAATGGCCAAAGTTTGGTACCATGAGCTAGCCACATTCCCAAGGAACAACATTGAATGGGGGGGGGGGGGGGGAGTAGGGTCCTGTCTATATACTCTTTTTAAGCGCTTTTTCTTACACTGTTTGCTTACTTTTTCCAACATTGTTGGGCAGTGTATCAACACTTTCGATTTTTACTGTAGGTTCAGAGCTGACGTGTGTAGACTGCGTGTCTAGGCTTTCATAAAGAACTCTCCTATCCTTCCCTTCTCCTCCTATCCCCACCCCCAACCCTCACCCCTAGAGATCCTAGCTGATTACGTAGCCTTTATGAGTACAGTAACTGCATCAGTTTTTAGTGTCTTAGTATACAGCTATTTCAAAAAACGTTGAATACTGAATACTAAATAGTGCATTCCAAGTCCAAAGAGCATTCTTGGTCTCATTAATTTGAAATAAAAGTAAATGTACAGGGATTTGCTCTTTATGTAAATATTTTTTACATGTTATTTTACTTTAGACAATATTACATGACCTAACATGCATTTCGGTCTTGGAATGCGCTGTTCAGTACGTATTCAACGTTTTTGGAAATAGCTATTTTTCAAGTTCAAGGTATATTCATTTTATTTTTATTTTTAGGCGAGAGCCTGGACACTTACAATCGGATTTTCCTGTGCTTTTGGTGCAATGTTTGTCAAAACCTGGCGAATCTATAAAATATGCACAAATAAGAAACTGAGAGTCAAGGTTTGTATATACTTCATTTCTAAATGTTAAAGTCAGTTGGGTGCCCGAGTAAACGATCACTTCGTATTACTCCCAAGGTGAGGTACCCGAGTAAACCACTTCACTGCGTTCATCGTGGGGTGTCAGAGTACATCAGATGGATCCATCTGGGGTTGTCGAGTAAATCACTTTACGAGGTCCAGCTTGGGGTTCCCGAGTAAATAACTTACTGGTTTCATCTGGGGTGACCGTGCAAATCACTTTATGGGCCCATCTTGGGGTGCCCGAGTACAACACCTTTGAGTTCATCTTGGGATGCCCGAGTAAAACTTGCCCAATTATTCTTGTCTAATTGTTAGAAACACATTTTGGGGGTGCCCGAGTAAACTTCCTTCTTCCGTTCTTCATTTGTGAAACTTATTTATCGTGTTATTTGTCTTGTTTGTTTAGCTGGGTCCATTATCAGACTGGTATCTACTATCCCTTCTTGGTATAATCGTCGTTATTGACCTCATCATTCTAATCACTTGGGAACTGAGTGATCCCATCCAGCACAAAGAGAAAATAATCCATGAAAAGAGAGTAAGTCACGTTCATGCATTCATTTATTCGTTTCTCCATCAAGATCCATCAAGATCCATCAAGATCCATCCATCCATCCATCCATCCATCCATCCATCCATCCATCCATCCATCCATCCATCCATCCATCCATCCATCCATCCATCCATCCACCCACCCACCCACCCACCCAGCCATCCATCCATCCATCCATCCATCCAACCATCCAACCATCCAACCATCCAACCATCCAACCATCCAACCATCCAACCATCCAACCATCCAACCATCCAACCATCCAACCATCCAACCATCCAACCATCCAACCATCCAACCATCCAACCATCCAACCATCCAACCATCCAACCATCCAACCATCCATCCATCCATCCATCCATCCATCCATCCATCCATCCATCCATCCATCCATCCATCCATCCATCCATCCATCCATCCATCCACCCATCCATCCATCCAGCCAGCCATCCAGCCAGCCATACAGCCATCCATCCATCCATCCAACCATCCATCCATCCATCCACCCATCCACCCATCTATCCCTTCCATCCATCCACTCATCCATCCCTTCCATCCACCCATCCCTTACATCCATCCAATCAATCAATCAAATCAGGTCCTTATTTTTGACCATTATTTTGACCTTGCACCAAAGAGGGGAGTGTTCCTTTCTGGGAAACTTTAGCCTATAGTAAAACTAGTTATTATTACCATTCAACAGAAAGAACCTGGTGAAACGTTCGTCTTATACACCGACATCATCAGGACATGTTACGCCCAGAACATGATCGTATGGTTAACGGTGATATACGTCTACAAAGGCATTCTTATTCTCTACGGTCTTTTTCTTGCCTACGAGACACGAAACGTGATATACGCGCACCTGAACGATTCGAGAGTCATCGGGATATGTGTGTACAATGTTGTGGTGCTTTCCGTAGTCGGGGCGTTTTTATCTCTTCTTTTGGAGTACAAGAACTATAGAGAAATGTATATCGTATTATCAGTCTGTATTGTATTTCCTGCGGTCGCTACCATCTGTCTGATAATGTTCCCAAAGGTGAGTGTTAAATTTGTTGGCATGATGATACTGGTTCTACTTTTACTTTTTTGTA